>PKMM01050415.1:1042412-1148915 GCA_002933915.1 Eutrema heterophyllum | reverse complement strand
CGGTGAAGAGAAAGGATTGTCCGAAGACAAAGCAACTTCGTGTGGATCTGTTACTAGGTAATAGTTTTCCGGGGAGAAATAGGACGTTTACCCTAATAATAATAATAAAAGAATACGGTGAAGAGAAAGGATTGTCCGAAGACAAAGCAACTTCGTGTGGATCTGTTACTAGGTAATAGTTTTCCGGGGGGAAATAGGACGTTTACCCTAATAATAATAATAAAAGAATACGGTGAAGAGAAAGGATTGTCCGAAGACAAAGCAACTTCGTGTGGATCTGTTACTAGGTAATAGTTTTCCGGGGAGAAATAGGACGTTTACCCTAATAATAATAATAAAAGAATACGGTGAAGAGAAAGGATTGTCCGAAGACAAAGCAACTTCGTGTGGATCTGTTACTAGGTAATAGTTTTCCGGGGGGAAATAGGACGTTTACCCTAATAATAATAATAAAAGAATACGGTGAAGAGAAAGGATTGTCCGAAGACAAAGCAACTTCGTGTGGATCTGTTACTAGGTAATAGTTTTCCGGGGAGAAATAGGACGTTTACCCTAATAATAATAATAAAAGAATACGGTGAAGAGAAAGGATTGTCCGAAGACAAAGCAACTTTGCACATCATACATCTTTTGGTGTGGTGTAATGACCAATGGAGTGGTGTCAAGAAGGAGAATGCTTAAGCTGATTTCATCCATTGTTTTCAAGAAACAGAGATGAGACATACTGTAGTAAAAACATCTCATATATTATAACTTCTTGATTTATGCAACTAAGAGGAAAGCTTTGATGGATGGGTCTGTGCATACACATAAGATGATTGTATTTGTTTGTACAAATCGTTATTGAGGACCGTCTCTATGAGTAGATGACCTACTCGTTCCTTAGTAACTTCAAGAATATAATTTTGCGATGAATTTATTGAGGGGCGGTCCAATAAAATCCTGGACCCCGTTCAAAACATTTTTTGGCCCACCAAAAAAAAACATGGGCCCTTAAAAGAAAAAAAAAAATACATGTGGGCCCGGGCATTTGTACATCCTGCACTTGTCCAGATCCGCTCCTGAATTTATTGTTAGATAACTTTAAGATGAATTCATATACAGTTTTTTAATTAGTGTAATAACAGCTTAGATTAACAAAGAATAATTTTATTGCGATCAAATAGAAAAAAAAAGAAGTAAAATTACCATATCTACGTTAAAAAAAGAGAGTAAAATATCATATCTTTTCCTAAAGCACAAGCTAAAACAATAACAAACCATTCCAAAAGGTATACATAATTAGGGTTTACTAAAGAAAAAGCAGAAAAACAAAAGGAACAGCTAGAAAGCGAAGAGAAGAAGCACCACAAGACCTAACAATCTCCTACATCGATCGCAGCTGCTAAAACTTCATCTCCCTGAGATAATGGCCATAAAAAGGTCCCGCAATGTCAATATCCCACTGGATATAACGTTGGAGATACTGAAGAAACTTCCGGCTAAATCTCTCATGAGGTTCTTATGCGTCTCGAAGCAATGGAAAAGTTTTATCAGAGGCTTCATAGTCATAGACTCGATCGTGACTCGGCAGCGTGATCCCCACTTCATCTTCCGCAAGAGTTCGCCGTCTGGACCTTTGTCCGTCTTCTCGTATACTTACCCAACCGGACAAAAACTCTACCATGAGAATTTTGTTGGAACATCCACCTGCGATACAGAGACAGGGTTTCAATACGTACGTGGTTTGATCGGGTTTCCATATTATGGTAAATTCACAATACACAACCCTACCACGAGCCAAACTGTCTCTTTACCCAATGTGCCTCGTTCACAATACTTATTCGGGTACGACCCTTTGGAGAATCAATACAAAGTATTGTGCGCATTAAGTTACCCGAGGTCTTGGCAAGTTTTCACATTGGGAGATCCCAAAAAGCAATGGAAGAATATCCAATGCAGCATTGGAGATCACTTTCCATACCTACCTGCCGTTTGCATCAACGGGAAAATCTATTACGAAGCAAATAGAGAAGAGAATACTATTTTGGCGAGTTTCGATGTTAGATCTGAGAAATTTAATAATCTCCAGGCTCCAGAAAAACCGAAATTTAATACTCGCCTGGCTCACTTTTCGACTCTTGTAAACTACCAAGGGAAGTTAGGATGCATATGTTGGAACAACCTCAACCAACATGTAGATTTGTGGATTATGGAGGATGCCAATAATCAAGAGTGGTCAAAGATTACATTATGGAGGATGCTTCAAGGTTTACAAAGTCATATGATCAGAATCTCGGGTGTCACTCATCCTGGTGGTGAAATCGTTATAGTCCGTCATACATATAGTAATGCGATCCCTTTAGAAATTCATTATTATGATCCGAAACGAAAGAGTCGTAGAAGTTTTGAAATCAAAACTACAAAGCCTACGGGTTTTGTTAGAATATGGGCTGTCACGGACCATGTTGAGAATACTATGCGGTTGTAATTCGTTGCATTTGGTCAGAGTTTTCCATTATAACTTATATATATGCTACTTTTTTTAGTAAGATGGTTAATTTGCCACATTGTTTTGTTCATGTTAATTGCAGATCGAATGGATTTTGTTGGAAAGCTTGATTTAGAGAGAAAGTGGATGTTATATAGAAAGAAGCCCTCCGCATTGTCCTCGTCTCACTTGTTTAATGCCATCGTAATTGGACTCGATATAGCTAATTCTCTAGAAATTTGAAGTTCCTAAAACAAAAACGATAAAGCTTACTATATATCTCACAAAAAAAATTTCTATAATTTCCGAAACTCAACTCCCCAACATTCAAATCGAAATGAAAGAAAACTTAAGAGCACTGAAGAAGGAAGAGATATGTATTCACAATAGTCCCTGAGCCATATATTTCCACAGAGGCACAAACTTATATTCACAAAGTCTAAAAGAAGAAAGAAAGAAAAACATAGAGGTTCAGACTTGAGACAAAAGACTCTTCCTTAGGTCTCAATGAGATATGTACCATATCGAAATGGAGCGATTTTTAAATCTTCCAACAATATCTTGATCAAAATGCTTGTGAGAGGGTTCTGATCAACAATGATGTTACCTTCTTCACGAGTTCAAGACTCTTTCAATGGCGGAAACGTAGAACTCTTTGGGCATTGTACCCATGATGGACTCTCGTTTCTCCCCGTTCTTGAAGAGCAGAACTACTGGTACAGCCTTTATTTCATACTCTTCCGCCACCAACGAGTCACTGTCTGCGTTCAGTACATAGCAATTTAGTTTTCCCGCGTAGTCCTCTGCTATTTCGTTTATTATCCTGTGGACCATCTTGCATGGACCGCACCAACTCGTGTAGAATTCAACTAGCACCGGGGTTTCGCTTTTCAAGACAGAGTTTTCCCACGACCGTTCTGTAACTTCAGCTGCTGCACATAGTCAAACCGGAAAAAAAAAAAAGGACATAAGAATTTCAAAACAAGAGGAAAACCATCACAAAGAACTGTAAGCAGTGTCCTGTCTCTTGTGTAACTGAAAAATGCTGACAAATACTTCAACATGTCAACCTAAGCATCTACATTTCTATTCTTGTTGTTTTTTTTGCTAAGCTGTGGAAGTAGACTAGAGTTGTATCAAAGTCATACAACCAGAAGAAAACAGTGTAAGCCAAGGGTAAGAACTGACAGAATAATGGTATACTCAAATACATGTTTTGCTTATTCGATAGTATAATCTCTTACTTTTTTGTCCATCAAACTAAATGGTTAGAGATCAATGTAAATAAGGCTCTAGTTGTTGCATTTCATGCCCATTTATAAACTATGAGCTCTAAGGAGCTTCGACCATAGCTAACCTACTTTCCTTCACACTTTACAAGCGACTTTTTAAAAACTCAACCTGCAAGATCTTCACACTAATCGTATTCCATTTCTTTCTTTCTCAACTGACAGGCGGATTCGTGACCCTCACAGATACCTCCAAGTTCACAGGATTAATTTGTTGTCACATTTCATGCCCACTTATAATCTATGAGCTCTATGGAGCTTTGACAACAACTATTCTAGTTTCTAATCTCAACCTGCAAGATCTTCACACTGTTCTTATTCCATTTCTCTCACCCTTGCAGATATCTTCATGTTCACAGATTTCAAACTAGATCAACAATAAGAAAACAAGCTAGATCAAGTAAAAGAAAACAGTTTGACATAGGACAAAGGGAAGCAGTATAAGGTTTCTATGAACAGTATAACTTCAGAGCTTATAAGGTTACCAAAAAAAGTAAAGTCTAAATCAATCAAACACAATATTGATACAAGATTTGAAGATAACAGGTTCCGATGAGCACTCAATTGAAAAAAAAAAATACGCGATTTCTACTTCAAAGAACAAAACAAATACTCATGATTCATAAACCTGTAAAGAATCGAGGGAACGCAACAACTATCTGAAGATCAAGATCATCAGAATATGTACCTTTAGAATCACGCACGCAGGGAGCAGAGAATCGGAGGCGAGAATCAGAGGAAGATAAGAGGGATCGTCTATCGGTGAGAAGTAGAGGGCGAGGGGAGATGTTGGTGACTGGGAAAAGACGCGACGGAGAAGAAATCGGTCGTGCTGATGGAAATCGAGTGGAGTTGAAACATATAGATGACGAAGAAGAAGAAGAAACCGCCATTGAAGAGTGATTTGAGAAGTAGAGAAGTAGAGAAGAAGAAGAGAGTGATTTGATTCCATAATTCCATTATTTGGCAGATCAGAGAGAGGTGGGTCCCAGTACACCGAACTCACACTAATCACGTGGTTTTGCAGAACCAGGCCGGTTCAATCGTTATCATAGTTCACCGGTTCGTATTGTTTTTTTTTTTTTAAAAGAGTTAAGCCCGGGGTGGACAGATCAGATATCTGGGAAATTTTGAGAAATTTTGGGATATCCGGATCTGTATCCGTGGCTTCCGGATATCCAGACTTCGGATATCCTCATTGATATTAAGATATCCGCGGATATCCGGATCTGTACAAAAGAAAAATATATTAAAATATTTAAAATAATGATAAATTAAAATTTTATATCATATTTTGTAAAAAACAAACCTGTTATTATAAAAAAATATTTTAAATTTATTTAAATTATATATATATATATATAAATCTCAATAAAATATAAATTTTTAATATATTTAAATGATCCGGATACGGATCCGGATATCAGGACCTTATAATTTAACTATCCGGATCTGACCCCCTTAGATATCCGGATTTTTGGAGCGGATTGAAGAGGATCTCGGATCGGATCCCAGATAATAGTTCCACCCCTAGTTAAGGGTGTCGAAATTTACTAACATCAATTTACCTTAAGCTTTTGTTTCATGATATAATATAAAACTTAAGTGTTAATGAAAAAACTCGCGCCGAATAATTGTTTTTTGTAATATATAAAATATGAAATGAGAAATAAAAAATAATTTAAGTGTTAATGATTCAAATATGTTTAATTTGTAATTTTTAAGTTTATAATAAATTTAATAAATGTTTGCCAACATGTTTAATATCTGTTTGGCAATAGTTTCAATTTATTATAAAAAGAGGTGTTTGGAAACAGATTCCAAAATTGCTCATGTTTTAATAGTATAGGTATGTATCATTTATTGATTATTTTAATTTTAAGTAATACATTTAAATCTTAATATATAAAGCTCGATGCGTTCAACGTGATCATGATACGTAAGATAATTCTAACTCACAAAATCCTCACATGTTTTATTATTAGTTTAGATTTTGACATATGTCAATATAATAATACGAATAAAAATAGATATTAAAAAGGTTTTAACCAAAAAAGTTAAAATTTTAAAAATGAATAAAAAGAGATTAAATCTTATTTTGGAGGAAAAATAGAAATTAGTCATATTTTTAGTTAAAAATTAAATGGTTATTGCCCAATGCCCACTGCATAGTAGTATATAATCAAATAATAGCAATTTTCCAATAAAAATATATAGTTTGATATCTCAAACTTAATAATTAACATGATCGCGGAACGTGTCAGTTCGTCGATCAGATTTTGATATGTGTAAAAAACTTATATCAATTAGATAAATAATAGAAAAAGAAATTATAAGGAAAAAAATTTGATGTTGATTCAGAAAAGAAAAATAAAAACCAAATATAACTAAAAAATAAAGAGTAAATATAATAGAAATATGATAATCAATTCGTCAAGATTTAAAAAAAAAAGATATACATGAGTAGATAAATAATAAAAAAATAAATATAATTCAAATAGTAATAGAAAAACCAAAAAAAAATTGGAAACATGTGTAAAATTTAATTGGAAACTAAATAATAGAAAAAATAAGATAATCAAAATAAATAAATAATTATTATAGTGTTATGTTTTTCTATCGGTGGATGATTCGTATTGGCGTTCTCAATCTTATTTTATTTACTTTCACTGATGATCTGATTTTTTCCACTTTTTCATTTTAGTTTGTATTTCACTGGTTATAAAATATGAAATTATAAATATCGCATATATACGTGAAACATAATCTAGTGATTTTACCGATCGAGTTAGATTAAACCATGATCTAATAGCATATCCGATTTGGCATTGAGTCCGGTTTTTAAAACATTGGTTAATACTGCATAACAATTGAATACAACAATCGACGACACTATTTTGGTTCACATTCAATCCACTCAAAAGATAAAACTATATTTTAAGAGATTTTTTATAGGATATTGGATCAATGATTTGGGATGATTTTTTTAATTCTAAATCTCCTTTTATTGGATCTAGCATTTATAAAATTTATTCGAAATTCAACGTTATTGGATTAGTCATTTATTCAATTTTTTTTATAATCTCATCTTATTAGAAATTAGGGATTTTATCAATAAAATATATTAAAAATAAATTTTAAATTATTTGGGAAACAATTTATGGTTAAAAAAATAATGGGTAGTTTTGTTCTTTTTTTTTTCATTACCAGAATTTTCGTCCGTAGAACTTGCTTGATGCTAACTTTGTTAAAGCATGCATTTTGGGAAGATTAGATCAGACTCTCTCATTTTTGCGATGTATGCTTTACTCTAGCTCTTAAGTGGCATGTTTAGGATAAGGATTCTTGGAACTGTATTTCAGTGGTTCTGACTGCATATCTTAGTTTAAAGCTTTCGAGTAATGTGGTCTGGTTCACCCATTAAGTGTTTGTGGTGTTTTATCAATTCGAGCTATAGCACTTAACTCAAGCTGCTAGAGAAGATCTTTTAGTTCTAAGACTCACTCAAGTTGCGTTCTTGCTCTAATATGGTTTTCAATTTTTTTGTTTTCTATACGGTTCACAAATTTCAGAGTTTCATCGTCTATTGTTTTACCTTCATCTCGTATCCGCAAACTTAACTTTGTGTAATGATATTCATGTTCTTAATTTTCGGAAAGTGGGTCATGGTCATAGATGTGGATGATCAGGGAAAATTAAATCTCATATGCTCTTAATTTTTCCTTAAATATAATGTGTGAATCTTGCAATACCTGCTTCGCTATAGTGATCTTTCAATTTTTGGATCACATTGTTGCTGAGTTTCTTGTTTTTGTTTTTTTTTTTTCATTAGAGACGTCTTGGAGATCTTCTCCGTGTGTACATGGAGCTATAAGCATTTCGTCCTTGAAACTTTTATATGGGCTCGACTCGGACTCTGTTCCGCTCTATTTCGGAGCCTCTAACGTGCAAGATGTTAATAATCAGGTAAAAATACTATCTCCATTTTTATATGTTTTTAATTATCACACCTATTAGTAAAATCAGGAATTGGGCATTTATTAACGTCATATATTTCAATATTCGCTATGGAGAACTAATGGGCCACATTAAATCTTATGTTTTTGAATTTGTTATATTTTTTTTGTCTTACTCTGCCATGATGTGGAATCCCCAATGGAGTTAGTCTCTAAGATGGTGAATGGGATAATCCTCAACTTCAAAGTATTCTCGTAGCACAAACCTAAAATACATTAAACCTGAGACCCAATACTCACTTAAAACGCTACTATGAAACAAATCGGTGGAAACCTCATAATGTAGAACTCGCGTAGCTCAAACCTTAGGTATATGAAACTTAAGACCCAAAACTCACTTAAAGGTTACTACAAACTTTGGCCATGAAGGCGCCACAAATGATGATGGAAAAAAGCTGGTTGATCACTATAGATATTACACACTGAATGATCGAAAAGTTCACAAAGAACAAAATGAGAATCATTCTCACAAAGAAAATATTTGATTAAAAATTTGGATATGTTTGCAAATGAAATTACATGAATCATATATATAACATAAAAGTTTCACTCTTTCCCTATTGGGCCACTTGGCACTCTTATTTTCAAAAGTAAATTAAAAAAAAATATGTCATTTAAACTACACAATTAAACCACATTCAATCCATTTAACTCATGCGAACCAACAAACATTTATGGTTTTTTTTATCAAACAAACAAAGTATCTTGGTATTTTTTTTCTTAAGCAAAAAAAAAAGAATTATATCAACTATGGAACAAAAACCACAAACTAAAAATTATATTTCATATTAGAAAACAATTCAAAGAGGAGACTAGAATCGTACCCCATTAATATAATTTGCAATAGTTATTAAATTTAGTGTAAAAAATAAATCATCCCATAAACAACATAACGTGTATATGTCAAATTTATTAAAAGAAAAAGAACAAAAACAAATAATAATAACTCCATTGATTTTTAAATTAAGAGGACATTAAATCACACTAAACAGTTGCAACTCAATTATTACATGTTCATAATTACCTATTTGTAACGTCAATTAAACTCTAAAAAAACATGTAACCTCAATTGACTAAGCTTTCAATTGAGGGTTAATGACATCTCAAGTATTGTTGTAACGTTGGAATTATTAATTACTTTGCCCTCATTTGTTATAAATAGTAGTTTTTGTTTTCACTACTACACACGAATCTAAAAAAATTCATTAAAATAGAAAATTATTGTAAGCATCACTTTCTCTTAGTATGTGAAGGTCAATTATTCAAAAAAATCTTGTTTACTTCATGTTCAGTTCATGTTTCTTTGTTTTATCATTAAAAAGCTTGTTTTAACAAGAATGCTCCCGAATTATTTTTTATGTAATGGCTTTTGAATAAGAAAATTGAAAGCATAATGTAGTGGAAGGTAGTGGATTGAAATTGAACATTTGGTGTCCCAACCAAGAAGTTTTTGGTCAAGTAAGTTTAAACTTCCCAAAACAATTTATTCTATTTTTCTTAAAAATTCTAATGTTTTTTGTTTTATTTCTTGCAATCTGGCGAATAAAGTTTTGTTTATGTGATATTCGTTCAGTTTCAATATTATTACAAGTTTCACAATATAGTACAAGAATATGATATGTATACTTTTTTATTTTCTTATCTATTTTTAGACTTGAGTCTAACAATTTGTTTTATGAAGGCATACATGAATTGATACAAACCTCAATAATTGACATTCGTGTTGAAATTCATAAATAACTTTGTTTGGAATCTCTTTTTCTCTCTATGGACTTCTACGGGGAAAAGAAGAACAGCGAGAACTTCCCCAAGGGTGTTAGCAAAAGTTTTCAACCATACAATACCCAGGATACGAGTTCCTCGTAGCCCCATTCCCCAAGGCGGAAGCTCGAAGCATCGGCTAGCTTCAAAGCTAACTTCTCCGAGGAAGAAAAACTGTATTGACCAGAACCGATTGGGACATAAATCCAATTCGGTGTCTATTAATCATGTACCTCCTTCTGTTGTACCTCACTCTGAGAAAATTACTAATGATGCGCTTGTTGCATCCATCTCTAAGGTCCTTGTGCCTTCTTCTTGTAAGGGTTCGATGGTTTTCCAGAAACCATCCAGTCATAATCAATGATTACAACCAGTTAGAACTGTCAAGGGCTCAGAAACTCCAAAACAGTTCGACGTCTTAGGGATTTAAGACTAGATCTTTTCCCGGATGTAATGTTTCTCATGAAGACAAAAAACCACGACGACTTTGTTTTCATTGTATTCCAGTGGATGGGTTATGATAACAAATTTACGGTTCCACCCATTGGGCTTAGTGGGGGTTTAGCTTTGTTTTGGAAGAAGGATACACATCTAGAGATTATATCTTCTTCCCCAAACTTCATTGAAACCCACATTAAGTTCAAGAACAAATCTTTATATCTTACTTTCGTTTATGGCCACCCGACGATCAAAAAACGACAAGAAGTGTGGAACCGAATCTCGGACATAGGAGCAAATCGTAATGAGGAATGGCTCCTAACAGGGGATTTTAATGACATTCTAGATAATTCTGAAAAACGAGGTGGCCCGAGACGTCACGAAAGTTCCTTTATCAAGTTTCGTAGTTTTATTACGCAAAATGGCTTATGGGACGTCAACCACTCTGGCAATCCACTATCTTGGCGTGGTATGCGCTATGATCACTTTGTTCGAGCTCGTCTCGATCATTGCATCTCTAATGATGCTTGGCTGGAATTGTTCTCTTATGGAAGGTGCGAATATCTCAGATTTGAAGGTTCATATCACCGCCCCCTAATCACTTATCTCGACGATACTCGGGTCAAATGGAAAGGCATCTTTCGTTTTGACAATCGTCTTAGAGAGAAAGAAGAAATTATGCACATGATTGGGCCAATCTGGAATAGCGACGAAAGTCTCTCGGTCCTAGAAAAAACAGCAGCGTGTCGTAGGGAAATTATTCGATGGAGTAAGGAGCAAAACCAAAACAGCGCTAAACTCATTGAGGATACTCGCAAGGAACTCGACGCTGCTTTGTCAGCCAATTTTCCGGACTCAGAGATCATAACCAGATGTACAACGATTTTGGAAAAGGCGTATAAGGATGAAGAAAATTTTTGGAAGCAGCGTAGCCGGGTCCTATGGTTACAAAGTGGAGATAAAAACACAGGCTACTTCCACGCTGTCACTCAACCGACGTACGTGCAGCAGGTTCACTGTCCTCCACTACAAGAAAACAGCCCGATTCCCGACGGGAATTCCGACCAATAAAATTTCGTCGGAATTTCCCAACCAATTTCCGACGAAATACCGAGGAAAAACGATCCGTCCCAAATTGGTCGGGAATTCCCGACGAAATTTTATTGGTCGGAAATTGGTCTGGAATTCCGACCAATTTCCGACGAGTTAGAGACCGATGTAAGTTCGTCGGAATTTGGTCTGGAATTCCAGACCAAATTCCGACGAAATAGATCCGTTAATCTGACCGTTGCATTAGCCTTTTATTGGTCGGAAATTGGTCGGAATTCCATACCAAATTCCGACGAAATAGATCCGTTAATCTGCCCGTTGCATTAACCGTTTTATAGCCGTTTGCGATTATAAAATTGGTCGGAAATAGGTCGGAAACCGGTCGAAAATATGCAGAAAATACATTATAAATATCTCTACACCCTCATTCACAACTTACACAAAAAAACACTTAGAAAATGTCTTCTTCAAATCCAAACCCTTATGATTATTTTCGATCGTGGATGGATAGATGACGGCAAGATCCTGCGACGAATCAACTGACGGATGAGTATGCACAAGGTGTTGAGGAATTCATGACATTTGCGACAAACAATAGTATGACGTCGGAATACGGTAAATTGTATTGTCCATGTACTAAATGTCGGAATTATGATTAGTCTCTATTAAGGAAGTATGAAATCACCTTTATAGGAATGAGTTTATGCCGGGTTACAAGGTTTGGTATACGCACGGAGAAACTGATTCAATGGTGCAACATTATTGTAGTAGTTTTAATTATTCGGGTAGGATAGAGGAACCAACACCGGAAGTAGATGCAAACGTTCAGATGGTGAATGATGCGTTTCGTGAAAACATACCATCGTATGTTCATGATGGTATTGGAATAGAGGAACCTAATTTGGAAGCTCGGAAGTTTTTTGATATTTTAGATGAAGCTAAGCTTCCACTATACGGAGGATGTAGAGAGGGAATATCGCCTTTATCAACTGCAAGCAGGTTGATGACTATAAAGACCGATTTCAACTTGGCGGAGGATTGTGTGGATGCGATAGCTGATTTTGTGAAAGGTATTTTACCTGAAGATAATATATCACCGGCTTCATACTACGAGGTTCAGAAACTTGTAGCTGGTCTTGGATTGCCGTATCAGATGATAGATGTGTGCATCGACAATTGTATGATTTACTGGAGAAAGGACGAAAACCGTCTCAAGTGTCGTTTTTGTGAGAAACCTCGGTATCAGGAAACGGGTGGCAGAGTACCAGTTCCACATAAACGGATGTGGTATTTGCCGCTAACAGAGAGGTTGAAGAGGTTATATCAATCCGAGCGCACAGCAGGACCTATGAGATGGCATGCAGAGCATAACTCAGATGGAGAGATTGCTCATCCCTCAGATGCAGAAGCGTGGAAACATTTTCAAGAGGTCTATCCTAGTTTTGCGTATGAGTCAAGGAACGTATACCTTGGGTTATCAACAGATGGATTCAACCCTTTTGGGAAACATGGGAGGCAATATTCATTGTGGCCAGTAATCGTCACACCTTACAATTTGCCGCCTAGTTTGTGCATGAAACGAGAGTTTTTGTTCCTCACGATTCTCGTCCCCGGACCGGAGCATCCTAAGAGATCCCTTGATATTTTCTTGCAGCCATTAATTTATGAGTTGAAAATGTTATGGAAAGATGGTGTTCAAGCGTTCGATGTTTCTCTCCAACAGAATTTCACGATGCGTGCGGTACTTATGTGGACCATAAGTGATTTTCCAGCATATGGTATGCTATCTGGATGGTCGACTCATGGAAGGTTGGCATGCCCTTATTGTCAAGATAACACTGATGCGTTCCAGTTAAAGCACGGTCGAAAGACTTCTTGGTTCGACTGTCATCGACGATTTCTACCGCATGATCATCCATATCGTCGGAGCACGACATTGTTTAAAAAGGGTAAAAAAGTATTTGATGGTCCACCTCCTGAGCCGGATGGGAATAACATCATCACTCAGTTGAGAGATTTTGGTGCTGAGAAGACGGTTTTATGTGGTGGTAATGGTCATTTTCCCGTAGACGGTTGTGGCGAGTACCACAATTGGAACAAGAGGAGTATTTTTTGGGATTTGCCATATTGGAAGAACCATCTGCTGCGCCATAATCTAGATGTCATGCACATTGAAAAAAACTTTTTTGACAACATCATGAATACTATTCTAAATGTGCAAGGGAAGACGAAAGATAATTTGAAGGCCAGATTGGACTTGCCAGATATTTGTTCGCGGAAGGACCTCCATGTAATGGCGAACGGAAAATCATTGCCCCCCGCTTTCCGTTTGGATGAGCCTTCAAAGGAGGAGTTCTTCGACTGGATTACGCATAGTGTTCAATTCCCAGACGGATACGCATCTAACCTTCGTAATTGCGTTAATATTGGAGAAGGGAAGTTTTCAGGGATGAAGAGTCATGATTGTCACGTTGTCATGCAACGCCTCCTTCCATTTGCCTTTGCCGGTCTTCTTCCTAGAAACGTCCATGGAGCTATTGCAGGTACATTTACAAAATTATATATAGTTCGATATATATATATATATTAACTAAATTTTGCTAAAATTTTTTTATTATTAATGCAGGGATCGGTGCTTTCTTCCGGGATCTATGTACGAGATCACTTACAGCAGACGGTATCCGAAACCTGGAGGAGAAGATACCGGTTCTCCTATGCAACCTCGAGAAAATATTTCCACCCGCATTTTTTGATGTTATGGAACATCTTCCTATTCATCTCCCTAGGGAAGCAGCACTTGGTGGGCCAGTTCAATATCGATGGATGTATCCTTTTGAGCGGTATATGTTCCACCTAAAGAAGAAGGTGAAAAATCTTGCAAGAGTCGAGGGTTCTATTGTTGCACAGAGCATTAATGAAGAAGCATCCAACTTTGCGAGCTACTACTTTCCATCTTCGGTGAAGACTAAAAGTAGACGACCTGCACGGCATGATGATGGAGGAGAAAAACCGCTGTATCCGGTATATGTCCCAAATCTATTTGCACAAATTGGAAGGCTTAGTGGAAAAGGGAGGCCTCGGCGACTAACAGAGGAGGAACAAAGACATTTGCATACATATATTCTGACAAACTGCGACGACGTTTTGGAATACGAGAGGTACGTACCTGATTTTGATGTTTAGTAATTACCAAAAATCTTTGATAGTATTTTTGCATAATCTATTCGTTTTATTCACAGGATATACATGGACCAAATTCGTAATTGGTTTCCAGATTGCACAGAGGATGAGCTTGCGGTCCGTAAACAGAATGAATTCTCGGGTTGGTTGCAATATTACGTAAGTGCTCGATTTCCCTCAATTTAACTAAATTTCACATGCTTACATTAGCACATATTGTTTACGATTGTCCACACTTTGTACAGGTTGATCAGATGACTACTACCGGGGTAGAATTTCCCACGTGGTTAGTTGAGATGGTGCGTGGCCCTTCTTTTGTTCCAAGTGTTTATCCGATGTTTTGCACTCGAGGGTATGCTTTTAAGGCTTATCGTGAAGGGAGCTCAAGGACAACATCCAATTACGGTATATCGTCTACATCCGGAGAATTTGTCTACTACGGTGTACTCCGCGAAATATTAGAAGTCAAATATCCAGGAATGGTTGGTTTGAGGTGCATTGTGTTCTATTGCGATTGGTATGATCCAGTGGAAGGTCTACGTCAGGACGAATTCGGTGTTACATCTGTTCACTCTGGAAAGCGACATCGGAAATACGATCCATTTATTCTTGCTTCACAAGCGGACCAAGTTTCCTACATCCGATACCCCCGGGTTAGGAACAAGCAAGACCCGTGGATTGCAGTAACGTCGATACAACCAAGAGGACTGATATCTGGTGTTTCCGAGCAGGACCCTTTACAGGAAACTCCAATTGGTAACTTAGGTGAAATCGAGCATTCTCTTGAGGTTGACCTTGTGGTTGACTTCACCGGTATGGGCGGGGATTACGAAGTATTTGAGGATTCTGAAGAAGAGAGAGGAGAATTTGATGACGATTCCGATTCAGCTACTTCAGATTATTCATCGGACTCATCAGAATAATTTTGTAACAAATTTTTTATATGCATTTATTTTTAAGTAAAACATTTTAGAAACTTTTCCATATGCATTTTATTGAGGATTCCGATTCAGCTACTTTAGATAATTATTCGGAATCAAAATAAATTTGTTAAATATTTTTAGGAAATTTTACATATGCATTAATTAATGGGAATCAGAATAAATTTGTTAAAAACTTTGGAAAATTAATTAATGGGAATCAGAATAAATTTAGTTTTACCCGAGGAAAATTCAATCCTCCGGCTAGAACTGAAACCGATTGAATTTTGCTGGGATAAAACTAAAACCGTCGGAAATTGGTCGGAAAATCCAGACCAATTTCCGACGGTTTTAGTTTTAGCCGAGCAAAATTCAATCCTCCGGCTAGAACTGAAACCGATTGAATTTTGCTCGGCTAAAACTAAATCCGTCGGAAATTGGTCGGAAATGCCGACCAATTTCCGACGGTTTTAGTTTTAGCCGAGAAAAATTCAATCCTCCGGCTAGAACTGAAACCGATTGAATTTTGCTCGGCTAAAACTAAAACCGTCGGAAATTGGTCGGAAATTCCGACCAATTTCCGACGGTTTTAGTTTTAGCCGAGAAAAATTCAATCCTCCGGCTAGAACTGAAACCGATTGAATTTTGCTCGGCTAAAACTAAAACCGTCGGAAATTGGTCGGAATTTCCGACGAATTTCCGACGGATTTAGTTTTAGCCGAGCAAAATTCAATCCTCCGGCTAGAACTGAAACCGATTGAATTTTCCTCGGCTAAAACTAAATCCGTCGGAAATTGGTCGGAAATTCCGACCAATTTCCGACGGTTTTTACTTGGCATTTTCCGAAATTTAAGAGCGGTCGGAAATTGGTCGGGAATTTCCGACTAAATGCCGACCATTTGAGGTTTCGAAACCTCAAACGGTAAAAATTTGTTTAGGGTAATGTTGGCTACGGTTATATATGATACTTTGAAAGAATTCAATGTCCAACTATCTTTAGAATCACTATTTTTGACCACCTAATCAAAAATCAACAAGAAACCGAAAAAGTATGAGTATAAGTTATATGTTTTGTTATCAAAGGTTAAACTCGTTCTCCTATCGATTCGTAAAAATCATCATATACATTATTTTATGTTTACTTTGGCATATAGTTTTTAGACATAAGATGTTTAGATGTTTCATAAACCCTATACGGTCGGAAAATTTATGATTTCATACCCTAAACCCTATATGGTCGGAAATTGGTCGGAACTTCCGACCAATTTCCGACGAGTATTTAATTATTCCAGATTAACACGTTTTTAATGCCCAATCAAAGAACATGCATTTTTTTAGAATGGTCGGAAATTGGTCGGAATTTCCGACGATTTCCCGACCATTCTAAAAAAAACCGCCAAACCAAATTAATCGAATTTCATTGCGCGGTTTATCGAAATTTATTACAGATTTCCGACGAGATACCGACCGTATGGGTCAGTCGGAAATCCGTAGATATAAAAAGGCCTACGCCTCTTCTTCTTCCTCATTTCGCGATCCTCTAAAACTCTCGATCTCTCCCCGCCGCCGGTCGTTCTCTCTCCGTCGTCGCCGTCGCCGTCGCCGTTTCTCCTCACCGGTAAGTTCTTCCTCTCTTCTTTCTCTTCTCCATGGATCCTCTCTCACCTCCTCTCTTCTTTCTCTTAGGTTTGTCCCCTCCTCCGCCGCCGACCTCGCCGCTGCCGCTGACCTAGCCGCCTCCGACGCCGACCTCGCCGCCGCCGACCTCACCATGTAAGAGTATCTTCTTCCCCTAGAAATTTTGGTTAGATTAGTGTTAGGGTTAGATTTTAAATTAGGAATTGTTAGATTATAAATTAGAAATTAGGAATTGTTAGATTATAAATTAGAAATTAGGAATTGTTAGATATATATTAGAAATTGTTAGACAATTTTTAGACAATTTTATATATATATTAGGAATTGTTAGATATATATTAGGAATTGTTAGACAATTTTTTTTTCGAATTAATTTGATTTTTGGTTCTTGGAATTTTTTTGGAATCTAGGATTTTTTGGGAATTTTTAGGATTTCAAAATTTTTTTTTTTGAATTTTTAAGATTTCCGGATTTTTTTTGGATTTTTTAAGATTTATTTTGGAATTTAGGATTTGACAATTGTGTTATATTTTCTATAATTATTTTTTGTTCGATAACAAATTTTGCGTTTTTTTCTAGGTCGTACGAAGGGTTCGATTTAATTCGCCGCGGTGGTTCTTCTCGCGGTGGTTCTACTCGCCGCGGTGGTTCTACTCGCCGCGGTAGTTCGTGTCCAAGCACGCAACCACATCAACAAAGCGGTTCGCCACGGGAGGATGTAGAGAGGGAATCGTATGTCCCGGAGTCGCACAGTCAAGCTCCTCAAATCATGTCTATCGAGGAGTTAGTCCAACAACCGGGACGAGACTTCCACATCCGGCTAGATCCACGTCTAATTGGAAGATCGACATGGTAAATTTAATATATATATATATATTTTAATTATCAAATTATTTATAGTTTTTTTTTGAAGGTTTGGAATATCGAACAACGGGATTAGCAAATCCGTTTTGAGGATGTTGCATTCGCTCCTCGACAAACCGTACAAGACGTTTTCAGATATCCCGTATGAGGAGAAGCAAATTTGGTTTAGACACTTTGCGGTAAGTAAATTACTATTTTTTTTTCATATTTATATGTTTTTTTTAATATTTTTGATAACTTTTTATTTTATTTTCTTAGCAAGAGTTTACATGGCATCACTCCGACACGACCATGGTTGAAACGGAGTTTATGAAGGAGGCCGCCACGCAGTTCAAGAGGCACATGAACGAGTGGAAGCAAAAGTGGAGGAAAGGGGAAGACAAACCGAAAGGGTTGAACCTTTCGGTTTGGGAGGCGAACAAAGAATATTGGCAGAACCCCCAGACCGAGAAAACCTCGAAGACTAATTCGGGAAACCGAAAGAGTGATCGCTCCGGTAAGGGACAGTACGTCCACAATTCCGGTTCGACCAGCTTCTTGAGCCGAGAAATAAAAATGGTAATCTTTTATTGTTTACATTGTTTTTTATATTTAATTGTTAAATTATTTATTAATATTAAAATTTATTTGTTTTTCTAGACAAATGAGGCCGGAGGCGTTCGTCCAAACGCGTTGGAAGTGATGAAGACGTGCCACACCAACAAGACAACCGGGGTTATTCAGGATCCCCTCATGAGGGAGATCTACGAGAACGTGACGAAAAAGAAGGACGAACTGACCCAGCAGTCACAAGCCGACTCCTCTTCAACCTTCGAGATGACGCGGGACGAGGTCAACCGTCTTCTTATCAGCGTAAGTTTTTTTTTTTTCATTTAGTTTTACATTATAAAATGTTCTAATTTATTTTTAATTTCTACATGAATTTCCCCTTGATAAAAAAGGGCGGCGTCGCGGTGGTTTGGGTAAGGTCCCGGTTATGGAAGCCGGGGCTTCGGGTTCTCCTTATTTCTCTGAAGATCTCGTCCAGCAGAATGAAGAGCTGAAGTCAAAACTAACAGCTTTGGAGGTGGCGAATGCGGACACCGAACTACAGCTTACCGAGGCAAGGTCGGAAATCGCTACCATGTCGGACTGGATGAAATCGAAGTTCTCGGATTTCCTGGGCACGGGAAGGGGAAGAAGGGAAACGGGAACATGATCGGGATCGGGATCGGATATTTAATTTTAATGCTTTTGTAATTTCAAAACAATTTTATTTTATTTCAAAACAATTATTATATTTTAATTTTATTTCAAAACAATTATTATATTTTAATTTTAATTTTCTTTTTCGAATTATTAATTTAATTTAATTTAAAAAATCATTAATTTAAAGAATTTTAAAAATACTGTTTTTAATAACCCGTCGGATATTGGTCGGAAATATCCGGTCCGGATTTAGTCGGAAATTATCCGGTTCGAAATTGGTCGGAAATTTTACGGTCCGGAATTGGTCGGAAATTATCCGGTCCGGAATAGGTCGGAAATTTGTCCTCGGGATTAGGTCGGAATACTGTCGGGAATTAGACGGGAATTCGGCCCGTCGGGAAATCGTCGGAAACTCTCCCAACTATTAATATTCGTTGGAATCCGGTCGGGAAATATAATGGTCGGAAATCGGTCGGAAATTTCCGACCAATTTCCAACGGATTTTGATTCTCGACGCTCTAGTTCCGACGAGACAAATTGGTCGGGAATCGGTCCGGAAAGCCGTTTCCCGACGGTTTCCCGACCGATATGGCCGTCGGGAATCAGCTGTTTTCTTGTAGTGCTCGAGGATGATAATGGAGTGGTGGTACACGAAGAGCATGAATTCGCCCGAGTTATCTCCTCGTATTTCCAGAATATCTTCACGTCGAACTCATCAGGTGATTTTTGCCTGGTCCATGAAACCCTCGAGCCGTTGATTTCCCAGGAACAAAATCAGACTTTTACTCGAACTCCAAATGAGGAAGAAATCTACGCAGCGGTAAAATCGATTCATCCGAGCAAAGCACTAGGACCAGATGGATTCTCCGCATGATTCTTTCACACATATTGGCCTATTATTGGTAAGGATGTTGTTAAAGAAATCTAACACTTCTTCACACCTGGATCGTTCCCGACTCGACAAAACGAGACTCATATCCGTCTTATTCCTAAGATATCGGGACCGAGGAAAGTGGCTGACTACCGGCCGATTGCCTTATGCAACGTCTATTACACGATCGTCGCCAAGATCTTAACGAAGCGCCTCCAACCGAGTCTCTCTTCTCTTATTGCTGAAACTCAATCTGCCTTTGTACCAGGATGAGCTATTTCCGATAATGTCCTCATAACTCACGAGACGCTCCACTATCTCTGTACTTCAGCAGCTAAAAAGAGATGTTTCATGGCTGTTAAAACGGACATGAGCAAAGCTTATGGCATGATTGAGTGGAGTTTTCTACGAGCTGTCCTAGAGAGGCTGGGTTTTCACGATATCTGGATTTCATGGATCATGGAGTGCGTATGCTCAGTCTCCTACTCTTTCTTAATAAACGGAGGACCTCAAGGGAAAGTAATTTAATCTCGAGGATTACGACAAGAAGATCCCCTCTCCCCGTATCTCTTTATCCTTTGCATAGAAGATATATCCGGCCTTTGCCGCAAAGCGCAAGAGAATGGTTCCCTGGAGGGCATTCATGTCTCACGTAATAGCCCCCAAGTTAACCATCTCCTTTTTGCGGATGACACGATGTTCTTCTGTAGATCGAACGCAGATAGCTGCGCCACGCTGGCTAAACTCTTCATCAATACGAATCAGCCTCAGGACAGAGCATCAACCTCCTTAAATCAGCCATTACGTTCTCGGCCAAGACTCCTCCTTAAATAAGGCTCATAAAACCGATGATTAATCTCCCTCCTTTGGGTATTCATGCTGCATCGCTCAAATCTTGGATTTGCTGGAATCTTTGGACGTCAAGAAACATATTAATCTTCGAAAACAGAGCTTTCTCGGAACAAGAGGTTGTGACGAAATCGACTTTGGAGGCTAAGGAATGGCAGTACGCTAAACTTCTTCTTCCAAAACCATCGACGTTGTCGCCTTCTCCATCACAGATGCAAGCGCCTCAGGTTAGCTGGTCCTGCTCAGTGGATGCTGCATGGCAAAGGGAATCATTAGACTGTGGTTTAGGCTGTACTTTCCGCTCAGATCTAGAGGAGTCCAACTTTACTCATCAAGCGCATCGACAGCATGTCTCCTCGGCTCTAGGAGGAGAAGCATGGGCGGTCCGAGAAGCACTCGCTCTTGCATTAGATCGAGGGATTGCATAGATACAAGTCCTTTCCAACTCGCTTTCTCTGATCAATCTCCTCAACTCCCAAGAAATCCATACATAGATTCATGCAACTATTTCCGATATCCGCCTTATGGCGTTATCTTTTACTTCGATTTTCTTTCGATTTATACCTCGCTCTGCTAATTCATTGGCAAATGCCCTGGTAAAACAGGCTTTACAAGCCCTGTTAAACTCATTGATTTAGTTAATGCAATTCAGTTTTCGACCAAAAAAAAACAAGAATGCTCCGAATTATTTTTTATGTAATGGCTTTTGAATAAGAAAATTGAAAGCATAATGTAGTGGATTGAGATTGAACATTTGGTGTCCCAACCAAGAAGTTTTTGGTCATTAAAGTAAGTTTAAACTTCCCAAAACAATTTATTCTATTTTTCTTAAAAATTATAATGTTTTTTGTTTTATTTCTTGCAATCTGGCGAATGAAGTTTTGTTTATGTGATATTCGTTCAGCTTCAATATTATTGCAAGTTTCACAATATAGTAGAAGAATATGATATGTATACTTTTTTTATTTTCTTATCTATTTTTAGACTTGAGTCTAACAATTTGTTTTATGAAGGCATACATGAATTGATACAAACCTCAATAATTGACATTCGTGTTCAAATTCATAAATAACTTTGTTTAGAATCTCTCTTTCTCTCTATGGGTTTATTAACATTGTTATATTTTTGATATTTAGTTTTTGTAGATCGTCCAGTAAGTATGATGATGTGTACTATATATGATGTTTTGTATTTAACCGATAGATTTTAGATATGATTAAAATTATTGTAAATAATTCATATGAACAAGTACAATCGTGCAATTTATTTCATTTCTCACCGTAGAAATAATCATTTTTGCATTTGAATATTTTTTGCATTGACATAATTAAAAAAGTTTGTGCCTATATGTTTTCGAAATTTTTCTTTGTTTTTAGTGTTTCATAAAAACTTATTTCTTGAATTTTACTTTTAATCTAATAAAACCGAACGTTTCTAAAACTAAGCAAATTGATGTTTTACAAAGCTAAATGATTGTTGTTTTTTAAAATGTATCATTTAAAACAAAATATGAAATGATGTATTTCAAAATATTACTCATTTTAAATGTATTAAGATAGTTTGATTAACAAACCAAAATAATAAAACAATTCATAATGTATCAATATATAAACTAAAAACTGAAATTTTTTATGTTGCTTCCATAACAGATATTAACAATCACATTTACATTTTTAAAAACAATTTTATATAAAGAATAAATAATCACATATCATTTAACTTTTTCTAAACCCATCATTCTACTAAAACTATAAATTAACTAAAAAATATAATATAGAATGGTCATTTGGGTTAAAACCATAAGTTGACTACTTATTTAAGTCTCTTTCATCATATAGTTGGAAATTAGTTGAGATTCGCCACGTCAACAATTTGAGACTTTTTTACCCTTACTACTGTGACATCATTCAGCTTCCTCAGCGGCGATATTATGTTGATCACCCGACAAGAGCATTAAATGCTATACAAATATGAAGATTTGTTTTAGATAATATTGTCGCCTGCCGCCTGCAATTGGATTTGGTGAATAAAAAAAAATGTGTGGTGTATAATAAAAAGGCAACATCGGTAATCTAAATAACCAATAAAAAGAGATGACGATCATGTATTTATGAGAGAAAGTGTTTGGTCTGCAAACCAAAACACATTCTCCTGCGAATTTATAACTCAAAATCTTTGTTCTTCGACTGTAATAACTGTTATCCGCCGTTTGTGGGAGTTGGTTAGTAACCGGATTCTGTTGTAGAAGACGACAAAAAATGTAAGAAAATCTTTAACAAATCATACAATACGATTGCTAACAAGTTACATGTAGTCATATAAAAAGTTATCTGTGTATATTTATTTGTTATCGATGATCTTGGGATGCTATTAACGATTGCTATTTCTGTTTCAGGAGGTTCAAAGATGTCTCTAACCGTGCGTATTATTCGAGGCGAGTGGAGAAAAAAAGATGACGGTAGCTGGAGCATCATGCGGACTTAGAGGGGTTTATGTCTTCCGTCGTTTTGAAAGAAAGGGACTCATTCCGGACAATGGAGGAATCCATCCGTAAGAAGTTAAGGTTGAAGCCCCATCAAGGAATGGAAATAACGTACCGTTGGCCTCATTGGATGTTGGGGCCAGATTGGACGAAAACCCAGCCGATCGATATTTTGGACGACGAGGATGCGGCTTTGTTCTTAGCAATCAAGGGGGATCTAGATGAAGTATTTCTGCGAGTTAGGGTTAAGAACACAATTCCTGCTAACATCGTTAACACTTACAAGAGTGTTTTCGACTTCCCCGATAACGATGTTAACCATCAGACAACTGAGTTAGCGATTATGCCGCTAATTCAGTTAACCTTTGTCCCTCAAGCGATAGTAGGTTAACGAAGTTGTCACCTACCGGGTGTCAACATAGGTGGGGCGTCGACAAGCAAAAATACAGGTATTAATGCTTTCACTTGACCAGAAGTGTGCTTGGGTTCATATATTTATTTATTATATGTTAACTAATGCTATGTTTGCCCAAACAGTTCCCATAAACCAAATCCCGCCTTCAATGGGAGCCACTACGAGATGGGCGGTCAAAGCAGCATTGATTTACCACGTAATCTTATGGAACTTTGACGTTTTTTTCATGGGGGACCTAGACCATTTTCAAGGACGGAGACATGTTGGTGGGGAAATGATGTCACTCACGTGACATCTGAGGTTAGCCGTATGGAGGTCGAACTAGGCTCTGGGCGTAACCTACATCCATCGGCCTCTCGAGAAGAGGGATTACAACTCACACTGGCAAGTGCTTACGTGGAAGCTGATAACGAGGTAGAATTGTGCCTACTTAGCCGAGTGTCATGTCTGTCAGCTCGTCCTCATCGTCAACTTCCATCCCACCATCTTCTAGTAGCTACAATTTCTCGCAGGAAGAGCTGTTGGATACCCGCGAAGAGGCCGAAATGCGCATATCTCTGATAGGTACAACAACACTTGAGTACACCCTTATGTTTTTAAATCCTACGAAGTTAATAAAACAAAGCTGAAATAAATTTTCAACAGGTGAGGATATGGTGAGACGGTTGTACGCAAATCCGATACCCGACGATCCAGGTAGGGCCGCGATACATATCCTCACCGAAACTTCGGCTCGTCCACAACAGCTTGGTCCTTTGGACAAGGGAAAGGCTGTGATGACCGATTCGGGTGTTCAAATGAGTGAAAGGGGATCATCTTCACGTATTGAGGTTGATGTTACTTATCCGGTTAATGATGTGCCAGTTAATTATCCATCTCTCCATGGACCTACGAATCCAGTCCTCGGGAATTATCCAGCAGTACATGCTTCAGAGACGAGGGTGGATCCAGCCTTACATGAGAGAGATGCACCACCTTACTTCGATCACCCCGTAGGAGAAGGTAATTTAGTTATCATAAACGCTATATTAACATGTTAATTATTAACAAGCCTTCCATCTCGATAACTAGTGCGCTAACATTATTATCTAACTTTGTCGATAACAGATGAGCTAGCACGTGCCATCCGGGATGTGGATTATGAGGGGGACGATATCTTTGTCGGCCGCATATTTAAGACAGAGGCGGCGTGCAAGATGAAGCTAGCGATACATGCGATTAACCGTAAGTTTCACTTCAAATACGTGCGGTCAAGTCCGGGGAATGTTATCTTCGTTTGTGTTGGATCCAACTGCCCATGGAGGGTTTTCTCAGTAAAAATAGAGAATACTGAACGTTACAAAGTAAAGAGTGTTACACAGCAACACACTTGCAGTGTGGACGCCCGTGGAGATTTTCACCGTGTAGCATACACGGCAGTGATAGGGAATATGATGCGTTCACGATATGGACTGACCGGGAGTCGTCTGAGGGCATGTGATTTGCGGCGATTGCTACGACAAGAATACAGCCTACACATTAGCTATTGGAAGGCTTGAAGGGCGCGAGAGATCGCAATGGACAACGCAATGGGATCCGCCTTTGGGAATTTTGCGTTGATCCAACCATACTTTAACAAACTCCTTTCAACTAACCCTAACTCGGTGGTTGGCCTAGAGACAGAAATCAGTCCTACCGGCATGGAATGTTTCAAATACTTGTTCTTCTCGCTGGATGCTTGCGCACGGGTTATCGGTACATGAGAAAAGTTATCGTTACCGACGCAACACATTTAAGAGGCTGTTATGGTGGTTGCCTAATCGTGGCAAGTGCTCAAGACGGTAATTTCCAAGTGTTCCCGTTGGGGTTTGCGATAGTCAACAGCGAGAATGATGGTTCTTGGGAGTGGTTTTTACGCAAGCTTACGGCAATTGTACCAGACGAGCCTGATTTAGTTTTCGTCTCCGACCGCCACACATTGATATACGCAAGCATTCACAAGGTAGGTGCTCACCAAACATGTTAACTCGGGTTTAAAATATACAGTCGGCTAGTTGTTAACCAGCATTTAAGTGGTTAACGGGGTTATTTAATGATAATTTTGACAATGTTAACTGCGTTGACAGGCTATAACTTGGATGCATGCAAGTGTATCCAATGTCGTCTCACGGAGCGTGCATTGTCCATCTACTAAGGAACATCGTCACCATATTCAAGTCAGCCCATTTAAGCTACCTTGTGTCGCAAGCAGCTCGCGCTTTCTGGTTAAGTGAGTTCGATAGGGTGTTTGCGGAGATAAAATCAATAGACGAACGGTGCGCCGATTATCTAGAAGAGATTGGATTCGAGCATTGGACAAGATCTCATTTTGTAGGGGAGCGTTATAACGTTATGACAAGTAATATATCGGAGATTTTAAACAATAAATCGTATCAAAAAGGTAAAAAATTGTCTCAATCTGGCAACTTTACGAAAGTGGTGGCCCACATGATGACGCAAACCAGTTGAAGAGTTACCACACGTTATTAGGGGTTAAAAAGGGATTTCACATTGCACAGTTCCGTGACTACAGTTGCAACGGAGGGAAACTAATTTCCTTATTATTTAATACCACTTTATCATATTCCCCTATAGAATAACTAAATACATACCTCACTCGCATCGCGTGGGCCACCATTTAGTATAAAGGAAAAGAAAACTTGAAAACAAAGCTAAGTAATTATTGGTCTTGAAAACCAAAGGAAATAAAGATAGTTAAACGAGAATTCAACCTTTGGACTTCAAATGTGCATATTGATCTTCAAAGTTAACTCTTAAGCTTCATTTTCGTCACTTTATTTGGCACCAAAATAAAGTGATTTATTTTGAGCTTTTTTAGAAATTCTATTAGGTTCAAAGTGAGCTGGACTTGATATATATCATCCCCAATGGACTTCTGAATATTCTATTTGTCTAAAATGACTTGAATCAGCCCGTTAAGTGCTCTCTTAAGCTGTTTGGCCCGTGCTCTTGTAACTGGTCCAACGAGTACAAGCAATGCATCCTCTTGCTCATCCTTGCTGCTTATGATTTCCTCATCATTCCCCTCCTCTTGAAAATGATTTGTCCTCAAATCAAGCTGGTCACCTACATCAAAATGAGTCAAGTCAGAAACGTTGAAGGTAGAACTCACATTATACTTACCTTGCAAACCTATCTTGTAAGCGTTGTCAATGATCCGTTCTAAGACTTGAAATGGACCATCTCCTCTTGGCATCAGTTTGAATTTTCTGTGGGCTGGAAAACGTTCATTCCTCATATGAATCCAAAACCAATCACCAGGCTCAAAGATCACTTTGCATTGTCCTTTGTTTGCTTGCTTTTGATACTGTTCAGTTCTCAATTCTCCAACGGTTCATAATCAACTTGAACATCAAACTTAAGCCACAAGTAACACAACCACATTTTTGGTGAATGAACCTTTATTTCTTCAACTTGTATACCATGTGCACTCACAACAAAGCCTAGAAACACAAGACTATATGTGCAAAAGGTACACTTTTTCAGTGTAGCAAATTGTTTATCACTAGATCATCTAAAACATATTTCAAATGCTCAGCATGATCATCTAAGTTTTTGCTATAAACCAAAATGTCATCAAAGTAGACAACCTCTATAAAGAATGAATCAGCAACATGTGAAGCAATATAAGTTTTATGACATGGAATGAAGTGTGCCATCTTAAAGAATCTATCAACAATCACAAAAACAGAATCTCTACTTCCCTTATGTTGTCCTAGCACGATTTACATAGTTAAAACAGTTAATGGTTCATTATGAATAAGCACAAGAATAATCATACCCCGCAGGTTCTTTTCTGATTCAGATTTCTTGCAAGTAACGCCTATGCCACAAATCCTTTGAACATCTCTTTTCATGTGTGGACAATAGAATTGTTCCTGCAATAAAGAGACATCACCACTAGACAAAACATGATTAAAATCGTTAGAGTTAAAAAGAGCCTCATTGTACAAAGGTACAATCATTAGTTGTTTCAAAAACATTGCTCTCTTGATCTCACTTGCTCTCTCAAAGAAATTTATGTGTTCTTTCACGGGTGTGCTCTCACATGTTTTTTCTGGGTTTTTCTCAAACTCTCACTCTCTTTTTGGTGATAAGTGTTTGGGTCATTCATTTTTTGTTGCTTTTCCTTTTGTTTCAGTAGTAATTGATCTTGGTAAATCTCTTGTGGTGTCAAAGGAACAAGCGTAACATTTCTGCCTTTGTATCCAAACGTGTGCTTATTGGTATAACCGTCAAGACTCACACGTCTACCAAATTGCCAAGGCCTTCCCAACAGTATATGACCTGCTTGCATTGGTTCTACATCACACAACACCTCATCTTCATATTTTCCAATGCATAACGAAATCACAACTTGCCTTGTTACCTTCACTTCACCACTATCATTTAACCATTGCAACTTGTAAGGTTTGGAATGCTTCTTAGTTTGTAAACCCAACTTCTCCACCAAGGTAGTGCTAGCCACGTTTCTACAGATCCCTCCATCAATAATCAGACTACACACCTTGTCTTGAACAAGACATCTAGTATGAAACAAATTCTCACGCTGCACATTCTCTTCTTCTTGACTTGCACACTCAAGGACCTCCTTGCAACCAACAACTCTCCTTTGGCAGGAGGTTCCTCACAATCTTCTAGTTTGGCATGGAATCAGAAACTACTTCTTCTTCTTCAGTTTCCAGCTCACCATCATCTCTAAGTACCATTGTCCTACAATTTGGACACTCATTAGCATAATGACCTCTTCCATGGCACTTAAAACACGGCACATCACGATTACGTGCATTAGAAGATTCAGTTTTACCTCTAGTTTCATGGCTGGTAGTGGATGGCTTCACTTTGAATTTTGGTTTTGGGGTTGTCTTCTCCTCCTTAGAATAGCTCGGTTTCATGGTGGATGAACTCGAACCATAGGTCCATAGGTCTGACGTGTATTACCCTTCCTCTTGAGCTGCTGCTCAACTAGAATAGCCTTATGCAACATATCCTCTAACTCCAAATAATATTGCATTTCCACTCTATTTTGAATCTCTATATTCAACCCATTAAGAAACCTCACCATGGTAGCTTCTCTATCTTCTTCAATGTTCGCTATCATCATAAGGATTTCCTTCTCCTGGAAATGATCCTCCACACTTCGATTGCCTTGAGTCAACCTTCAGAGCTTTTGGTGTAGCTCTCGGTGATGATGGTTGGCCACAAAACGTCTCCTCATAACAACATTCATCTCAGCCCATGTATCAATGGGATACTCGCCATTTCGTCTCCTGCTTGTCACCAACTGATCCCACCAATTAATAGCATAATCACAAAATTCAGTGGTTGTACCTCATACCTTCTTCATCTCTGAATAGTTTTGGCAGTCAAAAACGAGCTCAATTCATTTTTCCCATTCTAGATACGCATCTGGATCGTTCTTCCCTTGGAATGCTTGATACCTCCCAAGTTGTCATCAATTCGACCCCTTGCTTCTCTAGCACGTTGGTGGGGTCAGTTTTCACCCGCCATAGTTTAACAGTCCAAAATCGACTAAGTATTGAAGAATGCGCCTAGCCGAACCAAGCAAGAAGCCTCATCTCATATCAACCCAAATTGGACCAGGATAACACTTCGAACCAGCCGAGCCAAGGAAGTAAAGAGGACGACCGAGCCAAAGGACAGTCCAACCTCGCTTCGTTCACCTCGGCCAGCTCGCCTCGGTCAGTTCACCTCATGCGAAATGGGACTGAGCCGAAGCGAGATCGGTATCATTTCACTGATGAACCAAAACCAAACCGAGGTCGAACCAAGACCAAACTAAAGCCGAACCAACTCGAATACTTCATGGGCCGAAGTAGAGATTCTTGGGCCGAGATGAGGTTTACCTTTCAAATGTAGTGGGCCGAGCCGCAAGCCCATTAGATGATCTAAGTCGGTGGCCGTATGAAGATAAAAAGAAATCTTCTAAATACCTTCCGAGATCCTCGCTGACAAAACTTGTACAAATATTTAGCATATTCATTTGTAACGGAAAGACTTTTTACCTAGAAAATACTTAGCAGACAGCATAAACACATACTTGTATCGAGAACTTTTTTAGAACACCGATAATAAAACCATCTTTAGATCCTTGTCCTTGTATTTCAATCTAAGAAACTTATGTTCCCTTAAAAGTCCCTTACAAAAATTAGTTGTGTGAGTTTCGACTCCCACAATTTGGCGCCGTATGTGGGGAATAGAAGTTTTCTTACTCACAGAAAGAACAAGGAACGAGATCTGAAAAGATGTCCGGAGACGAGCAAAGAACCGGTGATGACGCGAACAACAACGGTGGCAACCCTCATAGAGTCGATCCCAACGGCTCTACCCCAGTGATCCCGGAGACTGCCTTGGCGCCCATGGCCGAACTGAAGGACATGCTCGCCGCGTTGCTGAAAAAAAGCGGAGGAGCAAGACAAGCTGAACAAGAATCTATCAGAGAAACTCAAGACCTTGACGTCGGAGAGCCGAGCCCGAGAAATACACATTCCGAGGGATTTCCGACGGACCTTGATATTACACCGAAAACATCAGCTCGGCGGCGCATCATCCCAGCGCCATCCCAAGGAGATTCGGTCTCAACCCAATGGCCTTAAACTTCTCAACGCCGCCAGGCACCTCGGCACACACCTCAGGAATCCCGAGGGGATTACCGCCCTTGAACCCGTCTGACGAGGCGACACCCGTGGGGACGAGGTCAATTTTGACTGAGCCGCCTCAGCTGAACCAAAGACCAGGAGCTACCAACAATGGGCGAACCCAACAAATCGACAATCGCTCAAGACTTCACCTCGGCGGAAACAATACAGCCATCATCGACGCGGAAAATCCAAAGGAAAGAGATCAAACCTCGGGACGCGTCACACAAGGAAATCTCGCCTCACCCCACGCCTCATTTTCACAACAACGATGGAGACCCTCGCTCGTTCTCACAACACCGATGCAATCTGTTGAAACATCGGCCTTGAAAGGAAGCGGAACCCTAGGAGAAGTCCCCAGCTCGGCTCAGCTCAGAAACGTGATAGAGGAAGAAGAAAACCCCCTCTTGGTACAGCAGACGCGACATGACGACGCAAAAAGAAAGATGAACCAAGCTCATGACGGAGTCACATCCTCTTCCTCAACGCCCCATCAAATGAGCCTTCGAATCGACCCCTCTCGTATCCGAGAAGCACTGATGGTATCCAAATAAAATAAACCAAGAGAATTAAGAAGAATTCAACCAAGTGGTCCCCGATCTTCCCCAATGAGTCACGTTTTCAAGGGCATTTATGGAAAACATGATTGGAGATTTCTTATGCGAAAGCAAGGAATCCATCTCGGAGATAGAAGATCTCTTCATATATGTTAGACACGGAAGACCAGTTCAAATGCTCCATAAAATTCAATACCAAGGTCAATTCCTCATCTCCTGCAACATCCGAGGAGTCAAGTTCACCAACGTTCTTTGCGACTTCGGGGCCTACCTTAGTGTCATCTCCAAATCGACTGCCAAATGCTTCGGTATCAAGCACGTCCACCAGACTTGAAGAAGAATCAAAATTGCAGACGAATCTCGTGCAACACCAAAAGGAGTGGCTCGCGACGTACCAGAAAGAATTGGAAATTGCATAGCTCCAGTTGATTTCTACGTCTTCTTCTTACCTACTGCCGGAGCTATCATGGATTGGCCAAATCAACGTGTCTCTTTTGCCAACATCGACAAAGATATTTTTTATCCCGTTGTCCCACTCGAAAATGGAGAACAACATCTTAACCCAAAGGGTCACGACCCCAATTCAAAATGGAGCGATGAAAACGAGGAAACCGAAAGAAGATCGAAGAAGACCTGTCTAAGGAGAGAGCTTTTCCGCGATTAAAATCATCCGGCTACCAACATAACATTATCTTTTTTCTTAAAGGGGGGGGGGGGGGAAGATCTTTCGCAGATTCTAAATCTTTTATCAAATGCAATTTTATCTTAACACACTCTTATCAATTTCGTCTGTTGTTGGCCACAACAACGAACTCACACAATCCTTCACGAATTTCAACCACTATATCCTATACAGATTAGGGTTCTATTACAATCCATCACGATTAAAACGCGCTATATAAATTAAAGGCATGTATGTCTAGACCAGAGGAAGGAAAGGATATACCTCGACCGAACCACTCATAATTTTACTATCGAAACGGGCATGTAAGTCGAGTCTACATCGCAAGCCCTAAAACCGAGGTAAAATCTAAACCTAGTAATATCATTCGCTCCTCGATACACTGGTCTTCGACATCTCAACACATAGTACTAAGCGGATCGTTCCAAAACACCACTTAGTATGAGATATTTGAACATGTTAAGATATGTTCTATTTGAACTAAGAGAAGCTCGTAAAGACCCAAACCATCTCATGAACTCTAAGTTCAAAATGCAAACTTTTCGTTTCATTATGTCATTGACACTTCGTTTTCATTGGAACTCGCCATAAGATAAAAACAATAAAGAGAAGACGAAAATCAAATCCAAGACGATAAAACGGATAAAGCCATCCATGCACATGTATGGAACAGAACATGAACTAAAAACAGAGTCTAAGCAAAAACATATCATAAGGATCCCACAGACAAAGACAAAAACAAGAACTACTCAGGGAGATCCGTTTCAACATTTACATCGCCAGAAGGATCCACGACACGAGAGTATTAACTTTGGATCCAACGGGCTCGGTAACATCGACGCGGCTAGCGGTAGAGCCCAACGTCTCGTTGCCAGGAAGAGTACCCACATAATCAATCAAAACTAGGGGCAATTTCATGTCATCTCTTAAGCAAGTGGCAATCCTCTCGAACTCTTCATTTGCGCTGACCAGCTCGGTCCTCCACTCAGTCAGCTTTGCCGACTCGGCCTCGAGAGTCGGAGTACCTTCTTTGCGGAGATCCTCGATAAGCTGCAAGTTACAGTTAACCTCGGCCAACTCGAGTTCCTTATCCTTAGCCTCTTTCAACTTGCCGATGCTTATCTCTACTTTTGATAGCCGACCTTGGAACTTCTCAGCCAGTTCCCGCTTCGCCGCTCTCCGAGCTTTCCTGATGTTAGCCTCGTGCAAAGCATCTTTTGACTCGATCTGTCTTTTTCAGGGAATCCACCTCAGAAGCTACCTTCGCCTTAGCCTCTGACGATCGAAGCACAAAGTTGGCATACCAGTTCGATTCCTCAATCAACACGATTTTCTCTTCCTCAAGAGCCGCGGTCTTTGTAGAGGCAAGAGTCACCTTTTTCTTGGCTGCGACCAGTTTGTCTTTCATTGTCGAGGCATCTTTTCGCACCTCATCGATCCGGCGCCTATCGTCGCGGGCATCCAGTTCGTAGGCAACCACCATTTCATTAATAGAAGCCATGAACTGCAGAATGAAGCAGAATATTAAGTTTCAAGCAACTATTCAGAGATTTTCTCATGAACTTAACATACCTTAGTGTCGCGCTGCGACCTGCTGGCATAGATTTTCCCTCTTGACAGCTTATCGGGAGATGGGAGACGAATACCAAGACCATTAATCTTTGAGAATAAGGCAGCGGATGCGGAAGCATCATTCACAATCAGCTTGGTGGGATCGGGATCAGAGACGAGAAGAACTGTGCGTTATGTTCTTCTATCACTCCTCTCGGTTACGACGACTTTCTCTTTTTCACTTTCTGAGGCAGAACGCTTTCGCCTCGGCGCCTCAGTAGGCTTCGTCATAGTAGAAGGCATGGGAACATGCAGGGGAGCTAACATAGTCTCCCTCCCCTCATCAATAGGAGCTGGAGGCTCGGAAGGATCAATGGGATCCATTCCAGCATCAGTGACAACATTCGCCTCGTCCCTTTCCTCGGCAGTAGTCACCTCGGGGATCGTCACCTCGGTGGTGACAGGGTTTGCAGATGCCTCGGCAGCTCGCCTTGCCGCATCCCTCTCATCAAGCTCTTTCCTCGCACGAATTGACAATCTTACCATGCTTGGCTCGGTATCTTCAGGAGACGGAGACTGTGAACCAACAAAATTACCGTCGAGAATAGCTCGGGCTCTTTCAATTCTTCTCAGCGAGAAGTCCTTCCCCCAGTCAACTTTATCGGCTGCCAAAGTATCCAACACCTCAGATAAATTGTCTGGGCAGGCAGGAAGGGGGTTGTGAACTGCAAAGATAAGAAAACAAGATCAGTAACCAATATCAAAATAACGCTTCGAGCCAAAAATCTACAGATCGGCTACTGAGTGGTCCCCAGCTCATCTTGACTAAACGGAGACAATCGCTAGGAATAGAGGCCTCGGAAATTTGAAAGAAGAAGAAACAACAATCCCAGTCGCTATCTTTGCTCGGGAACCCTCAGATGATCTTCCACTCCCTCTTATTGGAAATATAAATCCTCTCTGAGTTTGGGACTCTTCAGATTTTCATCAGATTTCTGAGGTGGTTAAGGTTGACCTCAATATCACATTCGATACACCGAACCAAAATTCCCACAAGATGATGAAGTCCCCGAGGCGTAACTTGACACAGAGCAATCCCGTGCTTCCATAAATATCGAAGGATCAGTTCCGGGATTGGGAGCCATAAAAAGCATAGGCGAAAGAAGCTCTCATAAATGGTGAAGCAACATGAAGGAGGACTGTTGGCTCGATCAGACGATTCGGGAATAATAAACTCAACCGCTTCGGATATACCGAAGTGTCGCCTCAACTCATCCAAAGACTCCTCAGTGGAGAGGGTAGACCCAGGGGGATCGGCTCATCTTTTCTTTTTTCTGCAAGCTTTGCCGTGGCTCGTCGAACCGATGGACCAGCCATACGACTTTGCATCGTACACTCCAACTTTCTTCTCGCCTCGGCGGGATCACAGAAGAAATATGTAGTTTCTTCTTTCACTTCGCCAGCAATCGCCTCGGTTTCCGGTCCCTAAGTTGGACCTGCGGAGGGATTCACTTCGACTAATCTATTCGCCTCGGCGGGATTGTTTGTCTCAACGGATCTATTCGCCTCGGCAGATCCACTCGTTTCTTCATACCTATTCACCTCGTCAGACTTGCTCGCCTCAGCGTCTTCTGGGGAATAAGTACCATTACGGTCGAGCCGTGTGGGGGAGTTAGCCACGCCAGCTAAGTAGTTCAATTCAGGGTTTGACATCGCCTCGGCAAAACCAAATCAATGAAGAAAGATCGGCAAATACGAAGATGGATCGGCAAATTCAAAGACTCGCCGCGGTTCGTATGAAGATGGATCAGAGAAATTAAACGATGCGGCGGTGGATCGGAAAACCCTAGCCGGCAATTAAACGAAGAGAGAAAAAGAAGAGAGCTACGTGTTTTGCGAAGAATTTGGGAGAAGTGAATAATGAGAGGAATCAAGGGGGGGGGGGGCCTTGTTATTTATAGGCAATAGGTGCGTGACAGTGCATGGTCTCGGGAAATAATGGCGCGTGACCTTGGGAACTAACAGAAAATCTTGCAATTCCCGAGGTAATTAAAGCAAGGCGCGTTGATACATGCGAAAGTATCAACGGTTATAAAATCCACGAAGCAAGTCAGACATCCCAGAATATCCCGAGGCAAAGAGACGGTTCAAAGATTTTCAAAATTCTAATCCACATTTGTTTCATCTCGCCTCGGCCAAAAGATGGCTTGGCGCCAACAAAGAAATCATTCGCCTCGTCGAAACGCCTCGGGAAGAACATAGCAGAACACCTCAAAAAAGTGATCAACAAGATGCCTCGGCATCCCTTCACCTCAACAGCTTAAGCAAGTAGATAACTCGACGACGCTTTGGCGGTTAATCTTTATCCCAAAACTTTCACCTCGTCACAATCACTTCTGAGTCTGACGAGTTGGGGGCTAAATGTTGGGGTCGGTTTTCACCCGCCAGAGATTAACAGTCCAAAATCGACTAAGTATTGAAGAATGCGCCTAGCCGAACCAAGCAAGAAGCCTTATCTCAGATCAACTCGAACCGGACCATGATAACACCGATATTTACCTAATAATTTTTAAAAAATCTATTACTAATAAAAGTTGATGCTATATGCATCTAAGGGTGTCCACGTAGAATTTTAAACAATCAATTTTATTGGTCCACATCAACATTTAAAATTAAGAAAATTTCCAAATTCTAATATTATTATCAATATAAAAATATAGAAGATTAAGAAATTATGTATAAATTTTTTATTAACAATAGAAAACCAACATGATATTAAATTAGGAAATTTTTTAATTTAAAATAATGGTATCAATTATATAAATAATCAAATATGCACACGTTTAGAGATCACTTTGTTTATTATGATAAAATCATTTTACCATCATTTTGTTACAAAAAGGATTTATTTTCTACAATATATATATTACTTATAAAAATTAAAGTTATTTGATACTAAGGTTTTTCACATACGATTTTGATTAACCAATAATTATCATCTAAATTTGCATTTAAATTTTTGCCACACGTCCAAACAAACTTTTCACACGGTCGCTCTAAATTTCTTTGACTCACATGTTTTTAAGCATTTTGAAGGTGCCAAATTAGGTTGACGCAACTGATTGATCGCACTTCTTAAAGATGATAACGTTCATCAAAGTCGAACCGATTGATCTTCCTTACACTTTTGTGGTACATATGTAACTACGTGTTAAGATTTCATATATGACATCAAACCATATTTTCAATTGTAATGACAAAACTCATTATTTATCCTTCATCAATGTATTTTCAAGCGGGCATTTTTTATTGTATAGATAATGAAGAAAGGATCGAAGAAATTACATTATCTATATTTTCCTACAGCTTGGGATTGCCATAGATCAATGTAGGAGTTCTCTCTTTTGAGTTATTATATTTTTTATTTAATTTTCTGAATTTTTGTGCAAGTTGTATTAATTTTACCTACTTTATTTGTCTTCTTAATCAAAACTATTCTCTGATGGAATATATAAGAAATAAAAAACGACGTGAAAAATAATTCACACATGGGTTGAGAAAGAAGACTAAAATGGAAGAATGACCATGTGTAAACCAATTTTGTAGATATAAAGTAATGTTTCTTACTTCATTAATATTCTTTGTAATGGCCCCTAAGCATGAGAAAAAAACCTCATCGCTTAGGTTTATGATCTCATCGAATAACCATTGCAAAGTTACCATAACCAATATGCCACAAGACTAAATTCTTACTTCTACTTCTTCAAGATAAAACTTACAAAAAGGTATATTCACTTTGTTGTTTTTTTTGTTATTTTAAATTTGTTTCAAAGTTCATTAAATATTTATCTATTGTCTTGGTTTCAAAATTATTTTTTTTCATAAATATGAGAGCAATAATTGTACTTATTAGTTTGCTTTTTGATTTGTAGATTTAATTGGAAATTTGTATTGATTAAAATAACTAAGGAATGAAAATAGTTTTTGACTTTCCTGTTTTTTTTTTGTTGTTTTCATATAAAAGAGATATAACGGGAATGAAACTGAATATGATGAAAAAAACTTATTCACTCTGATTGAAAAAAATGAGGTATAAATCATTGAAAAATCATTTAAAAGGTACCACAACCAATATATTACCGGCCAACAGTTTGGTCTCTACCTGTTCAAGATAAAAAATACAAAAAGTATATTTAATTCGTCGATTTTTTGTGATTTTAAATTATTTTCAAAATTCACTTCATATTCATCTACTGTCTTGGTTTCAAAATTAAAGTTGTCATGAATATGAGAGTAGGAGTTGTGCTTATTAATATGTGTAAATCAAATCAAATATTTGTATCGGTTAAACTAGTTAAGGAAAGAGAATAACTTTTAATTTTATTACTTTTTTGTTGTTTGCATAGAAAACATATGCAAGGAGGATGAAACTGAAAATGATGAAAAAAATATTTTCTTGATTTGTAGAAGTGATGTATAATATTTTATCTTCGTGTCAATATTATGTTTATTAAACAATATTTGACTATTTTTAGTTGGTTTTGGTATACTAACTTATAAATGTTCGAACAAATAATACATTTTTGAAACTAGATTCAAAATAAAACCGTTGAAACCTCACAAAATATATATAATTTCTGAGATTAAAGCTACGGTATTTTTATATATATATATTATTACAATCACCGATATATATATATAATAATTTCACATTAAATATAACCGGTGGCATATGATTTTTGCCAAAGTAATATTAAAAAAGAACACCCACATACGCGTGGGTGCAAAATTAGGTATATAATAAAAACTTCAACATATTCATAGTTACGTCCAAGTCATACCATGGTGGTCAACGACCGTTAATCGAGTTTTGCAAGAAATTTTCCGGTGAACTTTAAAGTTGCCGATTTATTCTTGAATTTTCCGATCAGACTTTAAATTTGCTGGCCAAAGAAGAATAATCCGGCAACGAAATAATTTTCCAATTTGATTTGTAAACCGAACAGTCAAACCCGGTATAGGGTTGATTGAATTTTATATCTAAAATCTGGTTTGGTTTACTCAAATGTGAACCTGGTTGAGTTTCTTAATCATTTATAAGAGAACCTCAACTGATTTACATTTATTACGTTCAAGTCATACAATCATTTAAAATCATAATTAAATGGATCGGTAAATAAATGTATGAGGAGGTTATGAGCTCGGTGAGGTATATAAGAGATATTTTCAAAAAATTAAAAAAATAATAGCCGTTGTAATTATACACTATCGTATAGTTAAAGCTATAGACCGTTACAATCGACTAAACGATGTCGTTTAAACGCCACGTAGCAAAATACTTTCATTCAATTACTCCTCTTTCTCTAGATCAAAGCATTATTCTCTCTCCTCTTTATTTTTTCCTTCTTCCTTTTCTTTTTATGGGTTTCTCATTTTTTGGAGGCGATTACGAAATCATCGTCTCTAGCTTTAACCGTGTTCGCTGTGTTTCGAGTTTAGGGTTTTTGATTTCGTTTGTTTTCATGTAGATCAATCGTTCATCCTCTGTAGGCGATCAATAACTTCCGACGAAATTACCGGTCGTATTCGCTTTTGTAGATTTCACCAGTCGATTCCTGAAGAAATCCTCGTCTCTAGTTAAGTCATATTCGTTCACTGTTTCATTCACATTTGTATCTAAACTTTTGATTGTTAGGGTTTTTGATTATATTTGTTTTCATGTAGGTCAATCGTTCAACCTCCAGAGGCGATTCCGAAGAAATCACCGGCCGAATTCGCTTTTGTAGATTTCACCAGTCGATTCCGAAGAAATCCTCGTCTCTAGTTAAGTCATATCCGTTGCTTCATCTTTCCTTTATCTTATTACGTGCGATTTTAGTCGATTGGTTTTACTTTGTATGTTGATTTTGTTTCTAGGTCTAGGGTTTCAAATTCACCTGTTTTTCCCGTCTTTTCTCGTATTATCCCTGACAAAATTTGTATGTATGATAACGGAATTTTGTTAGTGCTTACTTGGATTAATCCAGAGGTTAGAAGATCTATTTGTGTTGTGGTTTATACATCTTTTTCTGGCATGTGAAAGGATAAGGTCGTTTAAGAGTAATATTTTTGGAACTTAATGAGGTTTTTGTCTCTTGTTTGGGTTTATTTTCTGATGCCATCTTCCTAGTAGTGGATCTCATGGTTGTTTTCTTTGCAAAGGTATGTACTTTTTTTACATGACAAGTGCCATGTGTTTCTCTGATAGTTTTTTGTTGTTTCCAGATTTATTGCCTAAGTTTTCCCCAAATTCTGGTTTGCATCCATGGAATTTCTTCTCCAGAGTCTGTGAAGAAACTGTTTAAGGTGTGTAAACCGTCAAAGTTGTGATTTTAGATTACCTTTCATTGCTGACTTTCTTGGAAGTGACCTAGTACTTCTGTTGACAGGTTGTCCATTTCCTTTATACTTATTCAGTAACTCTCAATATATATGTCTATTTCCTTCACACTTGACGAGTTCACAAGGGCATATCATGATAAGGTGGTCTCACTTCTTTTGATAACAAACGGTCAATCTCTTACGTTTTTTTCTTTCGTGGAAGGAAATTGTTTCCTGTCTCCCACATCTCTCTCACTCTCACTTTCGTTTTCTCTTTCTGACAAATAATGTAAATCGCATTCACTCTTTCTGTGCCTGCGTTTAAACCTCAGGATTCCTTGCTCCTTGGTAAAATACATCTTTCCCCGCTGAAGCTGCTTCTGCTTGATGTTGAAACCAAACTGCAAAGGGGATCTTTTTCAAACTTGAGTATATCATGCAAGTTTCTAGCCCTGCTTCAGTCGGTATGCACTAATGTTGAGCTATTTTTGCCTTCAGCATGCTTCCTTTCCTAGTTTGTTTTCATAGACGCATAAGAAATGAGCATTGCAAGACAGGTTATGACATACATTCTCGATGGTATTTTTCAGGGTGGAGAGCCAAATACTTATTCGTGATATGTGGAAGGATTCATTAAACTCTCTTACATGGACTGAAAGATTGCGTCAGATATTGGTTGCAGCTGGTTTTGGTTCATTGAAGTGTGCTGTTCAATCAGAAGAACTAAGTAAGGTGCTGATTTCCTGCTCTTGTTGACAATTTTGATCAAGTGAAACACTATCAGTGTACTTTCTATGTTTGCTATACTTTATGCAAGACCATGATAGTTTTCTTGTCCATAAGGAGTTGAGTTGATGCCATAACACAAATGAGTTTTTCCCGTTTCTTTGAATAACTTGGTTTCCTAGTCACCCGAGCTATAACCAAATGCCAAGAAACGAGCTAATCTTAATTACCTCTTTGAAATGTCCCTGCTGCCAAATCATAAATGAGCTTGTCCCGTAGTTTTCTAGTCAATGAATAAACAAATGTCTCGTCCCAGAAACGAGGTAATCTTAATTACCTCTATGAAATGTCCCTAATGCCAGATCACAAATGAGCTTGCCCCGCCTATTTGAATAACTCGGTTTCCTAGTCACCGAGCTATAAACAAATGCCTTGAAACCTTTCTGAAATATCCCTGATGCCAGATCACAAATGAGCTTGTCCCGCCTATTTGAATAACTCGGTTTCCTAGTCATCGAGTTATAAACAAATGCCTCGAGACGAGGTAATCTTAATTACCTCTTTGAAATGTCCATGTTGCCAACACGTAAATGAGCTTGTCCCGCGGTTTCCTAGTCACTGAATAAACAAATGTCTCGGCCCAGAAACAAGGTAATATTAATTATGTCTCTGAAACGTCCCTCATGTCAGAACATAAATCAGCTTGTCCCGCCTCTTCAAATACCTCAGTTTCCTAGTCAATGAGCTATAAACAAATGCCTCGAGACGAGGTAATCTTAATTACCTCCCTCAAATGTCCATGCTGCCAGAACGGAAATGAGCTTGTCCCGCGGTTTCCTAGTCACTGAATAAACAAATGCATCGGTTCAGGAAACGTGGTAATCTTAATTACCTAGGTGAAATGTCCCTGATGCCAGATCACAATTGAGCTTGTCCCACCTATTTGAATACCTCGGTTTCCTAGTCACCGAGCTATAAACAAATGCCTCGAGACGAGGTAATCTTAATTACCTCTTTGAAATGTCCCTGCTGCCAGAACGTAAATGAGCTTGTCTCGCAGTTTCCTAGTCACTGAATAAACAAATGCCTCGGCCCAGAAACGAGGTAAACTTAATTACCTCTCTGAAACGTCCATGATACCAGATCACAAATGAGATTGTCCCGCCTCTTCGAATACCTCGGTTTCCTAGTCACCAAGCTATAAACAAATGCCTTGAAATGAGGTAATCTTAATTACCTCTTTGAAATGTCCCTGCTGCCAGAACGGAAATGAGCTTGTCTCGCGGTTTCCTAGTCACTGAATAAAAAAATGCCTCGGCCCAGAAACGAGGTAATCTTAATTACCTCTCTGAAACGTCCCTGATGCCAGATCACAAATGAGCTTGTCCCCCCTCTTTGAATACCTCGGTTTCCTAGTCACCGAGCTATAAACAAATGCCTCGAAACAAGGTAATCTTAATTAGCTCTTTGAAATGTCCCTGCTGCCAGAACGTAAATGAGCTTGTCTTGCGGTTTCCTAGTCACTGAATAAAAAATAACTCGGTTTCCTAGTCACCGAGCTATAAACAAATGCCTCGAAACGAATTGTCCCGCCTCTTTGATTAACTCGTCCCTCGAGCTAAAAACAAAGGCCTCGTCTTGGTCTAAGCAGTCCCTGAAACACAAATGCTTCGGCCAGCTCTAATTGTATGCTCGTAAGAATTATGTAATTATAATTACATTTCAGAAATTGCTCAAGGTATAAGAAAAAACAAAAGAACGACCTTGATTCTAGAATGGAAATGAGGTTGGTCAGCCTCTTGGAATTACTCGGTTCCTAGACAGCTGAGTTAAATACAATCATTCCGGTTCTAAGTGTATGTGTATTAAGAGATGAGGTAATTACGCCATTTATGACTCAAACCTTTTAAAGATTATTTTTCTTTCATCTATTTCAGGTATGTGAATTTCTAATTCTCTCTGTATGATGATTTAGTCTAGACATACATTCGACTCTAAAGCTTAATTTGTTTCTGTTTATGCAGGTTGTGTGCACAAGACGTAGTAAACAAGCTTACAGATGTTGTCTAACTTTTTTTCTTTGCATGTAGTTCTCCTCCGGTATTTAAAGATCAGCACAAGAGTTTCAGGTTATTTTCTTTCCACTCCTTATTATAGTTGTGGGTCTGTTCTTCTCCTTGGAGTTCTATTTCAGGAATTGGAACCGGTCTTCAAAAGATATGCATATTGCTTTTGCTTTTAGTTTCTCTAGCTCTATAAGTATTTTAATCTATTTGCTTAAGTTTGTTATCCATGCTGCTTGAGTTAATGATAGATATTGCTGAATACCTTTAAAATTAAATTTCTTTCATTTCAGTTAATGTTGAATATTGCTGAATACCTTTAAAATTTGATTTCTTTAATTTCAGTTTTCCGGATCTCTATTAGGCTATAAGTTATTGTTGTTTATGTTATTGTGTTATTTCTCTATGGTGAATTTATCTCTTTAACTTCGTATTATTCTTTGGTACATAATTTGCTTTCATTAGAAAAACAGATTGTTGAGTGCATATAAAAGTTATCTTGATCTTACCACTGCATCACTGCGTAATTTGAATTTGTCTCACATATACTTACTTGAGTGATGTTTTGCTTATAATGTGTTTATCATATTGGCAATGCTGTATATATATAAGGAAAGTTAAAACAAAGGTATGTAATTTCTAACATAAATCAAATGTTTCGGCTTAAGTTTGATAAATTCTCGATACTTCCAGTTCTAATATACTTTTTTCATGCTTTCTTCTGTTAAATCAAATGTCCTCAATACTTTCCATTGGAATATATTTATCTTATGCTGTCCTTGTTACATTGTTTCCTATCATTGATGATGAAAATGATCTATAAATTCAACAGGATTTTTGTTAGTTTTATAAATCGGTTGGCATCTGTTTTTCAATATGTTTGATGTTAGTTTTCTAGTTTTATTCTTTCTTGGTGCTATTCTTGTTATGGTTTGACTTTGGTTATTTGTGAATATTCAGTCATACTTGATGAAATCTTAGATGTTGTTATTCATGTTGCAAGCATCATCATATAAATTTTTTGCCTTTTAACTTGTTTTCTCTGTCTTATGTCTCTGTTTCATATGTTTTTTCTCATATCATTTATAGATTTGATTGCTAAGTTTAACGTTTCTTTACTTGCTTATACTAACAGTTTATGTATGTCAAAATGTCATGGAGATCTAAATTGGTAAGAGTAGAAGTATTTGTTAATGTTTTTCAATGACTCGAGGTTATTTGGGATTCAACCATCTCATGTATTCATTTTTTTGAGTCTTATATCTCTCTTTCATATGTTTGCGCTCATATCATTTAGAGTTGATTGTTAATAGCGTTTACTTGCTATGCTAATAGTTCTGTTTTAGCTTTTGTGTGTCCAAGTTTCATGAAGGTCTAAGTTTGTGAGTTGAAAGTATTGGTTAGTGTCATATATGTGATTCTTTATGAAATAGTATTCATATAACTCGTCAATTTTAATATTGGTAGGATCTTGATTCATTTTTACAAAGATCAAAAGCTGTTTATTTTTTAGACTTGCCACGTTTTGAGTTAAATGAGGTTTGATTAGAAAACCATCCAATCACATGCAATTAGTATTTGGGGTTTTCATGTAAGTGTAGGATACTATGTAGCAGTTGAACTTGGTTTTCGAAGATCGTATCGTTGTCTGTGCTCGAAATTATATTGATGTTTGCATTTATGAGAAGTTATGTCTTGTATGACTTAATTAATCATGTGGCTTATTCTTTGAATCATAAGTCTTTGATAAAAATCATCTTGTTGGTAATTGTTCCTCGACTCTTGTCTTTCGAGAAGTACATTGTGAATCCTTCTCTTTTTGCAAATTCACTCTGTTGTGGTTGTCATCTTGTTATGCTCTTGTGTTCTTCGTTGTTTGGGGTTTCTCAGTGATGAAATGTGTTTAAAATTTTGTTTTTTCTTGTTTTTCTTAATCCTACTTATGTTCGTGTTTTTGATATTTCGTGCTAGTATTAATTGAGTTTCTTGTAGAAGTACGTTAAATTTGCTCAAATCTCGGTTCCGTTTCAAATTTCTTGCAATTTAGTATAAATCCAAATCATTTATACAATGTCTCCCTTAGTGTATTGTAGCAAATAATTTGGTGATTGTACATGGATGATAACTATATTAGAGTAATATCTATAACAGTAACTAGATAACAAGATAACACGAGAGAATCATCTTATGATGCTTTATTGTATCATCTGAAAAACAACAAAATTTATTTCTAAGTTTTAGTTCCTTTTCTATGTCCAACATCTTCTATGTTCTAAATGAATGATCACCAAACTATTGAATTAATTGCAGAATAAAAACTCTTTTATCTTTTTTTAACTTTTGACACACCTAAACTAACAAACATATTCTTAATGTTGGTCTAAGAAGTGTTGTTGTTCTCATCATAGAATTTACATACAACTGATGTTAACGTAACATTAATTAAAGATGCCTAAGAAAGATATATTAGAAAAGATAGCATAATAAAAGAATATTTAAGATATTTACATGTGCTCTTCAATACTCACCTTCAAATTGGCGTATAGAGATCATAAATGTCTAACAAAGATTTTCTTGGTAGAAATATTTTGTGCATAGTGACAAGAGAACCCATCTGTATCTCATCTTGAACATAGTAACAATTCATCACAATATACTTCTTTTCGTATGATCCTGCAACTGGGTTAGCGGCAATGTGGAGAACTAACTAATTAAAGGGTGATTTGTATCTCTGGAGTAATAAATAAAAATATTCGGATTCGATCGATGACATAAATTAAAGGTGATTTGCATCAATATTATATTTTGGAAACTAAATTAGATAACTATCACCTATAAATGGTTAATTAGGAAACTAGCAGTAGTCAACTGTTAAATGGATAGAGAAATATCGAAAATATTCTTGTACATGTGTGCAAATGCTGTAATATTTTTTCTTCTCTCACTAAAAACAAAATAGAAAATTGTTTTTTTCTCTCTTGACAAATTTATGACAAACAATAAACACATATCATATGACTAATTTATGATAAAACAAATAACAATTTTTTCTCTCTCTCGACAAACCAGATGACTAATTTAGTGACTACTGACGAAAATAGTAAAATAGTTGTCTAAATGTAGATGACTATTTCATCAACAAATCAGTAACACTAAGTTGTGGAACAAAGAACTCGATAAACACATAAAGAAAAATTTTGAAACATTAAAGCACCATAGTTTATATGGGTACTGACGAATATAGTTGTCTAAATGTAGATGGCTATTTCATCACCATATCACTAACATTAAATTTTGAAACAAATAATTCGAGTATGTCTACATATAAAAATAGTCTACAAAAAAATAGATGAGTTATGTACGACAAACGATAAATACAAAAAAAAAAAATTTGAAGCATTAAAACACCATAGTTATGTAGGTACTAAAGTAGGTGAATACTTACGAAATAGTCATCTAAATGTATACGACTTTTATTAAGTTTTGGAACAAACAACTCGAGTATGTGACTACTGATAAAGATGGTCTCCAAAAAATAGATGAATTATGTATAACAAACGATAAACACATAAGGGAAAATTTTGAAGTATTAAAACACCATGTAGGTATTCGAATAGGTGACTACTCACGAAATAGCCGTCTAAATGTAGATGATTATTTCATCACCAAATCACTAACATTAAGACAAACAACTCGAGTATGTGGCTATAGATAAATATAGTCGACAGAAAAAATAGATGAATTATGTACGACAAACGATAAACAAATAAAAGAAAATCTAAGCATTGAAACACCATGGTTTATGTTAGGTAATTGAATAGGTGACTACTGACAAAAATAATCATTGAAACGTAAATGACTATTTTATCATAAACTAGATGAATTATGTACGACAAACGGGAAGAGAAATTTTGAAGTATTAAAGCACCATAGTTTATGTAGGTATTGAAGTATGTGACTACTGACGAATATAGTCTTCTAAATGTAGATGAATTTTTCATCACCAAATCACTAACATTAAGTTCTGAAACGAACAACTCGAGTATGTGACTACAGATAAAGATAGTCGCCAAAAAATAGATAAATTATGTAGACAAACGATAAACACATAAAAAAAAATTTGAAGCATTAAAGCACCAAAGTTATGTAGGTATTCGAGTAGGTGACTACTAACGAAGTAGTTGTCTATATGTAGATGACTATTTCATCATCAAATCAGCATAAACAATTCGAGTATGTGGCTATAGATAAATATAGCCGACATAAAAATAAATGGATTATGTACGACAAACAGATAAAGAGAATTTTAAGCATTGAGCACCATGGTTTATGTTAGGTAATTGAGTAAGTGAATACTGACAAAAATAATCCTTGAAACATAGATGACTATTTTATCAGAAAAAAATTAAGCATTCATGTACCATGGTCTACGTTAGGTAATTGAGTAGGTGACTATTGAAATTAACCATCTTGTATACCAACCAAAAATATGGTACATGAAATTAAATAGTTGAGTAATATATACATATCTAGATCATCACCAACCTTAGAGGAGTTTTTAACACATATGATAACATAATTCATAAAATAGTCAGAACAACTAAGATGACATACTTCATAAAGATTGTCCACCACCATTGTATTATTTTGGTGATTCAAGAAAACAAAATGAAATTTGAGTGGTAAATGTAAAATAGAATAAAATGAAAATGAGAGAAAAAAAATAGTGATTTTTTGGGAAGGGAAAATTAGGAGAGAGTAGAGAGGGGAAAGGAGAGAGAAGAGATGTGTGTGAGTTGTCACAATCAGTAAGAAGTTTGTGTGATGGAGTTTTTGGGAATATATGATAAAATGAATTTAATAAAATAATATTTTGTTAGATTTTTTTTTTCACTGAAGTTTTTTCATTATATAATACAAAGGGGGAATACAAAGTTGAAATACAGTTTTGTTACACAAAGCCGGCGGAAAACAATAATTCCCCGGAAACTAAGCCCGATATACGGGAAACATAAGATGAGATACTAAAGCCAATAGTGAAGCTCTCAAAACCACCGGAAAAGTCAGAAGAGAACAATCGATGCGAAACTAAAGTGCTCACAAGACGCTGTCAAAAGGATCTACAACCGCAAACGGACGAGAACCAAGGATAAAAGAAACCGCGAAGAATCAACCCAACTAAAACGATTATCCCGAAAATTAAATGCAACGGACGAGAATCTAACTTCTACACACCTAATCTTTTCCCGATATAGTCTAAATTTAGAACTATGCATCCCTATAACAAGAGGTTAGCCTTACAAGAATAGATCAAGGAAAGACCACGGCAAAAAACTATTATTCAACTAAACTAAAAGACCGCGGAAGGAGACTAACTTCAACTTCAAAGATTCAACGAAGGGATAATCGAATACGATCCTAACTTAGACAACACAAGGAAACCGGCACTTCTTCCGCACTTATTCATAATATGGTTTTTCAAAGGTAATATTCATTGCAATTTCCTTAAATTAAATGCAAAACCGTCTCAAACTATTTAAATAATATTTAGTGTGGTATAAGTCATAATTTAATAATTTATATACATATTAAAAGAAATACAAGACGGTTTTCGGACAAGAAACAACTGTAATAGATAGATGTATAACGGAAAGAAATAAATGGGTTAGAGATAATGGTACGAGGTAGTAAAGGTTTAAAGGTTTTTTTACTAAAACACAATTTTCTTCCCGCTAATTTTTTCATCTTTTGTTATTGGTAAATGGGTACCAATCAAATATATCGTTATTTCATAGAAAACGAGACGTCTGGATCTGGATGAATGCATGAATTGTGCTGTGCTGTTTGTATGATAGAAGAGGAGACAAAGTAAATTTCCGCGAAACTTCCTCATCTTTGTTTCGTCCTTTACTTGGTCCACAGTCAATCAATCTTCACATTGTGTACCTTATTATATGAAATGCAATGACCTTTTATACTTTAGTGTCCATATATGATATATGTGGTCCAAAATTTACATAATAAGTAATTCTTCTTTTTTTCTTTTTGGTTTTAGCATAATATATAATTAATTAGTCAACAAAATATTTAAAGTTTCTACATAATAATTCTTTTGACAGGATGAGCTCTTTGTCGGATTGAGAGGGGTAATGTTGATTTATTGTTAATAACTAACGGTAATTTAGATTTTTACCATCCGACTAATTTTTACCAGTCAAATACCTTTATTCATCAGATTTTTTAATGGGTCTAATAACAATATTTAGACAAACCAAATGGGAATAGTTGATCTAAACCAACATTACAATTTGTTAAGCAAAATAAGAACTACTAACCCACTACCTTTTGGCAATTCTTTCGATTTTGAGTACACGTATTTATATGATGGGTCACAAACTCGATTACAACTTTACAAGAATGCATACATAGACTATTTATCAAAAACATTTTGACAACGGACTTTCATGTAAACTAAAATGGTTTTTTTCAACGTTTTAACAATTTTAACTATAGGTTTTAACGTTATATATACCACACGCGAAACATCACATTCTCTGTAAGAAAAACAGAACGAATGCATTTTCCTTACTTATTCTGCCACGCTCACACTATTTACGTGTATTACACATATTTTATATTTATTTTACATTATCATATCATATGGTCTTGTTTACGATTTTTTTGGTTTGTTCAGTAAAACAATTGCCAAGATTAGTTCTTTAAGTCAAGAGTTAATACCTTCTAAATTATCCTATTGCATATATCCAAGTTGCAATGATGAATACATTTTTTCGTAATGGTTCAAATTAAACAATTTTGGCTTTCTTTATTAAAATTTTGTACTGTCGAGATTGAAAAGATAGGAAAATCATTGTTATATATATAAGAAAATAGTTATCTAATTTAAAACTAACTTTTGGTATATCTACCTAATTAACCCATCTTTATATCGTTATCACGTATGTATACCAATATTGCTCTCCTCAATTATTAGTGATATAAGTATTTGTAGCTACCAGTCATTTCTCTCTCTCTCTCTCTCTCTCTCTCTCTCTCTCTCTCAATAAGCAAACTAAAACACAACAATAATTATAAAGCTATGGCTGGTATGCTTCCCGGAGTTGAGTGCGCGAGGAGGCGGCGTTTTCACGGCGGCGGCCCACCGATTGACTTATCCAACACGGCGGCTGTGGCGGCAGCTGCCGGACACGTCTGGACTCGGCGACCATCGTTCTCTCTCTACACTACCAATCACGAGAGCCACCAGGCCTATGTCTCCTTCTCGGTAATGAAATGAATACTAATAACAACAAAGTTAAAACTCAAAACACTTTCTTGAAATTTTTTTATAAATTTATGAAATTATAGGAGAGAAATGTTCGGAACAAATCTTACGGAGAAGATCATAACGATGAGAAGCTCGACGGACCGGTCAAAGAGGCTAAGGAGAGGCTGGACGAGCGGCTGAGAAACCCGCGAAGAAGGTTTGATTTGGTTAAACAAGCGTATGATAGCAAACCAAGTCCTAATTCACCTTAAAATGCGCCGAACCAGCTCAAAGCCTTTTGCTTTTATTAATATGATAAGGACACATGATGATGTATTATAAATCAAAACATGTGGTATCACATGAGCATATAATTGTGAGATTGCCTTTTGTCGGACAATTATTTTCGTATCTCTTTAGTGTTTAAACCCCACATTCTCTCTGGCAAGCGCATTTTAGCAAATGCTATCTATTTAATGTTTAAGTTGCGTGTCTTTTTTTTTTGTTTTATAGTGGACACTTTACCGGAAAACCACTAGGCAGCTTCCAAGAGTACCAAATTTTGACAATACTTGTCTCTTGAATTTTGCTTTGAATTTTCAAGTTCAGGCAAGACAAAGTGAATAAATTGGAGCAAAAGAAAGTTAAATCTCACGGGGAGTTACCGACGGAGGTAGTCCGGTTGAAGAAGAGCCGAGGAAAGCTAATCGAGTGGTTCAGGTGGCGAGTCAGGGAACAACAAGATTGTGCTATATGTCTAGACCAGTTCAAGACGGGTGAGACATTGGTCCACCTACCATGTGCCCATAAGTTTCACTCCATATGCTTATTGCCTTGGCTAGACACCAAGGTGTATTGCCCTTATTGTAGAATGGATATTTGGAATTAAATGCAATAGTTTTAATGTCATATTTCTTGGTATTTTCTGATGAATGGTCTTAGCTTTTAGGAATTAAAATATAAATTCACTATTACTGATCAAACTATTCACCTTGTTAACAAACTTCGTCTTCATCCATCTCGAAGACGAATCACTAGAAAAAAGGAGAGGAAGTGCAAATGATATTAGAAAATGGAATTTTCTTGCATTCAATAGCATTTTTGTATAGTCTTTTTTGATCCAATGGTACTTTTGGATTTTATTTAGTGAAGTTACACTAATTTTACTAATCTTGAATCTTTGATTCTTCTAAAAATCGCAGAGGTAATGAAAACACATGCAAAAATTGTTATGACGTAAGAACGTGACATGATTTAATTTATTTAAATACATATTTAATCTTGTATAAAAAAATTCCAAATTAAGTTTTACTTTAACAAATTGATTGTAAAAAAAAAAAAAAATTGTTGAGCGGCTAGAAAAAAAAAAACAAGTACGAATATTGATTGTAAAAAAAAGTTTTACTTTAACAAAAATGGGGTTGTTTGTTTTTTTTAGCCTCTATTGGCTTTTTGTCAATCTTTAGTGGTCTCTTACTCTTGGTGTGTCTGGTCTTTTTAGAACTTGTGTACTGAAACTAGAAAAACAGAGAAAGTTTGTGTTTTTTGTCTCTAAGATCTTTACTTTCTACTCTGTTATTAGAGCTCTTGCACAAGTGATTTCGAATTGAAATGAGGATACTTGTTTACAATTTTTAATCTGAACAGACAAGTCTTGTAAGGAATGGATCTTATTCATTGGTTGATGATCCACACAACATATTACTCTTTAACCTATGTAATTCATCTTGAGCTTGATTTACTTCTGAGTTAGACTGGTCTCCAGAGGAGAAAACTTGTGTACTGTTGTTGTTCACTTCAATCCAGCTCAATCCTGGATCTTTAGCAGAAGCTAATCCCCTAATCTTCCTTCTCATCTCTGCAACATCTTCCCATCTCCCATACACCGCATAAAGATTCGATAGTAGAATGTGTGTTGCAGTGTCTTCTGGATCAAGTCTCAGGATCTGCTCAGCTGCGTATAGTCCCATCTGCAAGTTTCTTGTGTTAACACAGGCGCTTAGCAGAGTTCTCCAGAGCTCTGCTTGATTGTTCCCCGCAAGGCATTCCTCTATTAGTTCCAGTGCTTCATCTAGTAACCCAGCTTTTGATACCAAACTCACCATGCAAGAGTAGTGCTTAAACCCTGCTTTGATGCCCTTTTCCTTCATTTGGTTCCACAGGAACTTACCTTGCTGTGTTGATCTGCTGTGGCTGCAGGCTACTAATAAAGATAAGTATGTTACTGCATCAAGTGTGAGACCGTTTTCTACGATTTTTTCAAAGAAACTCAGAGCCTTTTTTACCATTCCATGCTGACTATAAGCTCCTAGCATTGAGTTCCAACACTTTAAATCTGGATTAAAAACAAGTACGAATATTGATTCTGCAGTGTCATATTTGCCGTTTTTGCTGTACATGTCTACTAGGGCTCCGCATACCGACATAACACTTTCAAATCCTGTCTTCACGGCAAGAGAATGGAACACTTCACCTTGTCTTAGCATTGCCATGTCTGAACATGCTCCTAAGACACTGCTCAGGGAAAAACCATCAGTTCTATTTTTTTCTCTGTACATTTCAATGAAGAGTTGGACAGCGCACTCGCTATTTCCCACTCTAGATCGCCCTACAATCATCTCAGTCCACAGAACAATATCCCTTTCTGTGATCACACCAAACACCTTCTGAGCAGATTCAGCTTCCCCGTTCTTGAAGTACATGGACAAGAGTGTTGTTCCAACAAAAACACTTCTTTCATATTCTAATTTCGTTACTTGTCCATGTACTTCAAGAACGGACGTGAAAGCCAAGGTGCATTGTGATTCGCATTCTATTTGTGATTCTCATTCTATTACTAGCATTTCAGCAGCTTATACCAAAATTCATTATGGGAAACTGTTTTCTGAAATATCCTTTCTAAAAGTTGAAGGGAAATGCATGTGACATTTCATTCACTAAAGAAAATAGGTTAGTTCTATGATAGTTTATCAGCTGGCATTTGAAATAGACTTCCAAAAAAGTCAAAGGGGGCATTCCGAGAATCGAACTCGGGACCTCTCGCACCCAAAGCGAGAATCATACCACTAGACCAAATGCCCTGTTGTTAAGCAAAGTTAACATGTTGAAGAATTGGTCATATTTTGATCTAGTTCCCTTAGTTGACTTTTACTTAACAAATATCTTAGGCTTAGTTGGATTTATTGATGAGACCTCTTTTAACTGAAATGATTACCTGCTTTTTTGTTAGTAATGGATATTCTGCTCCCAAGACTGTTATTATGACATAAATTTACCCTAACTCTTGTTTTCTGCTTTACACTGTTTAAAAAGCAATACCTGATTTCTATTTCTTTCACTGAACTGCATTTGAATTTTATGGTCTGCAATGAAACCAAAATATTGAAACCTCTTTCAGTTTGGTTTGAACTCATTTAGGAAGAAAAATGTCAAAGGTTAAATCGTACCACTAGACCAAATGCCCTGTTTTTATACAATTTAGTTAAATCGTTGAAGATCACCATTTACTTCATATAGTTCCTTGGCCTAAGATAATATGAGAAAATCTTTGTATTCGCTAGAGAAGGAGACGACATAATCACTTGCGACGCCGATAAAACGTGTAAGTACGTTGATGACATGTGTTCATTAAGTTAGCCGCACATCTTAAAGCAAACTAAAAGCAAGAACCGATTCAAGCTTATAAAACTTTATTATGATAGAAAAAGAATCTGAAAATGAATAGCTCAATGAACTTTTTTTTTTTTGGGCAACCAACTACTTCATTTAATCAAACCGAAAATGCCGGAAAAGCATACAACGCGGTTTTTGCTAAGGAAACAGCTACATCATTAGATAATCTTGGGATAAACTTGAAAGAAGTGAAAACTAATCTTCTGATGAGAATTGTGATGTCCTCAATGATACCATGAAGTCCAAGAACACAAGAGTCTGAGATGATGACTCTAACCAATTATAAGGAATCAGATTCTACCAAGAAAGTTCTTATTTCTTCATAGGCAGCTTGGGAAAAAGTTGCACGAATTGACACCACAAGCGAAGAAGCATTGGATTTACTCAGATGACTCTCGGTTTGGCATTTAAAATCTGTGAGAGTTTCAAAGAAGGGTATGGACACCACATGCAACTTTGCCTTGGATTTACTCAATTTTCCTTCAATCGCCGTAAAGGATCACACCAAGGCGACAAGGATACCACTAAAGGGCACAAAGATGGAACCGATGGAAACTGAAACCATCGGAACAGAACAAACTAAACCCAGATTCCACAAGACCAGAACCATCCACTCAACAAGCTCCGATATCTTTCAAAAGAAGAAGAAACAGAGAGTGAGCAGGGGCGAACCTAGAGGACCGAGAGAGGAGGGGAGATGGGCGCAACGGGAAAAGAGCACAATGCTCAGAAAGAGGCAGTCGCCATTGGTCGGATAGAAGCGAGCTTCAAAATCTCCAAACCCAATTGCAAAGGGAGAACCTTCGGATAACAAACGACCAGCGGTAAGGGACGGCCTTGCGGGGAGGAGAGGAAGACTCACCGGCGACGAGAAGCCAGATCCAGCGGAGGAGGGCAGGAAGGGAGGAGCGGCAAGAGACGGCAAGATATGGTGAACGACGGCGAGGGAGAGCAAGGTAACGACGAGAGCTTATAATGAACTTTATTGTGCATAAAATAAAAGGAAAAGGAAAGCTTAATTTAGAACACCAATAACAAGAAGACTCCCAACCGTTCCAAGTTCTCAACTCCCTTTCTTTCCCTTCTTGCTCGTAAATACTCTTTCTCTAACCGGCGAATGTTCTCGACCCAATCAATCAAGTGCTCTTGCCCGTGACTTCTCAAGTTCATATGAGAGAAACAAGCAAAAACAGTTAAATATCAAAGAAAACAAGAAACTTAGTCGCGAATAGAATCCAAATCCTAATGGCTATTGCTAAATCTCCCCGGCAACGGCGCCAAATTGATTAACACATCAATTACTTAACGTGTATACATCGTTGCAACACTTTAAGATCGAACCAATGAGATTAAGAATAACCACTAAGAATACAAGAAATAAACGAGCTAAACTAATAAGATGATTTGGTTTTTCTAACCGACGACTAACAAGATTCGGATTCAAACTAAGCGGGAAAACGAACTAAAATGCTTAAACGATGTAAATCAAGACTAAACGAGCGAACATTCGGGTAAAGCTAATGGATTCGGGTGAATCCTAGCTAATCTATGATGCTTAAACAATCAAACAATGCTAATCCTTATGCCTTAGATCTCTAATTTAGATTAGTTCATTTCCATGACACTATTCCTATGCTAATCATGCAATTACCATAAACTTCCGTTTGTAATCACATGCATGAAAAGCATGCATTAATCACAAGTCTAATTAGCCACTAAACACTCTAATCATCAATTTCCATTGGCTAGATATGCAAAGCACTTAAAAGATTCATTCGAGAATTTCATCAAACACCTTTCGGACATGAAATTTCCTAAGTTCTAGATTAGCTTGGCCAAAACTAATATAGCATTAAAAACATCTAATAAGTAAGGATCTTAACTAATATAAACCCTAAACATCATAAACACACTAGTAATCACCCTAATCTACTTTACCCAATGGTTCTTAATGAACTACTCACTAATAATGATGATATCAACAAAACCCATGAAGATAATGTTAATACTCATGAAGAATGATAAAATAGATTTAAGATGAAAATAACAAAGATTGCATTCAAATACTCAAAGATCTCATACAATTGGATCTGCCTCTTCAGATACAAAAGTGATTAACTTCCAATGTAGCCTCCGATCGACCGCCTGATCGACCTGATGGTCGATTGGAACTGCCTCTTCAGCTTGTCTTGCTTTTCATCACTTCTTAAGCTGATTCTTCATGTCCCTCCACTCCTTGGTACCTAAATACATGCAAAGTATGCAAAATGCGCCATGCTAATGCAATATATTTAACATTTATGCTCTAAAATGCGAGACACGGAAATAAATGTCCTGAACATACTAAAATGATCGCTAAATGATATGAAAATGATGAAACTAAGTGAAACAAGTGACTAGAAACGTCTAAATTATGCAAATGTCAATTGTTTTGCTAAGAATCCTAGATACATGGGTTAATGGGCTTGATTGTGTTCTTTTATTTTTACATACATTTTTTTTTTTTTGAATAAAATGTTAAATTTGATTCAAAGAAAAAAATAAACGTTTTTACAACAAGGTTCTAACGTTTTAAGTGAAACAACACAAGAAATAATACAAATTTTTTTATGGAATGATTCTTATTGCAAACCAAGTTCGCAAGCCGTCCTCGTACTTCTCCACACCTTCCTTTCGTATCGTATTTAGTCTATTACGAACCATGACGTCTATCTTCTTGATTAAGATGTAGCTCGGGATCGTATCTTCCCCATGCCTGCGATTATTCCTTTCACACCAAATTGAGTGAATCGATGCTTGGAATACATACCTCAATATAAAGGATGTTGTTGTGGTAAGAGCTGGGTTTGAAATCTTTTCCAAAATCTCCGACCAAGTCCACGTGAAATCTGCCCCCAAAATTTCAACTACTAACGTTTCCCACACCTTCTTAGTATATGGATAGGAGAAAAAGATATGCTCCCTGCTCTCAAGCGGTTCATCACAAAACGAGCACCCTGTAACAACGTTGATGTTCCACTTCTCCATTCGTTCACCCGTTGCGAGTCTATTTTTTGCGGCTAGCCAAGTAACAAATGAGAGTTTGGGAGTGGCGTAGTGAAACCAAATGTTTTTGTAATGTCTCCACAAAACATTTGGAACCCTCATCAATTCCTAAGTCTCTTTTGAATTGAACCTTGCATTGTACTTATCTCCTTTCCCTCGCCAAAGAATTGCGTCTTCTTCCCCACGAAGACGTCGTCGATGTATTTTTTTGATTTCCTCTTCTACTTGCATCAACAATCGAGTTCGATATCGTCTTTGCATGTTCCCATCCATTACTTCCCCAACCGAAGCATTTATCGAGATCCCAAGATCAATACAGTCTCGGAGACCAAAAACTTCAAACAAGCAACTCATTGGGCACCAATTATCAAACCAAAAGGAAATTCTAGCTCCATTACGAACCTCAGCTCTGTAAAAAAATTTCCCCAGATTCCGATACTTCAGTATCTTCTTCCAAATCCATGAACCTAGCGTTGTTGTTTCTTTTACTGCCCAAAAGTAACCATTTCTAACCATATACCTTTGAATCCAATTTACCCATAAGGAGTCTCTAGATTAGAGGAGCCTCCAAATGAGTTTCAAAACACAGACTTTGTTGACCTCTTCTAGAGGTTTTAATCCCAGCCCACCCTCTCTCTTAGGTGTACACACCACAGACCAAGAAACCTTTGCTTTTCGTGCATTAAGATCTTGTCCAGCCCATAGGAACCCCGTACATAGCTTGTCGATCTCCTTTATGCATGCTTTTGGTAACCTAAAAGCAGCCATCCAAAAATTAGTTAAGCTCAGAATTATTGATTTTATCAATTGTAATCTGCTTCCGAATGAAAGGTGTTTGGCCGACCAAGATCCGATTCGTGAAAGAAATTTTTCTATTAATGGAGAGTAGTCTGAGCTGGTCATCTTCCTAGTTAGCAAAGGAAGTCCCAAATATTTTACTGATAGAGACCCGTTTTCGAAAGGGAATTCTTTGAGAATATCCTCTCTCACCGCTTCTGGAATTCCTGCCATGTAGATCGTTGACTTCTCAATGCTTATATGGAGGCCTGAGTGGATTGCAAAGTCGTTAAAGACTTCAAGAACGCCCACTATAGATTTCTTATCCCCTTCTACAAAAACCATTATGTCGTATGCAAAACACAGATGCGTGAGCGAAAGAGCTTTACAATCTGGATGGTAACCAAGTCTCTTGTCGGTTCCGGCCTTGTCAAGTATTTTTGAGAGGACATTCATACATATCACAAATAAGTATGGAGATAAAGAGCAGCCTTGCCTTAAATCCCGAGCACTTCCAAATTAGCCAGCCAACTCTTCATTAACCTGGACCGAAAAGGAAGGAGATGATATGCATAGACGAATCCAATGAATGTAATTATCCGGAAAATCCATAGCTTTCAACGTATTCACCAAGAAATCCCATTGGACCGAGTCGAAGCTTTTGAAATATCAATCTTCATTGCACATCTAGGCAATATGTTTTCCTTGTGATAATCTTTGACAAGCTCTGTGGAAAGAAGCAAATTTTCCATTAACAAACGGTCTTTAACAAAAGCCGATTGGTTTTGTGTTACGAACTTTGGGAGGATTATCTTGAGACGGTTGGCCAAGATCTTTGATATGATTTTGTAGATCACATTACAGCAAGAGATGGGTCGATAGTCCTTCATGGTTAGAGCCTCCTTTCTCTTAGGTATTAGAGCCAAGATTGTTGAGTTGACTCCTTTTGGTAAGAATCCCATCCTAAAAAGGATTGAACCGCCACAATTAGATCCTTACCTACGACCAACCAAGTTTCTTTAAAGAATTCCGTGGTGTATCCATCTGGTCATGGTGACTTTTCTTTTGGCATAGAGAATAAAACCCTTCGAATTTCTTCTTCCGTCACTTCATGAATGAGTAGTGACTTATCCGAGTCTGCACATTTGAAACCAATAAATTTTTCTAGATCTTATACCTCCCATGAAGCGTAATCTGCAGGCTGGTCATTCAAAAAATCTTTGAAATGTCGGACTGCTTCTTCCTTGATTTCTTCAGTACTTGAAACCATTGTACCATCTGGACAAAGAACCTCACAAATGTTGTTCTTTAATGCTCGCGTTTTGATGGCATTGAAGAAAGCTTTTGAGTTATGATCTCCCACTTTTAACCAGAATAATTTTGCCTTTTGCCTTAGATATTTCTCTTCTATTTGCGCTAGATGATTCCATCTCTCATAAGCCGTCTTTTTAGTTTCCACCGCCTGACATGTTGGGGATCTCAAGGTGATTTCTTGTATCTCGAGAGCGACCTTCTTCTCCTCCCTCTATCCTCGCCGTCTTCGATCTACTCCTCCACCGTCTCCGCCGCTATGGCTGAACCGTCTCTCCCTACCTCCCCTCAGCCTCCTCCTCCACCTCCCGTTCCCCCGACCCAGCTCACCCAAACCCTAACTCACCTCTGATTGAGCTTACCTCTCCCCACCCGCCGCCGCCTCTTCCAACTCCATCCTCCTTGAATGGTATTCTCAGATCGTGGCTGTCCTCCAACGAACATCGCAGTCTACAAGGTAAACGAATTTTCCCTGCTTTGCACATTAACTGTTTGTTAAAATCCCTCACAGAAAATTCTATCCTTTTCGCACTAGTTATCAAGCTAAATGATTGAATAAGAATTAAGCTCGTGAGAGATGCTGATGCGACTTCTTTATGTAGGACTGTGCCTCTTGTTCTGTGCTCTCGTTATTACATAATTTACATTCATGGAGCTTGTAAAGGCAATCAGCAAAATCTCTGAAGCAAGAGAGGGCTTTGGGGAAGCTCATCTTCGTTTTCCCCTTTGAGTTCTCATTCTGCTACTACTGCTAAATCGATGTTACTTGGTGCTCATCGCCAGTACTCTACTCACTCTCCGACAGAAACCAAATCACAGAAAATGCTCTATTACCTCACAGCCGTTGTCTTTGGCATGGTGGGGCTAACTTACGCAGTTGTGCCATTGTATATAACATTCTGCCAAGCTACTGGATATGGAGGTATTTTCAACGCAAAGAGGTATATAACTCATTTGTATATTACTTTCACTTTTCTCCTCCGAGGTTTCCATTATTCCTAGAGTCTCTTTCTTAATCGTTGCTCCATTGGTGTCTTTGTACTTGTACTACAGACTGTTGAGGAGAAGATTGCTAGGCATTCAGAATCTGGTACCGTCACTGAAAGGTGTCTATTCCTCCATCTCTTAACGCCATTCGTATCCATCATCTTATTTTTGTATGTGTTTATGTTGAACTTGCTAGCTTACTTTATACATGTACCATATTTTTCCCGTAACAGGGAGATTGTAGTGCAGTTCAATGCTGATGTTGCAGATGGGATGCAGTGGAAGTTTACTCCAACTCAAAAAGAGGTTTAGAGTTTATAAGTCAAGAAGAGTGTTGTGACTTGTTAATGTGCTTTTTTAAAACTTATATGTCTTTGGTATTGTCTTACACTTTCTTCAAAGTGTCTGAGGAAGTAGAGTGGTGATTACGTTCTGGTTTTAAAATTCTTGTATGAGGAGACACTCCTTACAGGTGCATTTTCTGTTCCATTTGACACTTTCATCTCTATATCGTTATATCAACATCATACATTTAAACGTCACGCTTATCTTCTTTTACTCGCAGCATCAAGTTCGGCCCTGATAAGGGAGCACTTAAAGTGGTGAAGGTATTATGACAGGTTTATATTATCATAGATCATTGATAAACATCTGATGACCAAACTTCATGAATTGCAGGGGACTACAGGGAAATGGGAACGATGTGTGATTATAATGTGCATTGCAATAAAGACATTAGAAGCAGCATACCAAACCATATGTATAACACCATCAAAGGCTATTGATCTCTCATCCTCAGGTACACAAACTTCTTTACAAGCTTGTGCATTCGTTAACTATCTGTAAACTTTTCTGTCAAGCTTATCCAACAGTTCATCTTCGATGTGTGCTGAACAGGTGGTAACTGAAACAGAGGTGATGGATACAGCGGAACGAGCCGATCAGTATGTTTTGTGATAAGTTCCTAAAACTATTCATTAAGTAGATTTTTTCAGGTTTTGTCAAACTTGTAATGTAGTGTATGTTGAGTATTGACACTTGTTGAGACTTGGATTCAGAATTATAAATTTTTAATATAGATTGTATTTTTTCTCATATGGATTGTATTTTCTTTCGAATGTGGATTGTATTTTCTGCGAAAACAGGTTTCTTAGTATAGCATGAAAAAAGAGCTACAACATTAATTAGTATAGCATTTAAATGAGATATAACAGCATAAATCAAAGCGTTGAAACAACTGATATGCTTAAATATAATACCCTAAAAGTACTAAAGCAGTACTTGCAGTAAATTAGGGGTCGAACCACAAAGACTCAAGATATCAGAGAATGCAGACAAAACAATAAATCAGAATTCAGATTAAGCACGGTTCTTGAACTCAAAACACTAAGCTATAATTAACCAACTTTCGTTGTGAGAATTATCTAAGTCTAAATCATAGAATTCCAAATTTCTTTGCAAATCCTAAAGATTAAACCAGCTTTAAGTCTAAGTTTGATTTGTTCACAAAATAACTAAACCAAATTTCTTTGCAGATAGTTATTTTGCTCACCATAGGTTCTGTCAGGTTTCCAATCACACTTTCGTGTCTAATTGATTAACCTAAGATCTAAGTTCTAAGTGATCAAGTTAGAATTAGCACTAAGAACAACCTATGGTGAAGAACTTAATTGATTATGAATCCTAAAAAATCGATCTATCTAACATACATAGAAAACCTTATGAGAACCCTAAACCTAAAAGAAAACTACTTAGACATGGAAATTAAAGAAAGCAACATGACTGAATAATACTTCAATAGATAAAATAAGAATAGAGTAAAACAAAGGGTTCGAAATCTTCTCTCTGACGAACAAAGTTCAGACTTGTCTCCCTCAATAGTTCTCTCAACAAAAACCAGAATAGAATAAAGTGTTGTCGACAAAAGTGGCTGAAAAACCTAATTATAATCCTAAAACACGTTTTGGGCTTTATTGTAATATTAAAGTCTTCTGGACCAATGTGCAGATTATTTTCCATGGACGACGGATACCATAAGTGGCATCGATCGATACACGGGCAGTGAGTCACGTTCCTTCCTTCATGGTGTCAGTATCGACTAACACCAGGTGGTGTCGGTCGATACAAGGGCTTCAAATCGGCTGTCCCAGCTACACGATCTCTGCTTTGCTCCAAAAAGCTTCAGAATGCTTCAATATCTCCAATTATGCTCCAAACGTGCCAAAACCTGAAAAGACTCAAAAAGACTCCAAAAATACTAGAAAGACTCTAAAAACAAGACCTATATCATGGTCAAAAACGGGTAAAAACCATGATATATCAACTCCCCCAGACTTAGCCTTTGCTTGCCCTCAAGCAAACATGAAGCTAAACAAGAGAAAGAGGTTTGAAAAACACGGAGACTCATTTGTTTTTGAAACACTGCAATGACCCTTTTCCTTAGTGCTCCACATATCACGTAACCAGTTCCAGATCTAACCACCATGTACTTCTCCGTAGACATTCGCAGCTTCCTAGACTCCACACATTATTTCACAACATTATCCATCCAAGCCTTCATCGCTAGTTTCATCGCTGTAGTCAATGCCAAGAACCTTCTAAACTCTTTCCCATACAATATCATGACAAAAGAATCACCCAATTTTCACACTTTTTGGCATTGTTTTCCTCTCCCCCAGACTTGTTTCTCATCATGTTTTTTTTTTGTTTTTTAAGATTCGCATATACACATTAAGGTCTGAAACGCGAGTATTGATGGTGTTTGCCACCGAATCCTCGGTTCTTCCCTCTCTATGTATCAAAGGCGTAGGCGAATAGTGGTATCACGGGAAATTTTTCTAACCTCGCTTCCAACCTTTGTGTGATCATTCCTTCTAAGCAGAATAATGGGATCGCTGGAAATTTTCCTAACCCTCCACTTAGAAGAAAATCCTTTCATCTTTTCGTGCTTTAATTCATTAACATATATTAAGGGAGAGGTATACCATTACTTTAAAACACATAGGTTCCTTTGTCAGATATGAATGAGGAATCAAGCTCTAATGAACACTAACCACATCGATGAAGTGCAAAAAAATTGGCTCAGGTTTCGATGAACTCCACTGGAAACTCGGGTGTTTTCTAGTCAACTGGTCAGCCTTTGAATTTTCCATTAGTCCGATCTAAAACTGATTCTGTAACAATGGTCACTTAGAAACAAAGTCAAAACAATAGATTCAAGAAAAAGATCATAATCTCCAACAAAATTTTGACTCAATAAAACAAATTTGACACAAAAACGACTGACTCTAAGAAAAACAAACACAATGTCAGCAACTACCTCCCCCAGACTTAAACAACACTGTCCCCAGTGTTATCTAGTCTAGATTCGGCAAAAAAAAAACCAGAAGAACTAAGTGGATTGGTGAAAATCGAAGAAGTTACCCGAGATGGTGATGAGTGTCGACCGATACATCACTGGTATCGATCGATACCAGTCGTTGGTCGACACAAGGACTCCTTTTCATCGACATCGATGCTCATAATTGTGTTAAAGGATCTAGATATGAATTGGTCAGCACTGTGAGATCACTCAAACACAAGTCAGATGCAACAAGATATCATAGCTTGAATCCACAAAGTTCAAGATCATACACAACAAGAAAACAGCATTTTCGCGACTACAGTTTGCGACAACGCACACAGTCGTAAATTGTTACGACTACATAGCGACTGTTTTGCGGCTAGTTTACGACTTCACAAATACAGTCGCATCATAGTCGGTCATTTGCGACCCAACGTATTAGTCGCATATTGGTCGCTAATTTACGACCAATCTACGATTACCGTCGAGTCGGAAAACTTTAGTCGCAAAATAGTCGCTACTTTTGCGACTAAATTGCGACTTTTGCGGCGGGTCGCAAAACAGTCGTTTGTTGGTCGTAAAATAACAGCACGTTTATTCTTGTTGCACCTACTTGTATATACTTTTTGCGACTACCACTCGTAGTCGGACAGCAGTCGCTATGTAGTCGCAAATCAGTCGGAAAAATGTCTATAAATAAAAACTTGAGACTATCGTTCTCCTCATTCTCACAATCTCTTCATTCTTATAAACGAAAAATCGAATTTTAAAAGAGAAACCATTTTTTTTTAATAATGTCGGGAAATTACAATTATAGTAATTTTCGGGAGTGGATGTATAAGCGAATCGATGAAGAGACGGGAAATTTCTCGGTAGAGTTCACCACGGGGGTGGATCAATTCATGGCATTTGCAAATAGCCAGTCTCTAGCGCAGAACAATGGCGGTAAGTTTTACTGTCCTTGTAGTGTTTGCAAGAACGACAAATTTCTCCCGGGGCCTAGAATTTGGAATCATCTGTATAGTAGAGGATTTATGCCAGATTATTATGTTTGGTATAAGCATGGAGAAGAAATCTCTATGGATTTAGGTCCGAGTTATGTTGATCCTACGCATTTAAGTGGGAGTAGTGAATTGGGTAATGTAGTAGAAGATAGATATGTGGATATGGTGAATGATGCATTTCGTGATAACGTGAGTTTTGATAACTATCATCAAGGTGGTACTAGTTATCAGAATGTAGAAGAACCGGTACGTAACCATTCAAAGAAATTCTACGACTTGTTAGAAGGAGCGAATACTCCATTATATGATGGTTGTCGTGAAGGTCACTCGCAGTTATCCTTAGCCGCTCGAGTCATGCAAGATACGGCAGAATATAATATGAGTGAAAAGTTAGTGGATTCGGTTTGCGGAATCTTGACAAACTATTTACCAAAAGGAAACCATGCAACCGGTTCACATTACGAGACAGAAAAATTGATGCGCAATTTAGGTCTCCCATATCATACAATTGATGTTTGTATTAACAATTGTATGATCTTCTGGAAAGAAGACGAGAAGGAAGCTAAATGTCTGTTTTGTGGTAAACAAAGATGGAAGCCTTAGAACGACCGGCGTAGAACCAAAGTACCATACAGTCGTATGTGGTATCTACCTATTGCTGACAGATTAAAGAGAATGTATCAAAGCGAGAAGACTGCAATGGCAATGAGATGGCATGCCGAGCACCAAGCAAAGGAGGGAGAAATGGGTCATCCTTCTGATGCGGCGGAGTGGAGATATTTTCAAGGTCTATATCCCGGGTTTGCTGAAGAACCCCGTAACGTTTATCTTGGATTATGTACGGATGGGTTCAATCCATTTGGCATGTCTCGTAATCATTCGCTGTGGCCTGTGACCTTGACTCCATATAATTTACCCCCGGGTATGTGCATGAATACTGAGTATTTATTTCTTACTATTCTGAATTCTGGGCCAAATCATCCGCGAGCTAGTCTCGATATCTTCCTCCAACCTCTTATTGAGGAGTTAAGAGAGTTGTGGTCTAATGGCGTCGATGCATACGATGTGTCTTTGAATCAAAATTTCAATCTAAAAGCAGTGCTAATGTGGACGATAAGCGACTTTCCGGCGTATAGCATGTTATCCGGATGGACAACCCATGGTAAATTGTCTTGTCCAATTTGCATGGAAGATACAAAGTCTTTTTTATCTACCTAAGGGACGGAAGACGTGTTGATTTGATTGTCACCGAAGATTTCTTCCTCATGGTCATCCAATGAGGAGGAATACAAAAGACTTTCTAAAGGGAAAAAACGCTTCGAGAGAGTATCCACCTCCGTCTTTGACCTGTGAGCAAGTTTATTACGAGCGGTTGGTTGGTGTAAATCCATCGAAAACAAAAGACGTCGGTGGAAACGGTCATGAAAAGAAGAAGCCGGGCTATGGGAAGCAACATAACTGGCACAAGGAAAGCATATTCTGGGAGCTACCGTACTGGAGGGACCTCAATCTCCGTCATTGTCTTAATGTGATGCATATAGAGAAGAACTTTTTTGACAACATCATGAATACTCTTATGAGTGTGAAAGGTAAATCGAAAGACAACATCATGTCAAGATTGGATATAGAACAATTTTGTTCTCGGCCACACTTACATATTGATAGTGAGGGTAAAGCTCCTTTCCCATCCTTCACATTGACAGGGGAAGCTAGAAAAAGTTTACTGGAATGTGTGAAACATGCGGTTAAGTTCCCAGATGGTTATTCGTCAGACTTAGCTACTTGTGTTTATATGGACAACCAAAAGTTTTCAGGCATGAAGAGTCATGACTGCCATGTTTTCATGGAGCGGTTACTTCCATTTATCTTTGCAGATCTCCTAGACCGGAATGTCCACCTTGCGTTATCAGGTACTTATTACGACAATTTAAAAAAAAATGATTATAGTAATTTATATATTAACTTCATGCAATTTTCACGTATATTGTAGGGGTTGGAGCATTTTTTCGGGACTTATGTTCAAGAACTTTGCATAAGAGTCGCCTTCAAATTCTAAAACAGAACATCGTTTTAATCCTATGCAATTTGGAAAAGATCTTCCCACCTTCATTTTTCGATGTGATGGAACACCTGCCTATACATCTCCCCTACGAAGTTGAATTAGGAGGCACTGTCCAGTATAGGTGGATGTATCATTTTGAAAGGTTTTTCAAAAAGTTGAAAGGGAAAGCAAAGAACAAAAGATATGCGGCATGATCGATTGTTGAATCATATATCAATGACGAGATTGCTTATTTCTCAGAGCACTACTTTGCTGGGAATATACAAACGAAATCAAGGTAAATGCTAAAATCAATCACATCATGTCCACTTTGCCATTTAACTTTTTGTATACACATGCAATATATGTATTATAATGTGAATTACTTTTTAACTCATTTGATTAGGTTAACAAGATTCGATGAGGGTGAAGTCCCTGTATATCATGTCCTTGGAGTACCTTCTATATTTACTCAAGTAGGCCGTCCAAGTGGAGAAATGCATGAAATATGGCTCTCAGAGAGAGATTATCAATGCGCACATGCATATGTTTTACGAAATTGTGACTATTTTCAGCCAATTGAGAGGTATATAAGTTGGCATCTCTCCCAGATTGCATTTTAATATATATAATATTTGTTTAATTTCTCATATAATTTGTGTTGGTCTTGTGTAGAATGTTTGAGGAATTTATTTCTGCAAAATATCCAGGACTTTCCGAAAAAGAACTCTCTACGAAAAGAGCTGACGAATATCATTTATGGGTGAAAGAATATGTATGTCTAAAAAATATTCATAACTTTGCGTAAATTTATACTTATATATATATTTACACTATTTTTTATATATATGCATGTTACTTACTGGAATGCCACTAATCCATTTCCTATTTGGGTTCAAGAGATAGTGCATGGACCTTTGAATAAGGTCAAAACCCGGCCAATGTATTTTACAAGAGGCTATTGTTTCATACGCAGAATCACGGCGCTGGACGAAAGACATCACTACAGGAATATTGGGTTTTTATAGCACTATAATATAGCGTTTGTGGCCTTAATGCTATAGTTGTAAGCCCACATGTTTTTAGATAGCGTTTTGGTATATAGAAACGCTATGATATGTATGTATGTAAGACCAAAAATTTTCGCGTCTACCTTTTATAGTAGATACATCATAGAAACGTCATAGTTGTCTTGGGCGGTAATACTAAATTTGGATCCCGCGACACTTAGAAAATTTTAGGCTCGAATTTGGTTTTTGGCTCCAACGCAAAATCCCCAATTCCTCAGACCTAAAAATTTCGTGTTCTTCCCTCTCACTCGTTTTGCTCGATTTTCACAATCCGACACAAATCTCAGTCACATTTGCTAATCCCAGACCAAAAATTCCATCTTCGTCTTTCTAATCTCCCATCGAGCTCCATTTTCGACTTTTCTCGTCTCCGAAATTCTCACTCTTTCGAACCAGAAACACTGTAATCCAGATTCTTCCTTCCCTGGATTTTGACTATAAATGCCTTTCCGAGTCTCGCAGACACTAGATCCATATTCGTTCACCTCGTTCGTGACGAAATTCCTTCTGAATACCACTAATCAAAGGTGAAATCGACTCTTTCCTTAAACATTTTTCTGGTTTCAGATAAACAAATTTAGGGTTATTGAATGTTGCATTAACCTTTTCGATTGTGTTTACTCTTTTGCAGGAAGGTTTATTTGTAGATTAGGAGCATCCGTTAAAGGTACTATGGCTATAAGTGTTTTTTTCTATCAATGTGGATTTAGGATACATTTTTTCCAGTTTAATCGATTAATACTTGTTGTAGATCGATTTAAGCAAAAGAGAAGATAATCTAGAAGGTATCTCACTCAACCTTCGTATTTTTATCAGCTCTCGTTATCTGTAGTTGTTGTGGTTTAACATTAGTCCTCTCTGATACCTCCTTGTATGCACATCTGGACGAAGCTGTTGACCTAATGGATAAAACTTGGGTCTGGTTACCAAGGTATTTACTTGCATGCTATTACATTTAGTCTTTGATTTCATTTCATGATTGGAGATTCTGAGTTTTTATATTTTCACTATATGTTACTTACAGGAATAGCCTTGAGTATGAGGAAGGAGCAACTAAGTTTGTGTTTGATTCTGCAAGATGTTTGGGTAATGTATCAGATATGTTCTGCCCTTGCCTTGATTGCCGCAATGTGGTTCATCAGTCAAATGAGACAGTTTTGGAGCATCTGGTGATTAGAGGGATGGATCTGAAGTACAAGAGAAGTAAATGTTGGAGTAAACACGGGGATGTAAGAAATGATAAGACAACAGATGTACCTACGTCTGAATATGAGGCTTATGAATTGATAAGGACATCTTTTATGGCTACTGAAGGCAAGCAATCATCTCAGCAGCAGAATGTAGAAGATTTGGAGGATTTCAACAGTCAAGAAGAAGCTAAGTTTAGGAAGAAGTTAGAGGATGCAGAAACTCCATTGTACTCAACTTGTCTAAACTACACCAAGGTTTCTGCAATCATGGGACTTTACCGGATAAAGGTCAAGAGTGGTATGTCAGAGAATTTTTTTGATCAGTTTCTCACACTAGTTCATGATATGCTACCTCGAGACAATGTACTGCCTAAGTCTACAGATGAGATGAAGAGATTTCTGAAGATTTTTGGTTTTGGTTATGATTCCATTCACGCCTGCAAAAATGATTGCATACTTTATCGGAATGAATATGAGGAGTTGGTGAGCTGCCCAAGATGTAATGAATCAAGGTGGGAAAAGGATAAACACTCTGGTGAGGATAAGAAAGGGATTCCAGCAAAGGTGTTAAGGTATTTTCCGATAAAAGACATGTTTAGGAGGATGTTTAGATCAAAAAGGTTGGCTGAGAATTTGTGTTGGCACTACAGTAATGCAAGTGAAGATGGTACAATGAGGCATCCAGTGGATTCCTTGACTTGGGGTCATGTAAACGAAAGATGGCAAGAGTTTGCTGCGGATGCAAGAAACCTAAGACTGGGTCTATCTACTGATGGTATGAATCCATTCTCTATCCAAAACACCAAGTACAACACATGGCCAGTGCTCTTAGTCAATTAAAATATGGCTCCTACTGAATGTATGAAAGCAGAGAACATCATTTTAACTATGTTGATACCTGGACCAACCGCACCAAGCAACAACATTGACATATATCTACAGCCGTTGATTGAAGACCTCAAGGACTTGTGGAATGAAGGTATTGAAGTTTTTGACTCGTTTAAGAAGGAGAGTTTCACTCTAAGAGCTATGTTAATGTGGAGTATTAACTTATCTTTTTTGTGCAATATACACTAACTTCGTCGAAAGCAGGTTGCACTTGGAAGAACTGCAAGCAACGGATGTAAGATGCGCCAAAAATGAAACTTTCTTGTGGAAATATCATACAGAAAGGTTCATACAGTGGATCAAAGAAAAGGTTAGAAGAATGAATTGTTATAAAGGTTATGTTTAGTTTGATGATAATGATCTGTTTTCTGTTTCATGCTAGATACCAAGTAACTCGAAGGACCATTCTGATAGACTAAGATGGCTTGCTTTTGGACCAAGACTTACTGCTCAAACGTACAAGGGATATATAGTTAATGGTCAGAGGTTCCATACAGATGATGTCAAGAGGAAGACTCAGAATAGTGGAGTAACTTATGAAGCATTTTCTATGTGTAGAGCTAGTGCTAAGGATGATAGACAAATGGCAGATATAGTTTCATTCTATGGAGTGATAAAGGAGATCATCTTGTTGGACTACCACATGTTCCAGGTTCCACTATTTCGGTGTATTTGGGCTAATAAAGGAAATGGAGTGAAAGAGGAGGATTGTTTCACACTGGTCAATCTCCACATGAACCAGGCGTCATTCTTAAATGATCCTTTCATTCTGCCATCGCAAGCTAAACAAGTTTTTTACAGTAGAGATGATGACTGCTCACCTTGGTATGTTGTTATGAGGGCGCCACCTAGAGGATATCATGAGCTAGAGACAGAAGAGGAGCTGGTTTCTGCACCATTATCAATCCAGCCAATTGAAGATTTAGGAGATCAATCGTCTGATGACGAAAGTTTTTGTGTTAGGGATGATTGTGAAGGTGTTCTAGTAGATGATTAATAAAAAAATTTGATTATGTTTCAGGTAAGCAAAGATGATGAAACCTCTAGCTGTTAACAAAGTTCGTCGTAGTAAGCGTCAAGCAGGCCATGATGTGAGTCCTGTAGCCTCATTGACTCAGATGAAAAAGAAGAAAGTAAGAGATTCACATGAGGAAGAACCAGATCAGCAGGCTGCAGAAGAAGTAGAGCAACACTCACCCCGTGTAGCAGAAGAATCAATTCCACCATCCAACGCTTCTGAATCACATACACAACAATCAGAGGAGAACAATAGGAAGTCAAGAGGACCAACTAGAATGCGAAAAGTGGCAAAGCACCTTGAGGATAAGGTTGACGTAGAGTTTAATGCTCTAGGTGAGCATGTTAGTAGTGGGTCAGTAACATTATCTTCATTCCTTGGTCCTCTTGTGAGAGAGCATGTCCCAGTACTGCTAGACGACTGGAGACAACTTGATGAAATGACAAAAGACGTAATGTGGGAGGAAATTCAGGTTATTTTTGCCTTTTTCGTGAATAAAAGTATATCTATCTTTACTGTGAGTAAAGGTTTTCGTGTTTAAATTGATAGGGGAGGTTCAATTTGAAGGAAGAATGGCAAAAGGAAGCAGTCTTAAGGCAGATGGGTAGTTTGTGGAGGGCTTCTAAATCTAGACTTGTTACTTTAGTTCGATCTACTAAAAGCAAGATTGAACTACAGCAAATAAAGCCTAGCAACATCCAATTTCCATTAGCTTGGAACAGTTGGGTGAAGAACAGAAAGAGCACAACTTTTGAAATATCATGTCTTTCACTATGTATAAGCTTTTTTCATACGATCGGTTATGGCATCTGCTTCTTTTTGTCATCAGGAACAATATCAAGACAATTGATAGTCAAATGGACTCAATATCTACTGATAATGTTAAGGAAGATGCTGTTAGTCAGGTACTTGGAAAAGACAGACCAGGAAGACTTAGGGGGATTGGCAGAGGCGCTATTGTAATCGCTGCTCTGCATCGGTTTCTGGGCAAAGGAATTTGCTCCAAAACCTGAGGGCTTGAAATCAGACTTGAATCCTCCTCGCTGAGCATTGTTGGTGAAGCCTCAGTTGTTGTTGTACTGATACCGCTGATTTTGAAAACCAACACCTCCAATGTAATTAACATCCTCTGCTTCCTCCTCATCAATATTCTCGACCTCATCAGCAAAGTGAACAGCCTTCTGCTGCTTGCCCATCAACAAATTATGCACCGAATCCAGCTTCGCATGCACCTCAGCAATCTGCGATCCATCAATGCTCTCGTTCAGCCTCTTCCGCTCAAAATCGGCATTCTTGGTGCTATTGCTAGATGCCAAGTTCTCGATTAGCACATAAGCATCGTCGTGATATCTCGTGTTGAAATTCCCATTGCTCGCCGCATCCAGAGCCATCTGATACCTCCAATCAATTCCTCTGAAGAAAATACCCAGCAACTGAACCTGAATAAACTCGTGATGCGAGCAATCTCTCTGATATGATCTGAACCTCGGCTTTAAAAGCCTCTGTCGCTCCCTGAGAAAATTGGGAGATCTTGTTCCTCAGCTCCTCGGATCTCGCATCATCATAGAAGTTGCTCAGAAACGCGTTCTTCGTCTCTGCCCAAGTAGTCAGCGATCCCGGAGGCAACTGCTTCAGCCAGTAAGCTGCATCCCCAATAAGAGAGTATGGGAAAAGCTTACAGAAAAGGAACTCATTGGGCACTCCATTGTCCTCGAACCTCTCAATATGATCCATGGGATGCTCATGAGAAACACCATGAAAAGGGTGCTGACCCACAAGTGTGTAGTATGCATGCTTCAGCTCAAAGTCATTCCTCTGAAAGGTGGGAATACGAACCGCAGACCGATTGGCATAGAACTGATCGGGTCTGTTGTACTCTCCAAGCGTCCTAGCACGATTAACCACATCATTCCCATGAATCACCTCGTTGTTGCGCGCAGCCAACGCAACATTCTCATCGACAGCTACTGGAGGGATTAAGATGTTTCCCTCCATCAAGTCGCTGTCCAGCCTCATTGCGCAAATTACCATCATGGTCCCTCAAAACTCCAGCCTCGTCGCGAGTCAACACAACTGGATTGTTCATCTCTGTTTGTTTCTTGTGCTTCCTGTTCGTGCGCTCTAAGTCAGCTAGCTCCTTGTTGGACAGATTAGTCAACTATGTGCTCTTGTTTTTCCTGGTTTCGCGATTAGGCATACACCTGAAACACAAAAGTCAAGAGACGTAAGTGACAAAAATCAAAAAAATAAAACAAACTAAAACGGTCGGACTTAGTCAAAATTCTAGGCAGTATAGATTGATACCGTCGGACTTAGTCGAAATTCTCGGCTAAAATCTGATGGTGAAATTAGAGTCCCCGGCAACGGCGCCAAAATTTGATATGCTCAAATATAATACCCTAAAAGTACTAAAGCAGTAGTTACAGTAAATTAGGGGTCGAACCACAAAGACTCAAGATATCACTCAATAAATTACAAGATTTGAATTAAGCTAAGTCAATCAATTAAACAGAGAACAACTAAGAAATTAAGTGGGTTGTAAATTCAATGGAGGAAAGATAGGTTCATGGTATTTCTCAGGAAATCAGAGAATGCAGACAAAACAATAAATCATGATTCAGATTAAGCACGGTTCTTGAACTCAAAACACTAAGCTATAATTAACCAACTTTCGTTGTGAGAATTATCTAAGTCTAAATCATAGAATTCCAAATTTCTTTGCAAATCCTAAAGATTAAACCAGCTTTAAATCTAAGTTTGATTTCTTCACAAAATAATTAAACCAAATTTCTTTGCAGATAGTTATTTTGCTCACCCTAGGTTCTGTCAGGTTTCCAATCACACTTTCGTGTCTAATTGATTAATCTAAGATCGAAATTCTAGGTGATCAAGTTAGAATTAGTACTAAGAACAACATATGGTGAAGAACTTAATTGATTATGAATTCTAATAAATCGATCTATCTAACATACAGAGAAAACCTTATGAGAACCTTAAACCTAAAAGAAAACTACTCAGACATGGAGATTAAAGAAAGCAACATGACTGAATAATACTTCAATAGATAAAGTAAGAATAGAGTAAAACAAAGGGTTCAAAATCTTCTCTCTGACGAACAAAGTTCAGACTTGTCACCCTCAATAGCTCTCTCAACAAAAACCAGAATAGAATAAAGCGTTGTCAACAAAAGTGGCTGAAAAACCTAATTATAATCCTAAAACACGTTTTGGGCTTTATTGTAATTATTAAAGTCTTCTAGACCAAGGTGCAGATTCTTCAGATTTGTAAAAAGTCACGTTTTCTTTTCCATGGACGACGGTATCGACCGATACCATAAGTGGCATCGATTGATACACGGGCAGTGAGTCACGTTCCTTCCTTCATGGTGTCAGTATCGATCGACATCAGGTGGTGTCGGTTGATACAAGAGATTCAAATCGGCTGTCCCAGCTACACGATCTCTGCTTTGCTCCAAAAAGCTCCAGAATGCTTCAATATCTCCAATTATGCTCTAAACGTGCCAAAACCTGAAAAGACTCAAAAAGACTCCAAAAATACTAGAAAGACTCTAAAAACAAGACCTATATCATGGTCAAAAACGGGTAAAAACCATGAGATATCAACAACGCTATAATAGAATAACATATAATAGCACAAATAGAAAACGCTATCGTATGGGGTCAACCTATTATAGCTCCTCCAGTCATAGCGTTTATGAAAACGCTATTATACCCCTATGATAGCGTTATTCGTGTGCTAAGAATGCCCATTTTTCTTGTAGTGTCATTCAAAAAATCTTTGAAGTGTCGGACTGCTTCTTCCTTGATTTCTACAGTACTTGAAACCGATGTACCATCCTGACAAACAACCTCACTAATCTTGTTCCTTAATGCTCGCGTTTTGATGACATTGAAGAAAGCTTTTGAGTTATGATCTCCCACTTTTAACCAGAATAATTTTGCCTTTTGCCTTAGATATTTCTCTTCTATTTGCACTAGATGATTCCATCTCTCATATGTCGTCTTTTCAGTTTTCACCGCCTGACCTATTGGGGATCTCAAGGTGATTTCTTGTAACTCACATAGCCGGTTATATACGCTTCCTTTGTTCTCTTTGATATGTCACTAAGCATGTTTCTCCCCATTGATCTCAGATTTGGTTTTAGACCTTTAAGCTTCTTAGATAATCTGAATAATGTTGAGGTTGAGTGGAAAAGAGGTTGCGTTCTCTCCCATCCAGCCTTGATTCGATCCACATATCCATGGTAGGAGATTAAAGCATTTGAAAACTTAAATGGTCTTTTTTTCCTTTGCTCCTCCTGTTTTAATTGTAGACGACATCGTAGATGATCTGAACAGCCTTCAGGCTCAAATACACAATAAGACTGAGTATTGCGAGCAATCCATTCTCTATTAACCAGCGTTCTATCTAGCTTCTTGCTTATCACCCCATCTGTCCTGTTATTACACCATGTGTATTTCGGACCATGGTAGCTTAGGTCAGAAAGTTCACAGTATCCCACGACCTCTTGAAAGTCTCTCATCCCCGTTGGAATCGTTGGGGTGTCTTTTTATAAAGAATGTTCCTTGCCTTCTAGAATCTCGTGAAAGTCTCCACATATAATCCATGGTTTCCCACCAAACATACCCGAATCACGGTGGTTTCTTAAGTCCTCCCATAACTCTTTTCTCTCCTCCATCAAATTTGACGCATAAACAAAGGAAATCAACAACTCCTCCTTCATACCTTCAATGTAAAAAAGAACATGAAATTAGCTGTGAAGACTTGTAAATAGGTGTGACTCGCACATTCTGCTTTCAAATCACCCACAGTCTGCCAAGTCTATGATGCTCGTAATTAGTTAGACTCGACCAATCCCTGAAAACCGAGGAGAGCACCTTCCCTGCTTTTCTCTCCTTCACCTTTGTTTCTATAAGACATCCAAAATCAAAACCATTACGGTTTACCCAATCTTTAACTACGCCTTGCTTACTACGGTTATAAAAGTCTCTTATTTTTACATACATAAATGTAAATATATGGAAGTTTAATCTCCGCCAAAAATATAATGCTCTGCCCAAAAAAATACAGTGCTCTGCCAGAAAAATAAAATATTTTTGGTGGAAAACTCTTCATAATGCTTTGTTTCTTGTGGATAATTTGTACAAAAAGAAGTTGAGAGTTAATAACTTATGCCAAAGGTGTGGAAAAAATTCGAAGACAATCAATCATATTATATTCCAATTCCAAGTTAGCAAAGAAATCTGGGAGCTGGCGCCTCTACCAAGTCCATCATGTGATCAACTTAACCGAAACACCTTGATTGAGAACACTAAATCCATAATTATTCTTAATAGCATCCATGACATGGATATAAGTTTATTGCTTTTTATTGGGTAGAGAATTCAGAAAATGAGAAATGAACTTGTTTTCTAAAACAAAAGATGGCCTATCCCTGACATAATAAATAAGGCTCTATTGGAATTCAATGTGTGGTCGGAAGCAAGAACCCAAAAAGACTTTGATGACACACGAGTACATGAAGCTACTAATCGAAATCTAAGTAGTCATATGATTAGTGCTAAAACATTTGAAGAAGCAATATTAAAATCTGAAAGCTATTGCTGTTTTGTTGATGTCTCTTGGACTTCACCTTTAAATCATGCAAGAATTGGCTGGACATTGTACATCAAGAATGCAGAGCAGCTCATCAATGGTAGAACATCCATGATCCATCCCACTATCTCCCTTTTGGAGGCGGAAGTTGAAGCTTTGCATATGGCATTGTTACAAATCATAAGGCTAGGATACACGCGGCTGGAGACGCAAGTGACCTTTTGATGCAACAACATCGTAGAAGACCAAACGGCTACTATCCATATGTGTTTTGGTGTTTTTCGTTTCCTTTTCATTATTTTTCTTTTTTATATCCTTTTTGATATTTCCCTTTTTATGTTAGGAATGAGGAGATTTACCTATTTCTAATTGGTTTGGGTTTTTCATCGAAACTCTATATAAATAGGTCGATAGTTGTTGTTTTAAGACAGTTTTGGAGATTTAATAAACGAGAGATTCTCTCTAGCCTTGACTCGTTATTGCGACTAAAATAATGTTCAACAAGAAGCGGTTCCCGAATTACTCCTTAGATACGTTTGGTTGAGCTGAATTCCGGTTATACGCTGCGCCAGGTTGGTATCAGAGCTTTGCTACACTCCGTCATGATGGTTCGAGCACTCTGACCTCGTCGAAACATCAACCCACCGGCTATTCCCGAAGGGGACGCAACTACTATGCGTCAATCTATCTCAGATTTTCAAGCGCAAGTCCTCGCCCTCACCAACACCATCCATCATTGGCGTACTGAAACCGCCGCCATTGCCGACGATACTGAATCTACCGATTCGAACGTAAACCCGTTTGCCCACCAACAAAACAACCCAATCTTCGAGCAACACGAAGACAACCACTGGGAATCAGTCTTCAAAGTAGAAATCTCTGAATTTCACGGCGCATCCATGGCAAAAGAACTACTTGATTGGCTGGATGGTAACGGTCGAAGAAATCTTGGAATTTAAATATGTTCCCCTCGATCGTTGTGCCGCTTTAATCGCCTCCCGTTATCACAGAAGAGCAGCCTTGTGGTGGAAGCAACTCAAGTTATAGTGTACGCGATCAGGCAAGCCTAAAATCGTGTCTTGGCCAAAACTCCATAAAAAATTGAAGAAGAACTTCCTTCCTTTTAACTACGACCAAACAATGTTCAAAAGCTCCAAAACATACGTCAAGGCAGCCGCACCATTGAAGATTATTCGACAGAATTTTAATTGTTGGTTAATCGTATCGATTTACATGATTTGGAGTCTCAATTGGTCGCTCGCTTTGTCGGATGATTACGCCAACAGATTTAACACACAATGAATCTCTTTAATCCTTTGACGCTCGCCAAAGCTCATCGTCAAGCTCTCACAGTTGAAGCGCAAACCAAAGTGAATTTCTTAGGTTGGAGTAATTCCCGTAACACCCGCCCAACCCCAGCAATTACAATCACCGGCGAACAAACGCTTTAAGCAACAGAAACGACAATTGTACCAGTTGAACCCGCACGACCAGCTCGACAAGGCACCTTGCGTTGCTTTGCTTGCGGAGAGCCAAGTCACCGCCAATTGGTGTGCCCTATGCACAATCGACGAGGATTGCTTCTCGATGATTCATGTCGTGATGTGGAAATTGTTTATGAAGATGAAGATCCATCCTTGACTGAATAACTTGTCGCTGATTCCGGTCCCCTTTTGATGCTCACCGGTCATGTTTTACACCGCGACTGCATACTACACCTCCACAACGCAACAATCTCTTTCATTTACGCTGCACGATTGGTGGAAAAGAACTTTATTATCGATTCTGGAAGCTGCGAAAATGTTGTTGCTAAAGACGTAGTCGACAAACTCGACCTTAAAGACGAGCAACATCCTGCTCCATAAAAATTAGCAGCTTCCAACAAGGTACTGAAGTTTGTGTGTCTCGTCGTGTTCTTCTCTCTTTTTCTATTGGAGATGCGTACAAAGCCAAGATTTATTGCGACGTTTTACCTATGGACGCGTGTCACTTGCTTTTGGGACGTCCTTGGGAATTTGATCGTAAGGTGGTTCATAATGGCTTTCTCAATACTTACAACTTTCACTTTAACAAGCCCGTCCCCGCACCGTTATTGTTCTTACAAAGGGCTCCTTTTGAATCCGATATGCGTGAGACGGGGTACGTCCTTATCATTCTCACCATGCTTGTTAAGACGCCTACTTCACCGTATGTTCCACTTGAATTTTCTGCGATGTTGCGCGAATTTGATGACGTCTTTACGGAGGATTTACCGCCGGTTTCCACCGTTGCGCGATATTCAACATCGTATCGACTTAGTATCTGATGCGGCCTTCCCGAATCGTCCCCACTATCGAATGAGTCCTAGTGAGCATGAAGAACTTCAGAGTCAAGTGGAAGCTTTTGTTTCAAAGATGTTTTTCCGCGAAAGCTTAAGCCCTTGTGCAGTTCCAGCGTTGCTCATACCTAAGAAAGACGGCTCGTGGTGTATGTGTGTCGATAGTCGCGCCATTAACAAAATCACAGTGCGTTATCATTTTCCCATTCCTCGTCTGGATGATTTATTGGATCAGATAGGTGCTGCTTATGTCTTCTCCAAATTGGATTTGAAGAGTGGTTATCATCAAATTCGGATTCGCCCTGGTGATGAATGGAAAATCGTGTTTAATACTCGGGTAGGTCTTTTCGAATGGTTGGTTATGCCTTTTGGTTTATCCAATGTGGGAGCACCTTTATGCGTGTTATGAAGCAGAATTTGCGTCCCTTCATCGGGAAATTTGTGGTCATCTATTTTGATGACATCCTTATCTTTAGCTTGTCTCTCGAGGCGCATCTTCATCCTTCTTATCTTGCGCCGAGAGAAGCTCTTTGCCACTTTAAAGAAATGTGAGTTTGGATCTTCAAAGGTACACTTCCTTGGCTATATTGTCTCCGCTAATGGTTTGGAAGTCGATGACAGCAAGGTTTCGGCCATTCAATCTTGGCCTCAACCAACAACACTTTCCGAGACACGTAGCTTTCATGGCTTAACGTCCTTTTATCGACGTTTGTTTCTCAAGTCAGCTCTCTTATGGTACCTATTACGGATTGTATTCGCACTGGCACGTTTGTTTGAACTGCCGCTGCGATCGTAGCATTTGTAGTGATCAAAGAAAAGCTGAGCGCTGCCCCTATTCTTGCTCTCCCTAACTTCACGATAGTTTTTGAGCTACATTGCGACGCTTCTAAACCCGGTATTGGTGTTGAACTCAGTCAACGCGGACACTCAATTGCATTTTATAGTGAGAAACTCGATGGTTCCCGCTCTCGTTATAGTACTTATGATGTGGAATTTTACGTCATTATTCAAGCTATTAAGCATTGGCTTCATTATTTGTTCCATAAAAAATTCCTTCTCTACATGGACCATGATGCAATCAAGCATATTGGAAGCCAGGAGAAAGTTTATGCTTGTCACACATCTTGGATCGCATACATGTAACAATTTATTTTTGTCATCAAGCACACATCCGGATCCAGCAAATGTTCGCTGATGTGTTGAGTCATCGTCGCTCCTTACTCTAGGTTTTACATGTGTTTGTTCCGGGTTTCAGTTCATTTGCTACTCTATATGCAACTGATCCATTTTTGGCCCGATTTTGGAGACAGTACAAGCTGGCTAAACGTCTATACACTATTCATGATGGTTTCCTCTTTCGTGAAACACGCTTGTGTATTCGAGATTGCAGTCTTCGGCTTCAACTCATTACAAAACTCCACAACGAAGGGCATATTGGTTGTGATCAGACCTTACACTTGGTCGCATCTTCCTATTTTTGGCTTTCTCTGCGGAAAGATGTAGAGCATTTTGTGGAACGATGTGTCGTTTCTCAGACAGCTAAGGGACAAGAGTCGAATGTCGGGTTGTATCTGCCCCTTATGACTCCTATACAGCCTTGGACAGACATTAGCATGAATTTTGTGATGGGACTCCCTCGAACACAGAAAAGGTTTGATTCGATTTTCGCCATCGTTGATCGCTTCTCTAAGATGGTTCACTTCATTCATGTGCAAGCGTACTACATATGCAGTATAAGTGGCTACTTTATTCTTCCGAGAGATCTACTATCTTCACGGGTTACGTTCCTCCATTGTGTCTGGTCGCGATTATCGTTTCTTGGGCCATTTTTGGCGTTTTTTATGGAAACTCAAGAATACACTTCTAGACATGAGTTCGGCTTATCATCCTCAAACGGATGGCCAAACTGAAGTTACTAATCGTTCCTTGGGAAATTTACTTCGATGTCTTGTAGGCGAATCTTTTAAGTCGTGGGATTTGAAGCTTCCTCAAGCTGAGTTTGCTCACAATCATGAGGTCAATCAAAGCTCCGGTTTTAGTCCTTTTCAAGTCATTTATGGTGTGGTGCCTAGTGGTCCTGTTGATTTATCTTCTCTTCCAGATCGTACGCGACTTCATGGGGATGCTACATCTTTCATGACAGAACTAGTAAAGATTTATGAACAGACAAGAGACAATCTGTAGATCGTGACTGACAAATACAAAGCAGTTGCAGACTCTCATCGTCATCGTCTTGTCTTTGAGATGGGAGATTTAGTTTGGGCTAGCTGTTTTAACCAAAGACCGTATGCCCGCTCATGCCTACAACAAGCTGAAAGCCAAGAAGATAGGTCCACTTGAAGTACTTGAGCGCATTAATGACAATGCATATCGTCTCCGTCTTCCATCCCATATTACCACTTCGGATATCTTCAATGTAAAATATTAGTTGTGTTTCGTTCCAACAGATCCTCTCGATATCGAGGTCGAATCTCTAACCACGTGAGTCCTGATGCAGTAGCATCGTAGAAGACCAAACTGCTACTATCCATAATTGTTTTGGTGTTTTTCATTTCCTTTTCATTATTTTCTTTCTTTATTTCCTTTTTGCTATTTCCTTTTTGTGTTAGGAATTAGGAGATTTACCTATTTCTAATCCGTTTGGGTTTTTCATTAAAACTCTATATAAGGAGGTCGATAGTTGTTGTGACGTTTTGGAGATTTTAATACATGGGATTCTCTCTAGCCTTGACTCGTTATTGCGATTACAATAACGTTTAACAAGAACCGGTTCCCGAATTACTCCTTAGATGCGTTCGATTGAGCAGAATTCCGGTAATACGCTGCGACACCTTTACCAGTCCCTAATGGACTCAAAGATAAATCAAAAGGCCTCAAAGTGGTAGCAATTCGGTTTCCACTTATATACATGACATTTTAGAGATGGTAAAAGGGAGTCGTGCTTATTACTTTATGAAGATATCAAGAGAGGCTAACACTATAGATGATGTAGTAGCTAAAAATGCTAGTCGATCTGAATCACCTCAACTATGTAATAACTTGGAACAGTGTATTCGTTTCTTAATGTTAATGAATGCGATGGCGGAAAAACAAATTGTGAAATATATTGATGGCTGTTTAGAAAGAATAAATATAGATGGGCTTATAGAGGCCCAAATAAAAATGGTTTAAAGTGACGTAATGTTTAACTATGATTATGATATCTATTGGTTTGGACACGAAAATCTAGAATGGCCAACTACAAAATTTGGGAGAGAAGGGAACAATTTGCCAAAAGAAAAAATCATCCTAAAAGTCTAAATTTAAGAATATAGTGTATCCGCTTGACTATAAATGGTCTACATTACTAAAAATTTGGTTAGAGAAAAGGTAAAAAAAATATATTATATTCTTTTTATATATCTTTTGTAGGGATGTTGTTTCATATTTTTCTGACCCGCTTGAAAAAGCAAGAGATAGATGAATACGAGATATACAAAACTCCGACACACCGAGTTTCACTTTATTAGAAATCTACACACTCTTGATTGGGTTTACACACAGTCTACAACACATTGTAGCTTGTGACCAAATGATCTCTAACCTAACACCTAGTCTTGGAAACACTCTTTGTTCCAACACACAGACTTGTGTTCCAACAAGCACTCAACTTGTCTTAAAACAACAGAAACAAAGTATAACAACTTTCTCTCTATATATTTCCGGCTTAAAACTAGCAGCACACACCTCCCTAGTATATATACCATATACCTATGAGGTGTCACCCTAGATTAACCTATGAGACATAATTATTCCTCACATAATCATATGTCTCCCTTTAATTATTCTTTCCACCACTTGTATTTCTTTATTCCTTCTTTATTTCACCCATCAACATATGTCTTCTGCAACTCCCATGATTTACAGTTTTGTCTTTGACTCCATGTGATACTCAATCCACGTCAAACAACTTGTGCCACATCATTTAAATCTTCATGTTTAATATTCCAGCTTTGCAGTCTGTTTTTTCCAACATCTCCATTGTTGTTCCAGCATGACTGCAGACTTCACTAAACTTCTCTTCACGATACTTCCACAAAAAGCTCACACTTTCATTCTCCCCCTTTTTAACTGAGTTTTACAACTCAAGCCATCATACACACACAATGAATCTCTTCTTCATTCTCCCCCTGCTTGAGTGCTAAAACACTGTTAAAAACAAAAATTCAAATGCATTGTGGTTTTCGCCATAAACTCCTTCCATGTTGGCTTCTCCAATGATATCGATTTAGAATTTGGAAATTCTTTTGCCCAGACCTTTCTTGACCACCTGACATGGGTTTCGAATACTTACATGTGCAGCATAATCTTTTTTGACTCACTAGTTGAGGGTTTCCAAGACACATCACCATATAGATCATCCTTCTTAATTCACACCTTTTGCAATCTCCTTGAATCTTGAATAAACTTATTTTGTCTTAATGCATGATATGCCCATCTTTCCACAAAAGTAGCATCCAAAAGTACGTGATACCTTTTGATTACTTTTCTGGATCTCTGTTCCAACAGCTCCAGGCTTGTTCTAGCAACTCTGTTTGCTTCCATCCAGCAACTCTGTTTGCTTCCATCCAACTTCATGTTCTTGTTAACGTTCTGAATCTTTATTGCAGCATGGTTTGTTTTGCTCCTACTATTGCTCAGGATCTCTGATCCTACTTGTTCCAACTGCTTCTCCTTTGTTCCAGCAGACATTGATATGCTACCTTGAACAAAGACTGTTTTTGAATCCGACGAACCTCTGCAATATCCAAGCCCAAAGTTGATCTTATCTATCCTCCCCATGCTTTGAATTTGATCCAGCTTCTTCGTTCCACTGTTCAACATCCTAATATTCTTCTTGTTCTCCATGAGTTCACTCTCCAATAGTTTGGCTTTCTCTTTTTCAACCTCGAGCTCTTTTTATAATTTCACCACTTTTGCTTGCAAGAACATTCTCTCCTTCACCATATCCAAGTTCTTATTCCTAGTTTTCATCCAATCTTCATACAACAACTTATACTTTGCGTGAACGTCTACATCTTGATCACTTTCTGAATCACTGCTTGTGCTTGAACATTCTCTATCTGTTCCAGATACAAGATCTGAATCTAATTCTTCGATTCCATCTTTAGACTCCATGAGCACAGGCAACGCCACAAGATTGGCTAACTCTTCTTCTTCTTCAACAATCTCACTATCACTCCAAGCTCTACAGGAATTCTCTTTCCTCTTCACGGCATTGACACATCTTGATTTTGTGTGTCCATATCCTTTACAACCGAAACATTGAATCTTCTTCGTCTTGATGTTTGGACATTTTGACTTGTTGTGTCCAAACCCTTGACATTCATGGCACTGAAACTCACTTCTTCTTCCTTCCATGTTTTTGTATGCGCCATAATCATTCTCAAATGATTTACTATGCCTCGTTCCAACTTCTTTAAGAAGTTTTTCAAGCTTCTTCACAAGTGAGCCCATTGTATCTTCTAATTTTTGTAGTCTCAGCTTGTCATCACTCATAGTTGGAGAATATATGTTGGGATTCTCGGAAACAACGTCCTTGTCGTTAAGCTCCATCTCATATGCTTGTAACATCCCTACTATTTTATCGAATGGAGTTTTATCCGTGTTAAGACTAACCCCCATAGCCACCCTTTTTGGCTCAAATCTCTTCGGCAAACAACGCATCAACTTCTTGACAAGTTTCTTGTCCTTGTACGTTTTCCCCATCACTTGCGCTTCATTTGCAATAGAGCACAACTTAGCACTAAAATCTGTAATATTTTCATGCTCATCCATTCTTATATTCTCAAATTGAGAGGCAAGCCTATCAATTCTTGATGTCTTCACGGTTAAGGTTCCTTCAAACACATTCTGAAGTTTATCCCACGCCTCTTTTACTGATGTGCAACCTTGAATCATCTTGAATTGGTTCTTGTTAACCGAAGTAAAAATAGTGGATAAGGCTTTTGCATTATACCTCGACATATCCTTATCATGTTTTGTCCATTTTGTTTTTGGTTTGATGACAATGGAACCATCTTTTTCTTCAATTCTTGGAACTTCATAACCGTTTTCCACTGATGTCCAAGCATCCACATCAATGCCTTGTATGATTGCCTTCATATTCACCTTCCAATATCCATAGTTATTGGTGTCTAGCTTAAAGTCCTTTTGACGCAACCAATACTCGTAGTAACTCATCCATCTCTTTCCTCAGGATCCTCACCTGTTTGTTGAGCTAGACTCTCTACAGATGCCCGCTTTTATACCAATTGAAAAAGAAAGAGATAGATGAACATGAGATATACAAAACTCCGACACACCGAGTTTCACTTTATTAGAAATCTTTAAGATGCTTATACACACTCTTGATTGGGTTTACACACAGCCTACAACACACTGTAGCTTGTGACCAAACGATCTCTAACCTAACACCTAGTCTTGGAAACACTCTTTGTTCCAACACACAGACTTGTGTTCCAACAAGCACTCAACTTGCCTTAAAACCACCGAAACAAAGTATAACAACTTTCTCTCTCTATATTTTTGGCTTAAAACTAGCAGCACACACCCCCTTGTATATATACCATATACCTATGAGGTGTCACCCTAGATTAACCTATGAGACATAATTATTCTTCCCATAATCATATGTCTTTCTTTAATTATTCTTTTCATCACTTGTATTTCTTTATTCCTTCTTTATGTCACCCATCAACATATGTCTTCTGCAACTCCCATGATTTACGGTTTTGTCTTTGACTCCATGTGCTACTCAATCCACGTCAAACAACTTGTGCCACATCATTTAAATCTTCATGTTTAATATTCCAGCTTTGCAGTCTGTTTGTTCCAACATCTCCATTGTTGTTCCAGCATGACTGCAGACTTCACTAGACTTCTCTTCATGATACTTCCACAGAAAGCTCACACTTTCACCGTTTATATAATTTGAATAAGCCCAATCCATTGAAATTTTCGCCGTTGAGACCAATATATAGTTTCTTCTTTTTTGTCGACATCATTCATTCCACAAGCTAAGTTACCACGTTCTAGAATATTACATGATTAAGAAGATTCATTCTAGCATTCTTAGCTAATATATCATATATGGTGTTTACCGCCTCAAAATTTTCAAAAAAATGATAAGCACTATTACCACTAGCTACTGATGAATGCTTCTATCTTGAGTGTCGGTGGCTGGCATTAGATTTCATTAACAGCTGGTAGAGCTTGAATATTATCAAATAATGAGCTTCGATTTAGTTGGTCACCTGATGGATGCAAGATGGGAGCAAGCTGCCATATTTCTTTGCTAATGTGGCACTGGAACAACATGTGGTTCACTGTCTTGGGATGCTCTCCACATCGTTGGCATGTATTGTTAACTCAACTTCCTTTTCAGCACATTATCTGCAACAGGAAAAGCATTATGAAAACCTCACCAAAAATGCATAATTTTTGGTGGAATATTCAACTTCCATACGCTCTTAAATAGGCTCTGTGAATTTTAATCAGCCACATTCAAAACATCATTATCTGCTAGAGGATTGGACAACTAAAGTAGGAGGTGGTATCCAAATTTCACTGAATAGATGCCATCTTTGGTATAGCTCCATGATACAAAAATTAAAACACATGTTATTGAATGTTTGACTAGTTTAATTAGCTGCACATCTTCACAGTGAAATTGTTGAGATAGCAACCTTTCATCCCATGTGTTAGTACTCGGGATAAAGATATCACTAGCTTTTTTCACTGACATAATACTATATTAACATATGCTTTAACATGTTGAAGAGGTATACATGGTAGCCAATTATCTTTCCACACATTAATTTGTGATCCATTATCCACTATCCATCCAACACCTTAAGCTAGAAGCTTGTTACTTTGTAGTATGCTTCTCAAGGCATGGCTAGATTGCCATTTGGCCTCTAGCAAGTTCCTTTTTGGGTAGTATTTGGCTTTATAAACTATGTCTAAGAAAGACTGAGGTCGTTGCATCAATCTCCAACTTTGCTTGGCCAACATAGCAATATTGAAGTCCCTTAAGTCTCTTATTCCCAAACCTCCTAGTTGATATGTATATGTGATCTTCTTCCACGAAATCCATGGAATTTTATACTTTTCTTGTGTAGTTGACCACCAGAACCTTCTCATTACATTTGTTATCTGCTTAATTAGCTTTTTGGGCAGAAGAAAGCAGGACATACAATATAAAAGTAAAGCTGTAGCCACTGCCTTGATGAGCACTTCCTTTCTTGCAGGAGAAAACAACTTAGAATACCAGCTTTCCATTTTTTGAGTAACCCTTTGATTTATAAAAGAGAAAGCATTAGTTTTGTTATTTTCAACAAACTCAGGCAACCCTAGGTACTTCTCAAAACCTCTAGATTTTCGAATACCCATAAGTTGACTAAGCTGTGTCGTTTGATCCACATGAAGTCGTTTATCAAATGTAATTGCAGATTTTTGAAAATTAACACTCTGACTAGATATCTCCTCGTAGGTCTTTAGGATTTGAAGCATTGTGGAACATTCATTTGCATTTGCCTTGCAGAATAACAGAGAGTCATCTGCAAATAGTAAATGAGAGATGGCAGGTCAGTTCCTAATAGCTTCGAATCCATGAATTTGACCTTTATGAATGTTATTTTAGATTAAAGCTGATAAACCTTATGTACAAAACAAATAGATGAATAGCGAGATTAAGTCACCTTGACTAATACCTCTCTAAGGTATTATCTTTTCAAACGGGGAACCATTTATTAGCACAAAATATGTTACTGTTGAAATGCACTTCATGATCTAGTTGCACGATTTTGGAGCAAACCCCAATCTCTTCATCATTGCTTTAATAAAACCCCGCTTAACGTTGTTAAAAGCTTTACTGATATCCAATTTCAATGCCATATAAGGATGAGATAATTGTCTAGTATTCATAGAATGCATCAACTCATGCGCAATTATTATCAAATATTCACTCAACCTTTCTCGGCCTTTTGGTTAAGATCAAGTGTGACACCCGTATATAGTTAAATCCGCCAGATTTGATTAGTCCACGAACCAAAATTAAACATTTTTTTGCTTTTCGGTTTAGATTGGTTAAATTTTAGTTATTTATTTAATAGTGTATTGACCTACGATGCAGTTTTTTTCCACTTGGATCTGAACGGAGACATAGTTCAAAAACGGTTCGAATGCAAAGTGGAAGTATCGCAATAGTTTTCCGTTCACATATCTTAAAAGAAGTAACTTTTTTAGAAAAATAATAATAAAATAATAACTTGGAACGCTACAATAAAAGTGGTTGAGATTTGTGAAAATATGTGATCCGCTTTGCACAGTAAAAAGGCTTGATATTTGATGTGTTTATATTGTGTTTTATAGGCTTATAGCATTTTTAATATTTTTCATTATTATACTCTTTTAAATAATTTTTAAACTTTTGAAAAAATTGTACAAGTTCATTTATATCTTGTATTTAGAAAAAAAATTGTTTTGAGCACTCAGAATATTAGAAAAGTAGTTAAAATTTAATAATATCACTTAAAATTAAATATTAATTTTAAAAGTCGATAAAATTTTATAGAGAAAAAAATTGTTATGTGTTAGTGTCATCGGTATGTCATCACGACGGCTCAAATCCGACATGATGCATATTGTTAACAAAAAACAAAAACTAAAATTAATAAACATGAACTTTTTCAAATGAGCATGCTTAATCATTGTACTATTTTTTAGCCATTTTCAATTGAGTATCACATGATCATCGAAAATCACCAAATTAGTGTTGAAAATGACATAATAAAACAATTTTAAATTTAGTATAATTTATAACAATATGTACATTTCATATATTTTTTATAGATATTTATTTTTTTGATAAGTTTTTATCTAAAATTTGCGTTTTAGCAATATTTTTGGCATTTTTATTCAAATATATTTCACGCACCACTTGTAATTTGTTTTTCCAATTCAAACATATATTTTAGACCGTATTATTCGTTTTATCCGCACTTGTACCAATGTAAAACGAGAGCAGTATCCATATCAGGGATATATTTACCAAAATTTGGATACCAAACTGTCCAATTGGTATAAGAAGATTAACTTTGTTGTTGCCAACATAATCCTGCGCTATCTTGATGATGGTACTGGGAAGACTATGTTCTCCGTTGTTGTACCGGCATATCTTATACATGAGAAGTTAATACAAAAACCTTGCATTATGTATTCCACTCTCTATCCAGTGAATAGGAAACTGCCTTTCTCTGGCCCGATTTGAGCCCACCAAACATGGAGGGGATGGACCTTTTATTATCTTCTATGGAGAAGGAGATAAGTTCTTTGTTGACAAATTCAAAGTAACAAATTTGCTGCAATCTAGTTTGGTCAAGGTGTGTGACAGGCTGGAAAAAAGCTGACATCAGTACATGTAAATATCAAAGAGTATTTAATTTTAGGATAACTTAATTATATATATCGTGCATACCTTAATGAAGATTTTGCAGAAATAATAGAACATTTTGAGTTTGGCAACACAGAATCTGAAACTGATCTAGGTGACACAGACGCAACAGAGATAGCCGACAGAGATGCAGATATGTTATGAACAAATTGAAATATTTGATCTTAATTTTTGTTCTTACCCTTATATTGTCTTTGAATTTATTTTATGTATAATAAACATATTTATAACCATAACTATATTTACTATATTTATATTTAATTCAAATATATATTATGTACCGCTTTTTCCATTCAACCATATATTTTAGACCGCTTGATCCGCACTTGTTCCGCCATATCCGCTTGATCCGCACTTGATCCGCCTGATCCGCTTGAACCGCTTGATCTGCACCGCCTGATCCGCTTGAATCGATTGATCCACACCGCCTGATCCGCTTTCTCCATTCGAAGCCTATGTTTCTCATATATTAACGGACGGTCCACTCCCTTATTTGTCAAGCATGAAATTTACTATTTGAAATTAGAGAAATAGACAGTTTTTTTTTCTTTTTGTTATTACTAGTGGCTGATCCACGCTTCGCGCAGAATTTTGTGTTGTGTTTATTGACATAGTTAGAAGAAAACTCGATGATATCAAATCTTTTCATTAATTTTTGTATTTCACAAAGTAAAAAAAAATCAAATTTTAAAATTTATAGTGCTTAATAGTTTTTATATCTACTTGATGTAATTATATATATACAATATTTAGAAAACAATTACATAATATATTAATCAAAACTTTAAAATCCAATTTAGTTTATGTAGGTTTATGATTTCCGAATATCAATAATCATATACCCAATTCCGGATAATTACATCAGCGTCAAGTCACTTCCACAAAAAGCATCATGCAATTAGTCATTTAATCATTTGAGAGTATATGAATTCTCTTACGTGTTACGAATGTGCACTTATAATGTCTCTCTCTCTCTCTCTCTCTCTCTCTCTCTCTCTCTCTCCTCTAGCCATTTTCAATGTCGCCCTTCTAACTTGAGCTCTGTATATTTGTGGGAGGACTTCACACTACTAAAAAAAATTCGTATAGCTACGGAATAGCCACTGACAATCCGTAGCTATTTTTAAGCTACGAAAAACTACAAATTAGCTACGGATTCAAAAATATGGATTTCATGGCATTTATGTGGCTTTTTGTAGCTAAATGGTGGCTAAATTTAGCTACGAATATCATTCATAGGTTAGTAGTGGCTAAATTTAGCAACGAATATAATCCATGGCTAAGTCGTGGCTTTTCAACACTTACAATTTTTTTAAATATAATCATTTTATAAATCATAAATTCTAAACCCCAAACACAAACCCTTAACCCCAAACACAAACCCTTAACCCTAAACCCTAAACCTCTAACCCTTAATCATAAACTCTAAATCTTAAATCGTAAACTCTTACACATAAACATCAAATAATATACAAAAAATCCAACACTTACAAATAATATACAACTAAAAAATTCAAAATGCAAGAAAAAATAGAAAATGCAAGAAAAATGGGTGATCACCCATTCTCTCTTTCGAAGATTAGGTTGAACATATTAACATTATAGGATACCACAATTTGCTTCGCATACCCATTAAAAAATCAGAGTTATCATTATAACTTCTGGAAGCTTCCGCGAGTACTACTTACCCTTTAACATACATTTACTTTTATAAATTAATATTTTAATCTTCTTAAAATTTATATATTTTTCTTATATTTTAGTTTTTTTAACTGTTTTGAAACGGATTTGGATATTCGTGGATATTAACGAACTCGGATCCGAAAAATTTTTTCTTGGATTTGGTAAAACCGGATTCAAATCCAATTATCTTAGAATTTTATGTTTTACTATCCATATCTACCTAATCATTTAAATATAGTACGCAAATTTTAATAAAAATGAAGAAAACATCGATATATATATATATATAAGCTATCATTTATAAAAAAAAATTCTTTTCAAATTCTTGTTAAAATCAATGAATGATAGTTACCATGAGAATTAAAGTACAATAACACAAAATATAATAAATTATATTAGCAATTTAAAATTAACAAATGAGNATACTAGGGGATATCCCGGGCTACGCCCGGACATGTTATATATAAATTTGTTTGCTATTATGGGCTTAGGAAGATTGTTTGACTCTTTTGTCTATTTTTTTATTTTCTTTTCACACAATAATGACTAACGTACTCATGTTCTACCAATTTAACCATTCGCAGGGAAAAATATACGAAAAAGATAAGACTGTCCAAAACTTATTTTTCAATTTCAAATGAGTTACATCGAATGATATTTTCCACTAATACCTTAGGAAAAATAATATATTAATTGTTTATCCATAAACTGGAATAAAAAAATTTACAAATGTTTAAAGCAAAAGATACAATGATTTTAACTTTTGGCCTTGTCTCGTGAAGACCAAATATATCTTCTAAGTCTCTTTTACTTTATGTAATGCGCAAAAAATACAATAATTCTTACTTTTGGCCTTGTCTCGTGAAGACCAAACATCTTACATAGGTTATTTGTTTTTTTTTTTTTTTCAGATATAGACTTTATGTTTTATAGGTTGAAAGAATATTAGTTAAAATTAAAGGTGAAATTGTTTAAATTAATATTTGGTTGTGTAAACTTGTATGTTTTAAAATAACAAGATCAACACTCTAAAACTTACATAATCAATTCTCTTTACGGTTCCTAAATCACCTAAACAAATGTATAAGAAAACCATCATAAACACATCAACCAAGTGAGAACACAAAAATTTGAAGATAGCAGTAAATATAAAGAGAGGAAATGATGAATTTTCTGTGTTTTTAACTTTAATATTACCTTCAAGTCTTTTCTTATTCTCTAGCTTGCCACAATCATGATCGCTTTCATCATTCTCATCACTACTATGTTCTGTCCTTTACCTCTGGGCTGCTATTTTTGTTTTAATTTCTCTCGCATCATTCATGTTACTCTCTCCCTTGCTCACCAATCTATGTTCCACATTCCTTCCCACACCATCTCCGACACCAGCAATTCCTCTTTTGTCTATGTCTTAGCTATTATTATATTTATCACATGAAACCCTTGCCGACGGCTTCCATCTTCTTTCTCTGGCCCCAACCAATTATCATCATATCCACCTTATGAAATTATATCTTTCTCTCCCACCATATATGAAAATATGAGGTTATCTCTTCATCTTTAAAAAATAATTAGGCTTAGGCTGATGCTTGTGACACAGCTTAATAAGACAACACCCACCTTATGATACAAATCTAAAGAATATACACCTAAAATCAATAGAGCGATATGTAGACTTTTTCTTTATATTGTAAATACATGTTGTAACTTGTAAGGAGTTACATTCAAATTATTGTTACCGAAAGAAAACGGTATACAAAAAATAATTTGAAATCACATTTTCTTTATATTATATATATTCTTTTTTCTTATATTCGGACTACAATCTCTTCACTATCATCTTGTACTTCGAGAGTTGATATTCCAGACTTAATTAGCCTCTAATTATGTTTATTTGCTGTATTAGTTAACTTGGAGAGTCCAATTTCAAATTAATTTCGTGATTCTAACATCTTATTCTAAAAGGTTGAACACACGTTGATGATTAATTATGTATATAAAATTACGAAACATGTCAAAGTATGTAAATATACTCTCAATTTCAACAAAATAAACACGATCACAAATCAATTTGAAATAAGTATGTTATGTCAATGTAAACAGACATCAATCAGTGAAAATATCAGCTAAGGAGAACATAATACAACGACATAGTAGAGAATATTATTTGCACAATTACTGGTAATCTGAAAAATGAAAACATTTAATTAAAAGAATATATGTTACATGAACTTACAAGTCAGTAAAATGTTTATAAAGATTAAAAAGGATAAACAACAAAAAAAGACTTCGCTGGAGATTTTCTTAGTCACCTTCTTCCTCGGACAAACAAACTCTAGCAAAATAAAGCAAACGTATGATAAAAAGAAGTAAAACAAAGGAAATCTGCTTCCAAACCCTAAAACGAAGATGGTTACCTGAAAATAGAATCGAACTTAGATTGCAGATTGAATTAAAAAAGGTCATAGATTTCAGATTTCTTGTATATGTAGACGATCATGGAGTGATTCCATCCCAGAAGAGATCTGAAAAAACGCAGGTAATACTCTTCTTTTGCTAATTAAGAAAAACAGTCATAATAGTTAAGAGTATTTACTTACAAAGAGATGTAAATTAATCAAAGATACAAAAAAAGCATAGCAGTTTGTCCCTCAAGTTGGTGTGGTTATATGTGGACATTGGAAACATGTATCAGTTGATTAAAAACATTTATGACAAAGGCAGGAGACATGAAGGCATATATATATAAGGATCCAGAAAGCATGCCAATTTCTCATTAGCTTCCATGATGTGATATTGGGATAAATAAAATTTAAGAATGAGTCTCAGTTTTATGAGTTAAAGTGGTTTGACTCAAAGGTCTTTATCCCAGATGAATACATGAATGAACCATGGTTGTGTATTCATACATCAGTTGATCAACTAAAAATCAGCTTACAAATTATACAAACCATGAATGTAAAACTCAATAGAAACCTGCCAAATATCAGTGAATTTAACTTTTTCACATGTCTTCATTCATATCAAGGATAAAGAGAAGCTAAACACTCGCTTGAAAATATATCTCGTTCATGTTTGTCCTGCGTTCAACTTTTCGTCTGAATTGGTCAGCGTGAAGACCTTATTTATCATCCAAAAACCAGTAAATTGGAGTGATACATCTACATGAGAATAACAACATGAATTCAATATATGGGTCAGCCGCCGATTTGAAAAACCTATAAATTGAAGAAACGAGAGGAAGAAAGGCTATGCCTTATTTATTTTTGCCAGGAGCGAAGAAGGCGTTGCAGATTTGGAAGTAAAAATCAGAGACCAAAAGCCATAGGAGATGAGAGGACCTTGACCCGAAATTGTAACGTTGATCTCTTTACCCTTTTTCCGTAGCCGTAACCTGAGAATCCATTGATCGTGATGGCATGCTGTTGTGTAGCAGCTGATCTATTTACCCTCTTCTTCGGATTTGAAGCTGGATGTGTAATATCTAAATCTCGGCAAAAAGTGGAGGAGGAGAACTAGGGAGTAAGTAACGCATAATTGAAGGAGGAAAGGGGAAAGAGGAAGGAGGAATGAAGAAGGGGATTATCTTATATATATATATATATATATATATATATATCAGCTAATTGAAGGCGTAACTGGCGATCTATTACCAACTCTTAAGAAAACGTATCGCCATAAAGGTTTCTGTCGTCGGAAGAGAGATGAGAATGAGTTTTTGGTGTATGACACGTGGCAATATAAGGAATAAGTTTTTTTTGCTGACGTGAATAGGTTCAGGAGCCTCAAACTATCCCTTTCATTTAGTATATATATATATATATATATTTATATAAGAAATGTAAAAATAAATAGGGAATGGTTATGGACACACGAAATGGTATACGGAAGTATATGGTGTATGCGCGAGAGTGTACATGTCAACCTTTTTTCAGATACTAGTACGTACACTAACTATATCCCCGGTTATGTGCTAAGTTTCATATACCAACGCGTACACCATATATTGATACATATATAATATATTATGTCTTCGCATATGCACCATAAACAATTGATCCCTCTGTTTTAATTGATTAGTTGAAAAAAACTTTAAGCTCTAATTATTCCATCATCATGTTTTCATCACAAAACATGATCAACTAGAACACTCAACCAATCTAGTTAAATTAGTAAGAGATCAAAATCCAATACATCCGAAAGATAGAACCAAAATATCATACGTGTAATAAGATCAATCTAAGCAAAACAAACTAATGGACAAATCTCTAAAAAAAACTTGCCTAATATTTACACACCTTACTTTTTTGTTTTTCTCCATCACTTTTTCCTTGGTTAAATCCAACAATTATAACTTTTGTAACTAATAAGATTCATAACCCACTTCTCAAATGAATATATAACATATTCTCAACATTTTTGTAACTTTTTTAAGAAAAAAAAAACAATTGAAACAATTTCTTATAGAATTTTTCTGGTCAACAAAACATGTCTATATTGATCAAGAATGCATTAATATTTTTCTTTCTTAAAAAAGCTAAAAGAAAAAGTTAATATTTTATGCTATTTTAAAAGCTGTTAATATATATATATATATATAATTTCTAAAAAATCATGGTGTTGGTCAAAGAAAATCTATTGAAATTTAATATTTTTCCGCTACTATCGACACTTAGAGATAAGAGCTTTTTCATAGTGGTAACAATATCTAGAGATACAGTTGGTAAATTTAATAATGGAATATACTTGCGAATCTAGTTCTTATGAATACTAAAACAACATCAAAACATTGATTTTAACATGGCTTTATCCATATCTTTTAACAAAAAAAATGTCTTTATCCAAAATAAAAGGGTAAAATTTGGTAGTTAATCAAATTTAAAGGTCCTTCTATTTCTGAAAACGTACATTTTTTTTTACAACATGCATTAAAATGTTTTGAGTAGACAATATTTGTGTTACACAATCAAAAAGACTACAATGTCGAACCACAACGTGCCACAGCCACCGAGACATCTGACCAAGCAGCACTCATGGTCGCATGACGTAACTCGCAACGAGGCATGGCTGCGGAAGAAAAAGGAACGACCATTGGATCTCATTCGTCGTAGCAAGAGCGTCACGAATGACGATCTTGAGGAACTTAAAGGCTGCATCGAGCTAGGGTTTGGGTTCAAGCCAGATTCTCCTGATTTGAATCAAAGGCTCTCCGATACAATCCCGGCTCTAGATTTGTATTGCGCCGTTCATAGACAGTATAGCAACCATTTTTCCCGGACGTCGTCGTTCGCGTCGGAACGTGACGTCAGCAGCTCTAGCACCATGACGATCGTCGATAAAGGTATGGGAATTCGGATTCTTGAATAAGTTTTTTTTGTTTACTTTGATTTTTGATCAATTTTTTTTTTTAAAAGGTGATGATCAGAAGACGATGAAGCAGAAGCTGAAGCAATGGGCTCAGGTGGTCGGGTTTTCGGTGCGGCAGTTCCCGGGGAAACCAAATTGATGCTCTTCAAATTTCTTCTAGTGATGTACAAAAGAATGGAAGTTTTGTAATATAATGCTGCTTGAATAAACTCGAATTCTGCAATGTTTCTGTTAGTTAATGAGGTTTTTGAAGTGACCTAGTGGATAAGGACACTCTCTTGTCAAAGTAAATGTAAACCTAAAGTATAACCATCTATTATTATTTTGGTATGATTTTAATTTGTTTTCCTCCATTTTACTTGGGAGTAGGACATCAATCATCTGCCAAAAATCGGTGGAAAAATTATACTTTTTTTTTGTATTTTCATCTATAACTAAATATATGAAATAACTCATTATTTTCATTATATTTGATGACTTGGAGATATATGGGTTTTACCCTCTCATGGTGAGTATATCAGTCAAGTAGCCCAATCATTGAGTTTTCTAATGAGTCTAAAACATGACACAATTTCGATTGGTCAAATGGGTGTGGTTAGATTTCACGTTCGAGGGGAATCGATCCCTAGAGTAGACCAATAGAATAATTTCTCAGTAAGTGAAAACCATTAGTCCACAACCACTTGGTTAAAATTAAAAATTTCTACAATAGTTAAAATGTAGTAACATGTACAAGATAAATCTACACCAAAATGTTTATACTTTATACATTTCATTTGAATGTATAACCATCTATTATTATTTTGGTAAGATTTTTGTTTTCCTCCATTTTTCTTGTGAGTAGGACATCATATCATTCATCTACGAAAAATAGCTAGAAAAATTATACTTTTTTTTTTTGTATTTTCATCTAGAACTAAATATATAAAAAATAATTCATTATTTTCATTATATTTGATGATCTAGAGATATCCGAGTTTTTACCACCAACTAATCCCTCATGATGAGTATAGTCGTCAAGTGGCCAATCACCGAGTTTTCTAATGAGTTTACAGCGTGACACCATTTCAACTGGCCAAATGAGTGTGGTTAGATTTCACGTTTGAGGGGAATCGATCCCTGTTTAGACCAATAAAACAATTTCTCAGTAAGTGAAAACCACTAGTCCATAACCACTTGGTTGAAATTAAAAATTGCTACAATAGTTAAAATGTAGTAACATTTACAATATAAATCTAAACCAAAATGTTTATACTTTATACATTTCATTTGAATGTATAACCATCTATTATTATTTTGGTAAGATTTTTGTTTTTCTCCATTTTTCTTGTGAGTAGGACATCAATCATCTATGAAAAATCGCTGGAAAAATTATTCTTTTTCGTATTTTCATCTAGAACTAAATATATAAAATAGTTCATTATTTTCATTATATTTGATCGATGATCTGGAGACATCCGGGTTTTTACCACCGACTAATCCCCCATGATGAGTATAGCCGTCAAGTAACCCAATCACTGAGTTTTCTAATGAGTCTAAAGCATGACATCATTTTAACTGGCCAAATGAGTGCGGTTAGATTTCACGTTTGAGGGGAATTGATCCCTTGTCTAGACCAATAGAACAATTTCTCAATAAATAAAAACCATTAGTCCACAACCACTTGGCTAAAATTAAACATTACTACAATAGTTAAAATGTAGTAACATGGACCAGATAAATCAAGCTAAACCAAAATGTTTATACTTTATACATTTCATTTGAATGTATTACCATCTATTATTATTTTGGTAAGATTTTTGTTTTCCTCCATTTTTCGTGTGAGTAGGACATCAATTTATCTCCTGGAAAAATTATACTTTTCTTTTTTGTATTTTCATATATAACTAAATATATGAAATAATTCATTATTTTCATTATATTTGATGATTTTGAGATATCCGGGTTTTTACCACCGACTAATCCCCCATGATGAGTATAGTCGTCAAGTAACCCAATCACTGAGTTTTCTAATGAGTCTAAAGCGTGACAATTTCGATTGGCCAAATAGATGTGGTTAGATTTCATGTTTGAGGGGAATCGATCCCTGATCTAAACCAATAAAACAATTTCTCAGTAAGTGAAAACCACTAGTTCACAACCACTTGGTTAAAATTAAACATTGCTACAGTAGTTAAAATGTAGTAACATGTACAAGATAAATCTAAACCAAAATGTTTGTACTTTATACATTTCATTTGACTGTCTACAACAGGATATCAATTGTTTGATCCGTCGCTAATTTATGCTAGTGAAATAAGACAGATAGATACAAATCAGTTATTAATTGTTAGTCACTATTGAAGCGGTCGTTAATTTGTCAAGCATTACAAATGGGTATGATAACTCGGTAAAAAGAGTTGGTTAAACATCGATGAATTTACTGACAAAATTCTGGACATATACAACCGCTTCAAACATTTTTCTTTTCGTCTCCGTTTGGAGTGTCCTCTCCCTGAGAAAAAAAGATAGTTATTTTTCTCATGTTAATAACCTTATCAATTATCATGCCTCTAAGAACCCATAATGTTTCTCAAACATTAAAACCTGCTATTGCGAATAATATCACACATCGAAGATGAGGATGGATTTTAACTATAAGATTTTTATATAAAAGTTCGAAAATTAATTAATATAAAAATCATCATTTATTATATATATTAAAAGCAGTACAAACTAAAAACATATTAAAAAAAAAAAATTCAAAAATGCAAACAGCCACTTTTATCTTCGAGGACAACTTCAAGTTTCTTCTTTCTTGAATTTTAGTGCGGAGTCGCGCGAAGAAGCTCACTCGCGGCGATTTCTCTCTCAAATAAAAGTTTGAGAGTCGCCGGCTAGATCTCGATCTCAGAGCTCCTCCGGTCACCGGATTGTGGCGTCTCCGGTGGCGCGCGAGGATCTCTGCCTTTTGTCACCAGCGGAGCTTCATCCGTGGTGAGTTTCTCCGCCGGTTGCGATTTGGTGGAGATCCCAGTTCTGCGGCGGCGAGGTGAGGCGATTAGTGGCTCTGGTGGTGGTTCCTGCTCCGGCTCTGTGAGGACGTGACTCGGCGGTGGTTCCCCTCTTGGTTCTCCTTCTTTGGCAAGGTTAGCTTCTAGGGTTTGCTCCGATCTAGTTTTGTGGAGAGCTCTGGCGGTGGGTGGGCTTGCGGAAGGGGCTCTCGTCGGATGTCGCCTCCTCGGAAGTGGTTTCGCTCGGGGACGGTGGATCTACGGACGGCGGAGTTTACGAATCGGTTCAATATGTTTACGAATCGCCTTAACATCAATTTTCATTGGCTAAGGAAAATTCGCTCACTTATGTTCTTTCTAGCAACCTACGACACTTCTGTGGTATAGATTAAACCCTAGATCATAGGCAAATCGGTCAACCTAGCCTAAGCAATAAACACAACAATAAGCGAAAACCCCTAAAGATAAATCCCTATATGTGTCTAATTCAATGATTCATGGATCCCGTTGAAACCCTAAACCTAACTATGAAATCTACTCACACATAGTTGCAGAGAATAAGCAAAGAGGTATGAGAGAAATCATAAAGAAATTCAATAGATAATGAGAGGGTTTAGAAATGTTCTCCAAGTTTGTCAAAAGTGGTTCAGAGATCTTCTCTCAAGCATATAATTGAAAGAGATGAAAGATGTCTAAGAAAAATAAAGCTTAGCGTCAAAAGTGGCTTAAAAATAAGTATAAATAGGGCTCTAGGCGAATTAGGTTAAAACAGGCAGTCTCCGAGGCAAAACAGGAAAATCAAAAATTTCTTTTTCTTCTCGCCGACTTGCATCGATCGATTTTGAATTCTTTGGGCATGCTCCATCGATCGATGCACACCTTGCATCGATCGATTCTGGATCTTCTGATGAGGTTGCATCGATCGGCTCCGGTTTTGCATCGATCAGCCTCACTCATGCATCGGTCGATTCTAACTTTTCTGGCAACATCACATCGATCGATGCACTCTTTGCATCGATCGATGCACTCTTTGCATCGATCGATGCACTCCTTGCATCGATCGATGCACTTCTTGCATCGATCGATTTTGTTCTTTTCTGCACGGTTCCATGCGTTTTTGCCCACATAATTCCAATTTCTCCCTTAAACGTCTTTTTACCTGAGATAACTGAATAAAGGACTAAAAAACTCTAAAAACGAGCTTTTACTGGATAAAATACTAAAAAAAAACACCAAAACATGTGTTAGAAAACGGTAAAAACCATGTATATCACACAACCAACTAGCGAGCACAATCCTATTATGCGCGCATCTACTCATCTACATACTATCACATGTATGCCCAACGGAAGCTTAAAACAAACAATGACATGCGCCAATACCTTTAGCCACACATCCCATCACCACACGACATGCTAACTCTTCTTAGCAACATATCGTGAAACCATGCTAAGTACTTAAGCATAAAAGCTAACAACTTAAAGACTAGAGCTCTCTAAATGTATCACACACCCACCCCACCGTGACACTCCTATTTATTCACCACACATGATCATAGATTGCCACACTTGATCTTGGCCCTTACTGGCCTTCGATCGATTGCACCGTCGTGCAATTCCCGGCCAAGGGAGTGACCCAAGTACCCTCCGAGATCAACTGGTGGTGTTGACTCATCGCTAATCAACACTATATAAGCCTACATGGCTTATAACTTACCGTAATACATCAATCCCAGAATATATACGACGCCACACAACCAAGCTATGGACCTTCCTGTCACATGACTCCCAACACAAACAAGCAAACAACAAGCAAGGGCCTTCCCGAATCACCGTGCGTAGACCCTTGTCACACGCAAGAGATTCCCCCCTTAATTCAAACTTAGTTATGTGTTACTTATGTTGCCTTTCGTCATGCATAGACTTCTAGTGTTATGCATACAAAAGCAACTAACACCTAAGTTCAACTCATAGATTTACAACCTAGCAATATCTATGCATCAATGTAAATGAACCCCCCACTAGTTAATAAACCCAAGAACACTTGGTGGAGCCAACACGCGTGGTCCACTCCCGCCTTGTTCTTTGCAAGAAACGAAAGCATAAACCTATGCTACCGAAGCTCACCTTGAGTTTTTAGACTTTGAACGGGAAAGACTTAAATCTTCTGGATTACTTCCTTCCAAGCCAAGCTCTTTCTCGGTTTAAACTCATGTGACTTAAGCCGAGATCTCTTTCCGATCACTTTCTCTCTAACTCAACTCTCTCGCTTCTCTCTAAGTTCTTTAGAGTAGTGTGAGCTTACCTTGGGTCTAAGGGTGCTATTTATAGACGTGGGAGTTTAGTTATGGTTGCCATTTGCATGAAGACTAGTCAAAGTCCTTCCGCCCCAAGTTTCTTCTTTTTGACCAAGATTCAACCCATCTCGTCACGTAGGTAGGCTAAACCGTAGCCTTGACCGTAGGTCCAAGACTAGTTTTCTCCTTTTGCTAAGCTTTATACCAACATCTCTTTTTTGTGTCACCTTTGACTCTCGTAGGTAGGTCACAACTAGACTTTACCAAGATGTCACTTCTGCCCCTTTTTCAATCGCAAATCAACCCAACCAAAATCGGAGTTGTCCCCTTCGTAGGTGACAAGACCATCGTGGAGCTTCCCCGGGTCGACACGCGACCTCGCTAGCCTTTTAGGCTTGTCAGCGGCTGGTCGGTCGGACATGTGGCTCTCGCTAAGCCACTTGCCGCGATTCCCACCCTTCGTTCCTCTTTCGCAAAATTCACACTTCCCTTAGGTTTTCGTCGCCTTATTGACTTTCTAGAGTTGATCAAGGGTTCCCCCGGCCACTCGCCTCGGCTCGGATCTCCCATGCCTGTTCGATCAGTTTTGGCTAAGATAGCAAAAACTGTTTTCTCCCCAAGAACTACGTCTTTTCTTCGTCTTCTTACTCATTGTGTGACCGAAATCGCATTTGGGTCACTTTGGCCTCGTCCTGGCTAACTTTCCTTTCTCTCGACAAGAAATTTCCCTCCCTCGGCTATAAATTTCTTCCTCTCGGCTAAAATTGTACCCTCTCGGCTAAAACTGAGTCTTCTCGGTAAAAACTGAATTTTCCCGGCTATAATGGATTCCATTTGGGAAACTCTTTTTCTGTTCGAGTTAACCTAATTCTGGCTTGACCAAAGTGTTTCTTTTGGTCTATCCTTCCGGAAAACATCTTCCTTCCGTCGTTCCCTCGACTTTGGTTTTCCCTCGACCATCAACCATATTTTTCTCCATCGGATGGGTTATCACAGCGCAGTCTTCCTCTCCCATTTCGGTTTCGATACCAATTTGTATTTCAGTTTAGTTTCCCAACCAGACCTAATTCGGGTTTATGGCTGGTTTAAATTTTTTGTACCAAAAAAATTTATATTAATGCAAAAAGAAGTTCAAAAAAAAAAGTTTCTTCTTTCTTCTAGTTTTCTTAATACAATTGAATTAGTATCTTGTTACAGATTTTTAGAAAGGACAAAAAAATCAATTTGGATCCAATTTTATATCATCATATATAATAAACGTCAAGTGATTTTTTGGAATGGAGGCCTCTCATCTACTTTCAGATGGTTATTTAACGTCTAGTCCCTCGTTAAAAAAACGGCTAATGCCCTTTTGTCATTAATTATAATTTACCAAAATACCCTTAATGATTCCATCGAAACCTTAATCGCTTAACCTATAATTCCATATAAATAACAAAATCCGCCAAAGAAAATTGTGATGTTAAACGTAACCCTAGCGGCTTGAAAACTGGATCTCTCGATTGAATTTAGATGAATTTTTTGGGTTTGGTTCTTGGAAATCATGGTCGATTCTATTACAGATTTGGTCATGGCTATGCTGGATTTTTTTTAGATGGATGAGTTTGGCTTCTTTATCGTCTAAGTATTGGACTGTATTTTTGGTTTTAAACTCTATCACGCGTTTGATCTAGCTTTAATCAAAGGAAGATGGATCGAATATGAATGTATGAGTTGCTTGAATTTGATGCTTTTAGGCAAGTGTGAAAATGAAGATAAGGACAAACATTCTATGGTGAACCTAAAGTTTAACTCTGGTTGGTGTAAATTAAACTAGAGTTAGACATGTTTTTGGGACCACAGATAGAGGAGGCATCTACTTGGGAATCAAGCACAAGTACTTCTTGTCCTCTGGTAATTTCAAATGTTAAAGGCGTGTTTGTCCAGGATTGCAAACGTGATTAAAGGAGCTGGTTTTAGCGATTTGAAGAGAAGCATCTGCTTTAGGTTTTTTGCAAAGGTTCCTTATGTGTCATCACTATAAAAAGAACACTTATGGGATGAGAGAGTGTAACGTTGTTCATGAGATAGTGTGAGGAGAGAAAACTGTAGAAAGCATAAATTGTTCTTAGTTTTCTCTAGCTTAGGAGATTGGTACAAAGTATGTCTAAGTGCTAGTGAAGGGAATTAGGCGGGTCACTTGTAGATTTCCTTTGTAATCACTATCTTGAATCTAGTGGATTTCGAGCATACTCTCGGCGAGACGCAGCGACCCTCTTTAATGGGTGTGAACTCATTAAACTTGCGTGTGCTCCTCTTTCTTTCTCTCTTGCATCCTTTCTTCTTCATTCTCATTGTTCTGCAATCTCTGCAACTTTCTGTGTTACACAACGGATCCCTTGTGTTACTCTGTTTCTCTACATCATCTTGGTTTCACGGTTAAACTCTCTCAGATCTCGGGTTTGTTTGGTTTTCTCCCAAGGAAAGTCGACGCCTTTGGGGTTAGGAAGACTTAACAGAGTGGTATCAGAGCCATGTTCATTGTTTGCGGTTCTGTAGAGTTCTCTCAAGCAAGGAATCATGTCTTCGACGAGAATAGAGATGGAAAAGTTTGATGGTCGTAGTGACTACATTATGTGGAAGGAAAAACTTGAAGCTCAGTTGGATATTCTGGGTTTAAGCATTGCATTCAAAGAAACTGAGGTTACTGATGGAAAAGCTTCAGATTCGAAGGAAAAGGAAGGAGATGATAAGGATGAACTGGAAAAGCTTGAAGCTTTAGAAGAGAAGAAGAAAATGGCTAGGAGCACAATTAATAGTTTTGAGTCTCATAGATAGGGTTTTGAGGAAGGTGGAGAAAGAGAAGACTGCAGCTTACATGTTAAAAGCTTTGGACAACATGTACATGTCTAAAGCTCTTCCAAACCGGATCTATCAGAAACAGAAGCTGTATAGCTTCAAGATGTCTGAAAATTTGTCTATTGAAGGTAATATTGATGATTTTCTTCAAATCATTGCTGATTTAGAGAACATAAATGTTTTTATTTCTGATGAGGATCAAGCCATTCTCCTAATGATGTCACTGCCTAAACCATTCGACTGTTTGAAAGATACTCTAAGATACGAGTCAGGAAGAACAACACTGACTCTAGATGAAGTAACTGCAGCTATTTACTCAAAGGAGCTGGAGTTTGGTTCTGCGAACAAGTTCACAAAAATGCAGCATATAAAGATCTGCATTTTCGTGATCTTTATATGCTGCATTTTGTGGCATAGGAGATTGGGTCACATGAGTCAAAAGAATATGAACTTGTTGTTAACATATGAATTTCTTTACAGGAAGAAAGTGTCTACCTTTGAAACGTGTGAAGATTGCATATTTAGCCGAGCTAAGAGGGTGGGTTTCACTTTGGCCCAGCATGACACGAAAGAGAGGTTGGAGTATGTTCATTCGGACTTATGGGGAGCACCATATGTGCCATTGTCACTTGGTAAGTGACAGTATTTCATCTCTTCCATTGATGATTACACAAGAAAGGTGTGGGTGTATTTCTTGAGAACAAAAGATGAGGCTTTTGAAAGATTTGTTGAGTGGATCAATCTGGTGGAGAATCAAAGTGACAAGAAAGTCAAGGCACTTAGAACTGACAACGGTCTTGAGTTCTGCAACAAGTTGTTTGATGGCTTTTGTGAGTCTATACGAATTCATAGGCACCAGACTTGTGCTTACACACCCCAACAAAACGGTGTGGCAGAGCGCATGAACATAACCGTTATGGAGAAGGTGAGGAGTATGTTAAGTGACTCTGGTCTCCCAAAGAAATTATGGGCAGAGGCCACTTATACTGCAACTGTTCTCATCAACAAGACACATTCCTCAACTCTGAACTTTGAGATGCCAGATAAGAAATGGTATGGAAAGTCACCGGTGTACATCTACTTAAGGAGGTTCGGGTGTGTAGCATTTGTACACACAGATGATGGAAAGTTGTGTCCTAGAGATAAGAAATGAGTTCTTGTTGGACACCCTGTTGGAGTAAAAGGTTACAAGATTTGGCTGATTGATGAAAAGAAATGTGTTGTGAGCAGAAATGTTATTTTTCGCGAAAATGCAGCATATAAAGATCTGTTGCAGAGAAATACATGAGCTAATGATGAAGATAATGATCCAGCTGGATCATACATGGATTTGGATATTGAGGTAGAAAAAGAAACTCTCAGGTGGAGATCCCGCTGCAGCTCAAGAATCTCAAATTTTTGCAAGTCCATGTCATGTTACTCCAACAAGCTATTATGAAGATGATGATGCAGAGACTGATGTAATTAAGTCATTCTCCTCTGAGTAATCATCTGGCGAGAGAAAGAAGCAGAAGGGAAATCAGAGCACCTAGGAGGTTCGATGATGAAGATTATTTTGCAGAAGCTCTCTACACTGCAGAAGATGGAGATGTTGTTGAACCAGTTGATTACAGTGAGGCCAAAAGAGATTCGAATTGGGAAAAATGGAATTCTGCTATGAATGAAGATATGGATTCTCAAACTAAAAAACCATACTTGGACAGTTGTCAAGACCTGAGAATCAAAGGGTCATTGGTAGCAGATGGATCTACAAGTATAAACTTGGGATACTGGGAGTTGAAGAACCTCGCTACAAAGCAAGACTAATAGCCAAAGGTTATGCTCAAAGAGAGGGAATCGATTATCATGAGGTCTTTGCACCAGTAGTGAAACATGTATCCATAAGGATACTACTTTCGATCGTAGCTCAAGAAGATCTAGAGCTGGAACAACTGGATGTTAAAATAGCCTTCCTTCATGGAGAGCTAAAGGAGAAGATCTACATGACTCCACATGAAGGTTATGAATCTCTGTTCAAGGAAGATGAGGTATGTCTTCTAGTCTTCTAAACAAGGCACTGTATTGACTTAAGCAAGCACATAGGAAATGGAATGAGAAGTTCGACAACTACATATCTTGAGATTGGTTTTATCAGAAGTGAATATGATAGTTGTGCCTACATGAAAGTGTTGCGTGATGGTTCAATGATGTATCTAATCATCTATGTGGATGACATGCTTGTGGCGGCTAGAAACAAAGAAGAAATTGCACAACTGAAGAAGGAGCTTGGTCTTAAATTCGAAATGAAAGACCTTGCACTACAAGAAAACAGCCGATTCCCGACGGCCATATCAGTCGGGAAACGGTTTTCCGGACCAATTCCCGACCAATTTGTCTCGTCGGAACTAGAGCGTCGGGAATCAAAATTGGTCGGAAATTGGTCGGAAATTTCCGACCGATTTCCGACCATTATATTTCCCGACCGGATTCCGACGAATATTAATAGTCGGGAGAGTTTCCGACGATTTCTCGACGAGCCGAATTCCCGTCCAATTCCCGACAACATTCCGACCTAATCCCGAGGACAAATTTCCGACCTATTCTGGACCGGATAATTTCCGACAAATTCCGGACCGGATAATTTCCGACCAATTCCGGACCGGATAATTTCCGACTAAATCCGGACCGGATATTTCCGACCAATATCTGACGGGTTATTAAAAAACAGTATTTTTAAAATTCTTTAAATTAATGATTTTTTTAAATTAAATTAAATTAATAATTCGAAAAAGAAAATTAAAATTAAAATATAATAATTGTTTTGAAATAAAATTAAAATATAATAATTGTTTTGAAATAAAATAAAATTGTTTTGAAATTACAAAAACATTAAAATTAAATTCCCGATCCCGATCCCGATCCTGTTCCCGTTTCCCTTCTTCCCCTTCCCGTGCCCGGGAAATCCGAGAACTTCGATTTCATCCAGTCCGACATGGTAGCGATTTCCGACCTTGCCTCGGTAAGCTGTAGTTCGGTGTCCGCATTCGCCACCTCCAAAGCTGTTAGTTTTGACTTCAGCTCTTCATTCTGCTGGATGAGATCTTCAGAGAAATAAGGAGAACCCGAAGCCCTAGCTTCCATAATCGGGACCTTACCCAAACCACCGCGACGCCGCCCTTTTTTATCAAGGGGAAATTCCTGTAGAAATTAAAAATAAATTAGAACATTTTATAATGTA
>PKMM01050415.1:1017570-1041599 GCA_002933915.1 Eutrema heterophyllum | reverse complement strand
TTTTGGTTTGGTTTGTAACATCAGCCTGAGGAGTTTCTTCTGTTGCTTTATCTTCTTCATTCGTATTGTGGATATCATCATCCTGAAGATTGCCAGAAGAATCCATCTGTAAAGCAACAAGTAAACTAAGTTTCAAATCGAACAAGAGACAATTGAAGAAAACAGACAACAGACGGCCAAGAGATGAGAGCAATAAAAACTAGACATTAGTTTGATAATCAAAATCGAACAAGTTTCAAATCGAACAAGAGACAGAGAACACAAGTAAACTAAGACCGACATCAAACAAGAAACAAACTACAAGAGACAAAACAAGTATAATAAGCTTCAAATCGAACATGAGACAAGTCGATAAAACAAACAAGAGCAAAAGACAAGAGCGAGACAAGAGCAAGAAACAAATCGAAATTTAGGGTTTTTCAATCCAGAAACAACAATCGTAATTCACAAGACAAGGAAGAAGAATCGATACCTGAGATTGATAATGGATTCTAGATTCCACTGAAGGAGGCGACCGAGCTGAATCTCTTGAGGTTTCCAGTTTGACAGCTTTAGGTTTACAGATGGGTTAAGTAAGAGTTCCGTCGAAGATCCAGAGAGAGTTACGAAACTCGGTGGAAAAAAAGAAAAACTCGAAGAAGATGTATAGTTTGTGATTAGGCGAATCGATTAATACACTAATGTATTCGTAAGCTTAGTATTATGAATAATCAATTACACACTTAACCTACTAAACTAATACTAATAATAGGGCTCGGTTTTGTCTGGTTGGATTTTGGTTATCGGTTATTAACCGAAAAAACCGATACCCGAGAATAATTTATGTTGCATCCGATCGGTTTATTTGACATAACTGAACCCGAACCGAATGGCTTTTCTCGGTTCGGTTCGGTTCAGTTTTTCGGTTAAGGTTAATGTGCCCAGGACTACATTAAACTGTCTATTGACCGCATATATTCAACATTTTATTTAGCATTAATATGATATCAACAATAGCACATTTGTGGAAACATACTTGAATGATAAAAATCCGAGTGAACTAAAACAGTCAAAAGTTGACTCAAATATTTTCTATAGTCGTCAAGATATAAATTGCTTGTAGCAAACCAGCAAAAAACTTTTGGGAAAATTTTATTTCTATCAATATAAGTATATAGCTTATCAAAATGGTTAATAAACCATAAAATTTTATATGTTATTCGAATATATACAGCATGGTTATTAATATTTGCTATTTTATGGTTCGTGGGTCGTGGCGTAGTAGTAGTATTTTGTCAAACAATTTTTTTTTGTCAACGTCAAACCTTTTTATTTATCAAACTAAAGATTACAAGTTTTAGATTCTTTTTTTGTCAGAGTTTTATATTTGAATTCTAGTAAATGTTGTTAAAAACGAAACCAGAAGACGAGCTGAGATACTGACAACCCAATCCGATCACGGGTCAATGATTCTTAATTAAGTACTACTTTCTTAAATATATAAACTTTACTGTTGACAAAAAGATACAACTTTACAAAAAATTCACATCTCATTAAAAACAATTAATGTTTTACAAATGGTTATAGAAAATTCTAATTTCAATATATTTGAAATGAAAAATAGTAATAATATTGTAACAAGTCCTCAAACATTATATAACTTTACAACTGAAAAAAAATATCATAACCATTAAAAAAATATATATCATATTCAAGTCATAATTTTCTTATCCTCTAAAAACTTTTTGAACTATATAGAAAGAAAAAAACTAAAATATATAAGTGTTTTGATCAAAATAATTTCGTTTTAGGTAAACGATTAGAAACATGCCACATAAATAATCTCATTATGATTGATAGTGAAGAAAAAAAATATAATGTTGATATAGATGTATACTTTTATTAATATATGATAAATAATTCATTGATAAGTTTGGAAGTTTTGGACCTTTGGCCCATAATTTCTCTGGTGTCCGACGCTAACCGTTGATAGTACAATGTTTAAGGCGTAAATTATCTCTTTTAAGTGGAGTTGAATTAGTAACGTTGAAGTCTCCTACGTACCACTAGACCACCACCCTTTGATATTTATGTATAATATTAAGTGATTGTTTATGTGAGTGATTATGTAAAAAAAAATGTTTTACTAAATCTTCAGAATTTATCTTTGTTGATATATTAGTCTCTTTAGAATTCTTAGAAAAGAGAATCGTTTGAAACAAACATTGGAGTGATTAGTAACCTCGTTTAAACATAACAGTTAATAGTTTTTAGCGGCTTTGGGAAAGCTGGTTAAAGAAAATGCAGTTGAGTTAAAACAAGCGGTTAAATAGCTCTTACTATTTCACATTTCTATATTATTAATATTTGTTGTTATTAATTGATCAATATTTTTTTTTTTTTTATGAATGTTAAATTTTATTCAAACCTGAAAAAAAACGTTTCTACATCCGAGATGCGAGCTGATAAGATAAAGAACTATTAAATAACTCAGAAATGAACTATTAAATTGATCAATATTTAGATAGAGCGTAGGGTTTATATTTTTGATGAATTCAGCAATAGCAATGACAAAGTTTATTCTTGCAATAGCCACCTTTCCCGTTGTTGCAGCCTTTAAGACACCAATCGTTGCAACTTTTGTTAACATTACATACTCCAAACTTAGGGTGATCGTTGCAACACAATGAACCTCCTTTGTTGGAAGACCAAATTGAATCTTCACTCACCAGTTCTGAGGATTTAACACCTGCAAAATAACACATGTAACACATGTAACACATATAGAAGATTTTGGTTTAGAAAGAATAGTAATTAAAAAAAGGGTTTGGGAAAGAAAAAACCGGTAAAGCCCGGTTTTTGTTTAATGGAAGTATGGAACTAACCTGCAAGTAAAACGGAAAGTGCGAGGAAAGCAAAGAAAACAAATCTTGAATAAGCCATCGTTTACTTTTTAACTATCTAGTTAGGTGTTTAGTATTGTTATGANATATATGGTTTTCACTTGTTTGCTAATAAAGTTAAGCATTAAATTGTAATATTGAATGTAATTATTCAACATGTTTTTAGTATCCATAAGGAAATGATATGTTATTCAAACAAAACATTGCATTGGTGAATGATATTATTGGCACATTTGTAGAAACAAAATCGAGTCTACTAAAACAGTCAAAAGGAGACGGTCAAACTTAAATCGTTGTAAGAAACCAGTCAAAGAAACTTGGGATAATTATTTTTTTATATTAATAATTACATCAAAATAAAATAAAATTAAATTTACATCATCTACTCTTCTTTATGAATAAAACACAACGGGTTTGTATCGCTATCACCAAGTTTGAAATAGCCGTGAAATAATAACGTCTTGTCCATTTTAATAAGGACAAACTCCGAAAATTCATACAAGATAATTAGAATAAAGTTTCATATATCATATATACGGCATGGGTATTATTCTTTTATTCCTTTTCAGATGAGAAAGTAGAAGAGCCTGAAATTGGTGAATTTGCTAATGCTTCAATGCAAAGTCTTGACAATATAAGAGAAACAACAAACTTATGTAAATAATAATAAAAACCTTCTCTATCCCCATTTTGATGGGTAATACTATAAAGAAGTAAAAAAAAAAATTAAAATCATGAACAAGTTGGTGGTGGATGACACAAACCATACCTCAAGGTAGGTGATATATCCATATGGAGAGATTTTAGCCTGTTCTTCTAAAATCAGGACCACATCAAGTTCAGAAAATCTCTAACTTTCAGATAACCCTAAATCCTTTAACTTTACCTTATTCATGATTAAAATATCTCTCAGTCTAGGACCAGGAGAGACCGGGACCGGTAACAATCACATTGTTATTTTGGACAAAATTCGGGTTTCGGCTTAATTCTATATCCGTTTTTGCTAAATGACTAGGAATGTAATCATGTAAATGTAACCATTGCATAGCCAGTTGATTCCAATGCTAATGGGTTTTACGGGATAAAGACAGCTACTACAAACTAAAAGATGGGATGATTCTTGTGGTTCGTGGGTCGGTCACGTTACTCAGAAAGAAGAGAAAGAGAGAGGGAGAGGGAGTGCCTAAGTCTTTGTCATCAATGAAGTTTGGTTTTTGATTGATAAAACTGGTCCCCCACTTTGGTATAAATTCCAGAACATACCCAGAGATTATAAACCCAATAAAAGAAAAAGTTTTTTTAGGCTAAAAGTGGTCACAGGATTCTTCAGGCGGGTTTGGTTCTCTTTTTTCAAACTGCAACTAGCTTTTACCCGTTAAGACAACATCTTCAATCTCCCTATTAAATACAACGACCTAACCATATAACAGCAGTAAGCTCTGGATACATCCCTTCATTTTTATCATATTGTTTCATACTCTAGCTTAAGAAACCCGGTAAAACAAAGAAAAGCACAAAGCTTTTCCAGATTCTTCGATCGTTTGGAATGATGAGATGGGGAACAAAGAAACATGTTTCTTCTTCTTCTTCTTCCGGGTTGTCTCGTGCTCATCCTGTTTCTTGGTTTTCAAAGTTAAGTGGTTCTTCTGACTTGAAACCTGCAAAAGAGAAGAAGCAAGATGAAAAAGCTAGCCAGAACACGTCTTCAAAATCTTCCTTGAGTTCTACTAAATGTCGAAACGATATTCATGAGAGCAGCAAAAGGTTTCAGAGAGTATCAGTAGAAAAGGAGAACACTGCAACAAGGTCAGCCGATATGGAGTCAAATGAGAAGTTTGACGAGATAATGAGCAGTGTGAGGAAGAAAGTAAGAGATTTCCAAAGAGAGACGCGTGGTTTTCTGGAAGTAGAGGCAATGGATAGAGACAAAGGAACTGTGATCATGACGCCAAGAATTCAGGTGAACAGAGATAAGCAGAGATGTGAGAGACGTGACCAAAGGCTTCTTGAACAAAAGCCAAAGAGATCAGAACAAGACGCAGAGGTCAAGGCAAAAAAACCGGCGAGAAGGACAGGTACAGGAAGTTACAGTAGAGAGGATTCTGTGATTCTTGGTCATACCGTAACAAAACCGGCTCATCAGTGGCAAAAGCTCAAGGAAATAAAACTAGGAGAAGTGAAGCTGAAGGCTGACCAACAGAGGAAATCTCTGTACCTAAGAAGGGAGCTAAACAGATTAGGAACAAAAGAAAACAGCAAGGTTAGAGTTTTTTCACCAAGATCATCTGAAAAATGCAGAGTTAAAGCTATTGAAGACTTGAAGAAGGCTAAACTGAGAGCACGGGAGCACGAGCTTGTGATAGAAGCAGCAGATGGAGGAATGGAGAATGAAAGCGTTGCAGTAGTGAAATGCTCGAGTGATCCGCAGAAGGATTTTAGAGATTCAATGATTGAGATGATCATGGAGAATGGTATCAACCACCCAGAAGAACTCAAAGATCTTCTGGTTTGTTATCTCAGACTCAATACCGATGAATACCATGACATGATCATCAATGTGTTTCAGCAGGTGCACAGTGATTTGAGTTTTCATTAATTTTGGTGTAGAATAGTAATATAAAGTCCGTGCATGATTAATCATTCTGATTTTATAATAATTTCGCTTTCTACGATGCAACTCCCTAATTTCATGATTCTTGGTTATAACCAGAACTGATAGCAATTCTCTAAAATTGACAGAATAAGAAACAAAGTTTTTGGAAATTACCAAGCTTTAGTCGATTATTAGTCCTTCACCAGCTAAAAACTCATGGACAACCCCATCGACTTCTATCATGCTACATCCAGGCTTCTTGTTTACTCTTTCTGCTCTCATCTTTCTTCTCACCTCCATAACCTGATCCCATCTTCCATTAGAGGCATACAAGTTTGAGATCTGAACATAACCTGAAGTCTCTCCTGGATTCAATTCCAGTAAACGATTCGCTATACTCTCTGCTTGTTCCATTCGACCAAACCTTTTACAGGCACCAAGAAGAGACTCCAATAGAACCGAAGCCTCATCTGCTGGAGTCTCGTTCACTAGTTCTTCCGCTTCCTCGAATTTCCCCATCCGACCAAGCAAATCCACCATACAACCATAGTGTTCAATAGTTGGCTCAATCCCGTAAACACTATTCATCGTTTCAAAAAGTTTGCGAGCTTGGTCTAACAAACCCACATGATTACAGGCAGATAGACTAGCGATAAAAGTGATACTATTTGGTTTAAAACCTTCATAAACCATCTCTGAGAAGATCTCTAAAGCATCATTTCCAAGACCATGGACGCTTAAACCCGAGATTATCGAGTTCCATGTACTGACATTTTTCTTCGAAGTAGCTCTAAACACTTCAAGAGCCTTATCAATTTTCCCGCATTTCGAATACATATCCACAAGAGCTGTTGCCAAAAACCCATCAATCTCGATCCCATGCTTATCGATGTAAACATGTACCCATTCACCTTGACTTAAAGATCCAAGATTAGCACACGCAGATAAGACGTTAACAAGAGTAAAACCATCTGGTTTCTCTGTGGAGCTGTTAAGCATCTCATTGAAAACCTCTAAAACCTCGCTGTAGCAACCCACATGCGCATAAGCACTCACCATTACGTTCCAAGAAACCACATCTTTCACCGGCATAGAATCGAAAAGCTCTTTCGCTTCGTTAACCAATCCCGCAGCCGCATAAGCCGAAATCATAAAATTCCAAGACTCTACATTCCGTTCCTCCATCTCATCAAACAACCCACGAGCTTCTTCGACCAAACCCTTCTCGACGTAAGCGCTCAACAACGAATTCCACGAAACAACATCTCTCTCAGGCATTCTATCGAGCACTTTACGCGCAATCTCAAAGTAACCGCTTCTACCATAAACGTTAACCAATGTATTCTCCACAAACACATCAGATATCAAATCGCTCTTCAAGAAAAGACCGTGGATCTGCCTTCCTTCTTCAACCCCACTAAACGAAGCACACGCTTTCAACACGAACGTGAAGCTGTACTTATCGGGAAACACCGGGCCAAGAAGCATTTCACGAAACGCGATTAAAGCAGTCTCAGGAGCAGAGCTATTAGCATAAGCTCTGATGACGGAATTGTGGGTGAAGGCGTTAGGGCTCTCGATGCGATTGAGAATGGAGTGAGCGTAAGAGACTGTTTTGGGTTCTGGGTTTACGACGGCGAAGGCAATAAGCTTGCTAGCAGAAAACGTATCCCGAAAAAGACCGGTTTTAAGCATAAAGGCATGAGCTTGTTGGATCTCCGACAGAGATTTAGCTCTCTCTGTAAATGACAGAATCGGCAGTGATGAACAAGCACTCATTTTTCCTTCTTCTCTTTCCGTAATAACGAGTATCATTCATTCAAACCGCAAGTTTGAAACAGATCAAACATGAAATTAGCGGACCTTGGAAAAATCTCAAATTTCGTTATCTCAACAAAACCACGAAAGGAAAAGATTTGCCGCAATAAAACCATAAAATCACTTTTAAATATTTCTTGTGTTGGGCTTCGTATTAGAATCTGGCCCAAAAAGCCCAATCTAGTTTCATTTAGACCGTGCTCGCAATTATTTTTTACTTCTTCATTCTGATCACTGTTCAATTCAACGAAAATCTAAATTTCTATTTCATTTTAATTCTTAGACATGCAATAATATAAATCAGTGTAAATCTTGACGTCCACAATGTTGCATTCGATCTTTTGCTAAAGTTTTGTCCCTTTCCTCGTTGAGTAAAGTCAACACGTCAATGTTCCTCTCGTCATGGGTTGATTCGGTTCAACTAGTCTTATAGAGAAGAAAATTACTTCATTTAAATACACTGGAATATCTTATAAAATCAAACCTTTTAACAAAAAAAGAAAAAATCCAAAAAATCGAGATTCTACAGCATTATAAAGAATAGACTAAAAAATCGAGAATCTACTGCTTAATTTTTTTTTTTATGTTTTGCTTATATTCTATTTTTTTTTTTAACATCTACCTTTATTAATATGAAAATCAAGTTACGTAAACATAACAAGACATAAAAGTAAACATACAAAGCAATAAAACAACGAAAATGGGTTTTAACGATTTTTTTCTCCGAGTTTTTCTCGCTGGATTGTCCACACTTTCTTTCTTCATAATCGCATTTGATCTGATGCAATTTTCTTTGGCTATGATCCATCAATTCTCTTGGTGTATGTCATTGACACATTCCCAAGTAAGAGTTAAAAATATTTTTCGAAAAAAACTCAATTTATTGATTCTTTCGAAGGAAAAAAGACTTGAAATTGCCAATTTTCAACGACTGTACGAATGTCGCCATACAACAAGGAGATTGCATCTTCCGCTCTAAAACCTCGTCCCCTCCAAGGCGGTTTCCATGGTGGATGTTTCCATGGTAACGCCATATCCAACAGAGTAAAATCATAGAATAAAATCGAAATTAGATCCCAAAATCACCGACTATCATCTTCAACTCCGAACCATCGTTCCTTCCATGGTGCTTATATTCTATTTATCTTTTTTTTTAACAAAAAAATCAACGATATTTTCAGTTTTAAAAAAAAAAATCTTTGGACTTAATATATCCTTTTAAATATAAGAAACGATTAATAAATAACATTTCTATTATTAGTTTCTATAGATTTCCTTTTAATTACAAGAAATATGACAATTTTCCAATAAAAATATTTTGTCTTTTTTTTAATCCTTCGACTTTAGTATTTCGGTATTTCCTTTTAAACGGAATATATGTGTGTTGGTTGAATTAATTACCATATATATAAATACAATCGTCGCCGTTATATATATAAGAAAACGAAAACTCCCTTGGACTTGTCAGGAACCAATCAGACATCACAAGTCGACATGGAGAACGAAGAGATTCCAGAGAACGGCATATTCCTAAGGGACCTGACCCAGGTTCGATTCCATATTCTTTTGTTGAGATATCGTAAACAACACCTTGTGATAATTACAACACGTACATTAATGATTTGTTTGATGCTAAACGTCGAATATTAAGCGCCCATATATATATATGTGAAAGCATAAACTAGATAAAGCTTTTTAAGCTTTTACGCAATAGGAGAAGAAGATAATCTGCATTCTTAACATTCACAATTACATCAATTTACTATTTATACAATTAGTTAAACTTAACCACGTTCACGACAGGAACAGTCTCACAAGATGTCCTTAAGCACGTTCAATCTTGATAGAAGACAAAAGATCTTGTGCTTTGAATCTCGATAGAAGACAAGCTGCAGGCTTGTACTTTGAATCTCTGTTTTCAGTGACTGTTGCAAGAGAAGACTGAAACATTGACTTGGGCTTGAATGATTTATCTCGGCCCACTTCATCTTTTGTTGGAAGTGATTTCCGTTGGCCCATCTTCTCAGACTTTGATTTGGTGACTGAAACCTCTGGTGGAATTGGAGGACTCTTGCTTACATTCCCCCTCAAACTTTGTGTGGGTGGAGCATCCACACCAAGTTTGAAACGTAACTCGTCAAACCATTGAATTGGTAAAGACTTTGTGAATATGTCAGCCAATTGATATGCAGAAGAGATGTGATGAACGACCAAAGTACCAAGCGCTACTTGCTCACGAACATAATGAAAGTCACACTTAAAGTGTTTGGAACGTTTGTGAAGGGCTGGAGTTGCAGAAAGATAAACTGCAGATAGATTATCACAATAAAGTTCTAGAGGAGATGTCTGAGAAATACCAACAACTTTCAGGAGAGAACCAATCCATTTCAATTCCGCATCAGTCTCCGAGAGAGTTCGATACTCTGCTTCTGTTGAGCTTCGGGAGACTGTGGTTTGCTTCTTAGCTGACCAAGAGAGAATATTGGAGCCGAGGAATGTACAAAATCCTCCGGTAGACCTTCTTGTCTCAGGACACCCTGCCCAATCACTATCACTGTATGCCCGAACAATAAAATCAGAGTGGACAGTGATGTTGATACCGTAGTTGGTGGTGCCTCTGAGATAGCGAAGAATTCGCTTGAGATGATTAAAATCAGACACAGTGGGAGAATGCATCTTCTGACAGATGTAGTTGACCGAAAATTGAATGTCCGGTCGTGTGATAGTAAGATACTGCAGTTTGCCTGCAAGGCTGCGGAAATAGGTTGGTTCCGGAAACAACTCATCTTGTTTGGGAGTTATGTCTGGTTGAAGTGGCAACGGAGTCGGTGCTGGAGTGCAGTTGGACATCGCAGCAATGTGAAGGAGATCCTCAGTATACTTTTGTTGATTTAGGAAGAGGCCATCTTCGTAATGATGAACCTGGATGCCGAGAAAGTAATGCAGGCGACCCATGTCCTTTATCCGGAACGTATCTTGAGCACTTTGCAGGAGGGAAGCAATAAGCAAGGTGTTATTTCCTGTAAGCACCATATCATCAACATAGAGTAAGAGAAGAATAATATTGTCATCATGTTCATACACAAACAGAGACGGATCCGGTTTGCTGCAAACAAACCCAAAATCCAAGAGAAATTCACTAAATTTGTTAAACCACTCTCTAGGAGCCTGTTTAAGGCCATAGATTGCCTTGTGGAGTTTGCAAACAAAGGCAGGATTTTCTTGATCAATGAAACCAGGTGGCTGGTGCATATAAACAGTTTCAGTTAATTCACCATGAAGAAATGCGTTTTTGACATCGAGTTGCTTGAGCTCCCATTTGAGAACAGTTGCGATATTGAGAAGTAGACGTACAGTTGCTGTCTTGGCCACTGGACTGTAAGTGTCTAAGTAATCAATACCTTCCTCTTGGTCAAAGCCTTTGGCAACCAAACGTGCTTTGAGTTTGTCGAGAGTGCCATCAGCATTAAGCTTTGTGCGAAAGACCCACTTGCAGCCGAGAATGTGCATATCAGGTTGATATGGCAACATGTCTCCCTTCTCACCTCGCAGGACAGACAGCTCTCAACCTACACTAGCACCTACGGCTTCTGTCATCTCTGCACCACAACTGCAGCAACCTGCAGTCCCTGCACAATCTACACACACGATGGTCACTCGCTCTAGAGACGGAATCTCCAAACCAAATCCGAGGTATGTTCTTCTCACCATTACCTCTACTCCACCAGAGCCACGAACTATTGCTGCTGCCCTTAAGCATCATGGATGGAATGCAGCTTGCAATGAGGAAATGCAGTCCTTTGCTGAGACTAAAACCTTTTCTCTCGTGCCATATCAACCTGATATGCACATTCTCGGCTGCAAGTGGGTCTTTCGCACAAAGCTTAATGCTGATGGCACTCTCGACAAACTCAAAGCACGTTTGGTTGCCAAAGGCTTTGACCAAGAGGAAGGTATTGATTACTTAGACACTTACAGTCCAGTGGCCAAGACAGCAACTGTACGTCTACTTCTCAATATCGCAACTGTTCTCAAATGGGAGCTCAAGCAACTCGATGTCAAAAACGCATTTCTTCATGGTGAATTAACTGAAACTGTTTATATGCACCAGCCACCTGGTTTCATTGATCAAGAAAATCCTGCCTTTGTTTGCAAACTCCACAAGGCAATCTATGGCCTTAAACAGGCTCCTAGAGAGTGGTTTAACAAATTTAGTGAATTTCTCTTGGAATTTGGGTTTGTTTGCAGCAAACCGGATCCGTCTCTGTTTGTGTATGAACATGATGACAATATTATTCTTCTCTTACTCTATGTTGATGATATGGTGCTTACAGGAAATAACACCTTGCTTATTGCTTCCCTCCTGCAAAGTGCTCAAGATACGTTCTGGATAAAGGACATGGGTCGCCTGCATTATTTTCTCGGCATCCAGGTTCATCATTACGAAGATGGCCTCTTCCTAAATCAACAAAAGTATACTGAGGATCTCCTTCACATTGCTGCGATGTCCAACTGCACTCCAGCACCGACTCCGTTGCCACTTCAACCAGACATAACTCCCAAACAAGATGAGTTGTTTCCGGAACCAACCTATTTCCGCAGCCTTGCAGGCAAACTGCAATATCTTATTATCACACGACCGGACATTCAATTTTTGGTCAACTACATCTGTAAGAAGATGCATTCTCCCACTGTGTCTGATTTTAATCATCTCAAGCGAATTCTTCGCTATCTCAGAGGCACCACCAACTACGGTATCAACATCACTGTCCACTCTGATTTTATTGTTCGGGCATACAGTGATAGTGATTGGGCAGGGTGTCCTGAGACAAGAAGGTCTACCGGAGGATTTTGTACATTCCCCGGCTCCAATATTCTCTCTTGGTCAGCTAAGAAGCAAACCACAGTCTCCCCAAGCTCAACAGAAGCATAGTATCGAACTCTCTTGGAGACTGCTGCGGAATTGAAATGGATTGGTTCTCTCCTGAAAGTTGTTGGTATTTCTCAGACATCTCCTCTAGAACTTTATTGTGATAATCTATCTGCAGTTTATCTTTCTGCAACTCCAGTCCTTCACAAACGTTCCAAACACTTTGAGTGTGACTTTCATTATGTTCGTGAGCAAGTAGCGCTTGGTACTTTGTTCGTTCATCACATCTCTTCTGCATATCAATTGGTTGACATATTCACAAAGTCTTTACCAATTCAATGGTTTGACGAGTTACGTTTCAAACTTGGTGTGGATGCTCCACCCACACAAAGTTTGAGGGGGAATGTAAGCAAGAGTCCTCCAATTCCACCAGAGGTTTCAGTCACCAAATCAAAGTCTGAGAAGATGGGCCAACGGAAATCACTTCCAACAAAAGATGAAGTGGGCCGAGATAAATCATTCAAGCCCAAGTCAATGTTTCAGTCTTCTCTTGCAACAGTCACTGAAAACAGAGATTCAAAGTACAAGCCTGCAACTTGTCTTCTATCGAGATTCAAAGCACAAGATCTTTTGTCTTCTATCAAGATTGAACGTGCTTAAGGACATCTTGTGAGACTATTCCTGTCGTGAACGTGGTTAAGTTTAACTAATTGTATAAATAGTAAATTGATGTAATTGTGAATGTTAAGAATGCAGATTATCTTCTTCTCCTGTTGCGTAAAAGCTTAAAAAGCTTTATCTAGTTTCTGCTTTCACATATATATATATGGGCGCTTAATATTCGACGTTAGCATCAAACAAATCATTAATGTACGTGTTGTAATTATCACAAGGTGTTGTTTACGATATCTCAACAAAAGAATATGGAATCGAACCTGGGTCAGGTCCCTTAGGAGCAGTGGCACAAGCTTCTTGATTAGGGCAACCTGCGCAATAATTTGACTCTCCAGCAGTTTCGGATTGGGGATCTGGGCAATCTACTCACCAACAAAACAACAAGCAATTAGGTTAAACCCAGAATAATAATTAAAGAGCCCATGATGAGCTGATCGCAAAAACTGCAAACATGGACTGATTTTGCTTACGCTCGTTGGCGTTCTCTGGAATCTCTTCGTTCTCCATGTCGACTTGTGATGTCTGATTGGTTCCTGACAAGTCCAAGGGAGTTTTCGTTTTCTTATATATATAACGGCGATGATTGTATTTATATATATGGTAATTAATTCAACCAACACACATATATTCCGTTTAAAAGGAAATACCGAAATACTAAAGTCGAAGGATTAAAAAAAAGACAAAATATTTTTATTGGAAAATTGTCATATTTCTTGTAATTAAAAGGAAATCTATAGAAACTAATAATAGAAATGTTATTTATTAATCGTTTCTTATATTTAAAAGGATATATTAAGTCCAAAGATTTTTTTTTTTAAACTGAAAATATCGTTGATTTTTTTGTTAAAAAAAAAGATAAATAGAGTATAAGCACCATGGAAGGAACGATGGTTCGGAGTTGAAGATGATAGTCGGCGATTTTGGGATCTAATTTCGATTTTATTCTATGATTTTAATGTAGAAAACAACTAGAATCTAGTATGGCCATCATATGATGCTTGAGAATTCTCTAGTACATTCTAATTTGATAGCTTTGTACGGATCCATTGTGTTCAAATTTAATTAAGGATCTAATTTATTTATTTTTGATATAAATTTCAGAAGATGCCTCTAATACCAACCAGAAAACACGTTCCTTGATGGGAAAGCAAAAGAAGAAAAAAGAAGAAGAACAAATGATAAAATCTCAACGAAATTCTATGCTAAAGTACCTTAAAAAACCTAAAATTGTTGGTGATAATTCTGATGGTGAGTCTGATGAAAATATAGCTGATTGTGGAAATATGAATGAGCAAGATGATAATGAGAATTTGAGTGAAGATGATGAGAATGAAGATGATGAGAATGTGAATGTGAATGCGACTATCAATTTCCTATAGATGAGTTTGGTGGTAGACATTTTTCTCATTCATATTATACAAAACAACATAGTAATGGAGAGAAACAAGATAGACGCTGGCTTGTGTTTTCTTTAGATTTGGTTGCTATAGCTGAAAGAATGGCAACTGTCAAGCACAAGATTCTGGTTTTTTCTTGCAAAGGTAGGGTTGGTAAGAGCACTTTCTCAGCTCAGCTCTCGTTTGCCCTAGCAGGCATGGACCATCAAGTAGGCCTGATGGACATAGATATATGCGGGCCAAGCATCCCTAAAATGTTTGGCCTCCAAGGGCACGAGAGTCACCGGAGCAACCTCGGATGCTCCCCGGTTTATGTGGAAGACAACCTCGGTGTCATGTCCATAGGTTTCATCTTCCCCTCCAACTCGGATGATGAGCCTGCCATCTGGAAAGGTCCACGCAAGAACGGTCTCATCAAACACTTCTTAAAAGACGTTTACTGGGGAGAGATCGATTTCCTTGTGGTTGATTCCCCACCAGGAACCTCAGACGAACACATCACCCTCGTCCAGTGCCTTTTAGACACGGGGATCGACGGTGCTATACTTGTCACGACCCCGCAAGAAGTCTCCTTGGTCGATGTCAGGAAAGGAGTGAACTTTTGCAAGAAAGTTGGAGTCCCTGTGCTAGGATTAGTAGAGAACATGAGCGGTTTGGCTCAACCGTTGAGGGATGTCAAGTTCATGAAGCCGATGCCAGAGACGGGCTCCTCCATCGACGTGACGCAAGACATGATCTCTTGCATAAGAGAGAATGCTCCAGAGCTTCTCGATATCGTGGCTTGCAGCCAAGTGTTTGACAGCAGCGGAGGCGGTGCAGAGAGAATGTGTCAGGAAATGGGAGTGCCGTTTCTCGGGAAAGTTCCTTTGGATCCACAGCTTTGCAGAGCAGCCGAACATGGTGAGTCATGCTTTGAGGATAACAAGTGTTCTGTTAGCGCACCCGCGCTTAGGAGCATCATAGAGAAAGTCGTTGCTTCAATAAAGATGAAGGAAGACCTGAGTGGAGAAGAAGAAGAAGCCCCCTAGCTAAAACCTTCGGTCGGAACGTGTAATCAGATTTTTGAAGTTTTGCTGATTTCTAAAGTTTCAGTCACAAGCACTGTGACTGCATGGTAGTTAATTATTTTTTTAGGTTTTTTTTAAAATAAGGTCGAAATAAAACTCGGTTCTTGTTTAGATCCAAATCCAAGATCTGTTAATATTTTTTAAAAAGGGATTACAACAACAGCAAAAAAAAAAAGCACAAAAGGAGATCAATGGTATAAGCATTTGAAAGAAGCCGGTAAATTAAAACTTCAACGATAATAAGGTGCACAAAATCACAACTGACAAATTTATATTATCATTGAGATAAAATAAACATAAGGTGTCATAATTCCATAAGTAAAAATCCTGTATAGTTGGGTTTTATAAGAAGAGATGCAATAAGATCTGGGATGTTTAAAGAGTTGCATAAGATACAAGAAGTGGAAAAATGGAGAGTAAAATACAGTGATAATGTATTTTTCTGGGAATATGAATAGACAGAGTATCCACGAATTCCCATCAACAGAGGAATAACAAGAAAAAGTAGGCCTGAGATTATTAACCGAACCGAGCTAACCGAACCGAACCGAACCGAACCAAAGTTTTGTGAATTCGGTTATGGTTCGGTTATTTTCGGCAATTTTTAAAATTAATTTCGGTTCTCGGTTCGGTTCGGCCGAACCGATCGGTTAACCGAAATATTTAAAAACAAAAAAACCCTAAATCTAATCTTCGATTCTCAGCCAGCCGCCACCGTCTTCCTTCTTCCTTCTTCTCTTCTTTGATTATTCTATTCTTCTTCTTCTTCTTTAATTATTCTTCTTCTTCTTCTTCATCGATTAATCTCCGAATTAAACAGAATTTGCGCCAACATTTCGGTTATTTTCGGCAAAAAAAAAAAAACCGAACTACCCGATAATCGAACCGAACTGAACCGATATTTTATTCGGTTATTTTCGGCAGAATTTTCGAAAACCGAACTAACCGAAAAACCGAACTACCCGAACCAAATTACCTGAACTACCAGAATTCGCAGGCCTAAGAAAAAGCACCAAATGTTTCCAAAATAACCATCAACAGAGCTATTGCGTCTTTATGCCATTACGGCGAAGAAGGGATGCCACTTGTTCACTAGAGCACAAAGAAAGGCAACCTCTTTTTGATTTACCGGCTTTTGATGACCGCGAAGCATTATTTGAGCCATCTCTGATCTCTGGGATGTTTAATGTTTTTTTTTTCCTCTCTATAATATCTGCCGAGACGACATGTTGGCTCCAAAATGAAGATAAATGATTAGTTTTTGTAGCCTAAATGGGTTTTATAAGAAAAGACGCAATAAATGTTTCCAAAATAACCATCAACAGAGGAAAGAAAAGAAAAAGAACCATTTTGTTTCCAACTTATGACTAGTCGTCGTCATCCTGAGAACAATAGCCGTCGAGCTCAATATCTTCACACAAGAGCTCATGTAGTTGGTTTTGGGGAATAGGGGCTCCTCCAACTGCTAGGCTTGACCAATACCATACTAAAGGCGCAGCAGCAAGTAGCGGTCATGATACACCCTCAGGCTGTGATAAGAGAATGTTGAAATTTTTCATCTTCAAATGGAAAAGAGACCTGATGAACACAAAGTCTCGTGACATGTCTCCCATGATCAGCAACAAATTTGATCGCTCAAAACGATGTTCAATCACCCAGTGCATCATCTCAATTTGAATCCTTTTTAGTCTCCTCTCTTTCACTCCTGCTTCGTCTACGTGAATTGGCCTGATCTCAGCCGAGCTAAACTCATCCTCCATCTCCTTCATGTCACCAAAAGCCATCATTGAAACCACCGGACCAACACAACCATATTCTCCCAGGGCACTTTTAATTTTCGTCGCAACATCACAAACATTCGACCCATCAGGGATCTTGCAATCCTCTATGTCCCAGAACACGGCTATCTCATTTCCGACGAATTGCTGGAAGTATACACCATCCATGCTTGGTTTTGATGGGAAGATCGACAAGATTAGAGCTGTGGCTGTGGCTGCGGCTGCGGATGAGAAAGTTAAATAAAAATAGGTTATCTATTCGCGAATTCTAGCTTTTCATGATCAATTTGTCTAAAGCCCTGTAGAAAAGAGAAAAACAAAAAAAAAAACATGCAAACTTTAAAAGGTAACAAAACAAGCCACCAAAAATAATTGTAAAAAAAAAAATAGGGGAAAAAACAACTTACATAAATCCATAGATTATCTAGAAAGTAAGTATATTCGTTTTCTTTATAATATTTGGGAAGAATGTCTCTGATTCCAATTATGAACGAAGAAGAATTAACCAATTACTATACTTTTCAAAACAAATGTATCAAATGAGAAACTTGCATGCGCCTTACGGAACGATTCGCTCAACCTGCTTGACCAACGATAATACTTTCGAAACGGAAAAGTCGAAAAAATAAAGAGGAAAAATTGGGTCTTTCCTTTTCTATTCCTAAGTTAACCCTAATTTCTTCAACAACTCTCCTCTTATTTGAACAAACGCTTTAGAGAAAAGAGCGTAAGAAAAGAGGTATTTCTCCAGATCCTTTGACATGGAGAAGCAAGAGATTCCAGAGAACGCCAACGAGCGTAAGCAAAATCAATCCATCTTTCAGTTTTTGCGATCAGCTCATAATGGGCTCTTTAATTATTCTCTGGGTTTAACATAAAATTGCTTAATTTGCTGGTGAACAGATTGCCCAGGTCCCCAATCAGAAACTGCTGGAAAGTCAGATTCTTGCGCAGGTTGCCCTAATAAGGAAGCATGTGCCACTGCTCCTAAGGGACCCGACCCAGGTTCGTTTCCATATTCTTCCGTTGAGATACCGTAAACAACACGTTATGACAATTTACAACACATTGATTTGTTTGATGCTAATTAACGTCGAATATTAAACGCCCATACATATACATATATGAGTAGATTGTCCAGGTCCCCAATTAAATACCATGCATGTACATGGTGATATTATATATATTTGGTGCTGACTAAGCTTTGTTTGTTTAAAGAATGGCAACTGTCAAGCACAAGATTCTGGTTTTCTCTTGCAAAGGTGGGGTTGGTAAGAGCACTTTCTCAGCTCAGCTCTCGTTTGCCCTGGCAAGCATGGACCACAAGTAGGCCTGATGGACATAGATATATGCGGGCCAAGCATCCCTAAAATGTTTGGCCTCCAAGGGCACGAGAGTCACCGGAGCAACCTCGGATGGTCCCCGGTTTATGTGGAAGACAACCTCGGTGTCATGTCCATAGGTTTCCTCTTCCCCTCCAACTCTGATGATGAGCCTGCCATCTGGAAAGGTCCACGCAAGAACGGTCTCATCAAACACTTCTTAAAAGACGTTTACTTGGGGAGAGATCGATTTCCTTGTGGTTGATTCCCCACCAGGAACCTCAGACGAACACATCACCCTCGTCCAATGCCTTTTAGACACGGGGATCGACGGTGCTATCATTGTCACGACCCCGCAGGAAGTCTCCTTGGCCGATGTCAGGAAAGGAGTGAACTTTTGCAAGAAAGTTGGAATCCATGTGCTAGGAGTAGTAGAGAACATGAGCGGTTTGGCTCAACCGTTGAGGGATATCAAATTCATGAAGCTGATGCCAGAGACCGGCTCATCCATCGACGTGACGCAAGACATGATCTCTTGCATAAGAGAGAATGCTCCAGAGCTTCTCGATGTCGTTGCTTGCAGCCAAGTGTTTGACAGCAGCGGAGGCGGTGCAGAGAGAATGTGTCAAGAAATGGGAGTGCCGTTTCTCGGGAAAGTTCCTTTGGATCCACAGCTTTGCAGAGCAGCCGAAAAAGGTGAGTCATGCTTTGAGGATAACAAGTGTTTTGTTAGCGCACCCGCGCTTAGGAGCATCATAGAGAAAGTCGTTGCTTTAATAAAGATGAAGGAAGACCTGAGTGGAGAAGAAGAAGAAGCCCCCAAAACCTTCAGTCGGAACGTGTAATCAGATTTTTGAAGCTATGCTGATTTCTGAAGTTTCAGTCACAAGCACTGTGACTGCATGGTAGTAGGTTAATTATTATTTTTTAGTTTTTTTTTTTAAAATAAGGTCGAAATAAAACTCGGTTCTTGTTTAGATCCAAATCCAAGATCTGTTAATATTTTTGGTCCAATATCCACAAATTGTTAGAGTTGATGAAATTTTTTGACTAGTTACGTTTGATGTGTAGTCGTTTGAATAAAGCCTCAATAGAGAGGAAATAATGATAAACGTGCAAATGGTAAACAGAAGTAATGGTTTCTTGAAGCTGAAGTTAAACTTGAATGAGAAAAGTTGTGGAAAAGTTTTATCAGATGCTCGTAGCGAAAAGCCAAAAACCTTTTTGTCAACAACTATATAACAGTGAGTTCCTGCCAAAAACAAGAACAAGTCTCTCAACAAACTATCTTGGAGCAATGCAATACGAGGAAATATGCTTCTGAGACCAGATTACAGTCAGTTGTTCAATCATCATCGTCATCATCTTTGACTTGATTGGCTTGGAGAATTGCGTTTCTGAGCTTCAAACATCTCAGCAATCTGAAAATATATGCAGCGGAAATCGAAAATTAGAAGAAGGGATCGAAAACCATGTGACTGTGGTTAGGAAATGAGACTTCACCTGCTCAGATGATGTTGCGTCCTCTGGCTTCTTGTCTTCCCGTACACGGACCAGACGAGGAAAACGTAGAGAAACTCCCTTTTAACCAAACAAATTCCATTTTAGCTCAATGATTTATAAGAAATGATATAACAATCATCAGATAGATTCAGAAAGAAGAAATTAAATAAATCAGATAATAATGTTAAATTAACCTTATTAGGGTCTACAGTGCCGGTAGCTGCAAGATACTTAGGGCTAATTGTCAAGTCAGCTGCTCTCACTTCCCATACCTTTGAAGAAACCAAATATTATTCAGCTTTTTTTAACCATAAGATAGAATCTAAAGACTTTGCAGATATTAGTACAAAGCAAACATAATCCTACCTCAGTGGGCTCGAACCAAACATCCGGTTCTGGTCTGAGGCCGTCTCTAACTTGGTAGCATTTCTGGATATTAATTTGAATTCATTCCAATCAACAACAACTCAGGCAAGAGAACAAATATGATATCGCAGCTAAAAAAATAAAAATAAAGGCAAGAGAGAAGAAAGAAATAGCTTACTTTTGGAGCAGCAATCACTTTAGAGCCAAGACTGGAAGACCGCTCTTCAAGCTCGGCTTCAGAAAACCCTGTACCTAATAGCCGAAACCGAAAAACCAAGTTACATAAGAAACTTGAGAAACTGAACCATAGGACATACAAAAAACAAAACAAAAATGAAAATGCCAAGATGCATAAGACTGACCGATATGACAAATGCTCTGGTATTTTTTCTTATCAGCATCGTAGCAAGCTAGTAAAAATGAGCCAAAGCAACCTATACAAGGAAAGCATATGTAGCTTTGTTAACAAACATGAAGTGTCAAAATGAATCTCACCCAAATAAATATTTAATGGTTTTTTCACCTGTGCGTTTGCCTTGTCCATGGTTAGCACCAATTGGTACAAGATCCACAGAGTCCCCCATGCTGCTGCATATGTATATATACAACCCTAGAGTCAGTAAAGGAGTACTCTTCGATCGATTTAAAACCTTTTTAACAAAAAGTTGTTTAATAGAGTATACTACTTGCCTGTCCATATAGTCTTTCTTCAGTTTCAGCCAATTATTTGATCGCTTTGCAGGTTCATAGGTTGCGTTCGAGTTCAATGTTTTAATGATTAAACCTTCACAGCTGCAAAATAACATATATGGATTGAAGAACTGGAAGAGCATAAAGATAACAAGGTAAAGGCAAATTTAATATGGAGAATTATGATTGTAGAGAATTCACAACAGATTGCTAAACACACAATTTATACCAAAATTTTACTGCATTTGTTAGAGATACGTACAGAGAAGTGTCAGATAAATTACCCAATGGCAACAGAAGCTTTAAGAAACTCATGTATTTCATCGACATCGCTGGAAGTTAGAGCAGTTGCAAACTGGAAATACCCAGGATCTTCCTCAAATGAATCGTATAGCTTCTGCCAGAAGCAAGGTGAACACAAATGATTACATATATTTGCACAACAACTGCAACAAAACACTTTTGTATGATGGTTGTTGTGACATGGCTCACCTCTCGGCGAATATTAAGATTCTCCTGGATAAGTTGTTGGCCATTTAGATATAACATGTCGAAAGCAAAGGTGCATACGCCAACCTTGATATTACTGACATTCACATTTTTATGGGCTCGAGTGCTCAATTTCTGAAAAAACAAAAACAGAATCATTACAGAGTATTACAAGGTCTGTTTTTCCAGTAATGTTGGCAATGTCAAACCCGCAAAATGTGGTCTAAAAGAGCATTATTGCCGCTAAGCTCATTTTGATAATTCATTATCACCGCTAAGTTTATTTCTTTGGCAGTTGTTTAAATTAGCATACTTGAGATGAATAGACAGAACTGAAAATTGCAACCAACCATGCTTGAATATCAGAACCTAGGAGTTACCTGGAAAGGAAGAAACTTCTTTTCCTCCCTGTCGAAAGCAACAACTTCGCAATCCAGAATAAAAGATTTCACAGAGGGTTTCTTTAATCTGCAACAGAGAAGGTTTGCAACTAACTTCAGTAGAAAGATTGGCTCTTTCTAATGTTTTCAACAAGTTACACACACCACAAGTCTACCTTGATAAATCACGAGCAACATCGGGGTACTTCCCGGTGTTTCTTTCACCATTTCTACTGAATATCTCGAATGTACCATCCTCCATATAATGTATCTGCAGTAGTTGATCGATGATAAGCCAAAACATAATAGCATTCATCAGATTTGAAGTAATTAGGCACCAAAAAATATATATATCACCTGTTCACGTTGTCCATCATATTTGTATTCGCAAGTGAAAACGGTGTCCTGGAATTTATCCAGCATCTCAGATACACTTGTAGTTGGTTTTGCAAGCATGGGTGCAATTGGAACACCAAGTGTAAAGTTGCAAATTTTAGCAAGATTCCATACACCACCAGTTAGAAGAGCATGAACAATAATGTCATAGGCAGGAAGTAGAGTGAATACTTTTTTAACAATCTTCGCAGCCTACAAGGACAGAGCACAAGAATGAATCTCTTCTAAAGCCATGCACAAGTAAACATCCTTATAGCAAAGCTCAGAACGAAACAAAAATGGAAAAGCTAAAGAAAGCAAAACCTCTTCTAAAGGAGACTTGACATTTTGGGGTGGCTTTGAGTGCTCTTTATTATATACAGAGGCTTGTCCCAAGGCAGCTAAGACAGTTTGACCTAAGAACTTTAACCGCAATTTCGCCTCGAGTAAACGAATCAAGTAAAGAGGTTCACAGTCTGTTGTTGCCACAAGAAGTTCCTTCATTCGATTCGTCTTCTTCACCTTACTATCTTTTCCAGTTTCCTGCAATAAATTATGAACAAGAAACAGTGTCCCCCACACAAATTGATTCAAAATTAAGCATTTTCAAAAGGGAGAAACATGCCCCCTCCAAGTACCTTAGCAATTCGTTGAAATGTATCGAAAACCTTGACAACAGTCAATGGTTGTGGCTTAGAAATCATACTCTGAGACAAACGGCTTTCTTTAGCTACAAGTCCCAAGTCTCCCAGTTTCTACAATCAACAAAAACACCTTCCAGTTTCAATTTCAGAAATCAAAAGCAGCCTATTGGATCCATCATCATAACAAAACAAAAAGACATTACCTTTTTCTTCTCCCTAACCTCCGCCTCAGTGATACCAAAAGCTTCGGAGATTGCCTTAACAATGGAACCTTGACCAATCCCAAGGGCTTGATGAGCAGGTGCGACCTCAGCCGCAGCGAGATAAACAGTAGGGAGCAGATCTTCAGGAGTAGTGGCGATAACGGTTCTCAACATGTTACAGAGGATATCAGTGATGACAATCTGTCGTTTCTGGTCCGAAATCAGATCAAAAGCCAAAGAGAGAAACATAAACGGGACTCTCTCCCCTTTCTCCCACCAATACACTCTCTCCGGATCGAAATCGCCTGGCTTCTTCTTCAGCAACCCTATTCTATCCGATGATGTGGGTTTCTCGAGATCAGAATCAGCGTCTTGGACTCTTCTTTTCTTCGGCGAGGGAGACAACAAAGTAGAGGTCTTCTGCTTTGCGGCTGCGCGAGCATTGGACATGAGAGCTTCAAACGCAGACATGGGCGCAAGAGGGAAACGGAGGAGAGTATTACGAAGGATTTTGACATCGTTATATTTGTATTGTAGAATAAACTTGTTAGGGAAGCCTTTGGCAAAAAAGCGTTCCAAAAAAACCTGTTAGGGAAGCCAAACCCATCTACTGGAATTTAAGTAGAGAGCCCTAAATTGAAATATTTTCGTCTTTTTATAATAGTAGATTATGTCATGCGTATCATGGATAAAAAAAAAAAATAGATTCTAAAATTGATAATATGCTTAATTATGACCGTATAGTTAGATTCTAAACTAAAATTCCGTTAGTTATCCATAAATTACGTTTAGTAATTCGTATTTAAGGAAATTCAAAATTGATTCATATTACCAATAAATCTGATAAACAATCCCTTTAAATGAATGAAAGCGTTCCAGAATTACCAAATACATGATAACAAATTTTTCTTCTTCTAATTTTTATATATTATATGAATCGTATATATTTTATATATTAAACTAATAACATTGAAAAA
>PKMM01050415.1:984468-1012881 GCA_002933915.1 Eutrema heterophyllum | reverse complement strand
TTTTCATATTTTAATTGTATTTATTATATTATATTTTTATTTAAATTTTTATTTGAAAATTAATAAAATAAAATAAAATAATGGTAAATATTAGTTTTAAAAATATAAAATTTACACTTTATTATAAAAATATTTTTTGATATTATTTAACAAAATAAATTAGTTTTATAAAATTATTTTAATTTTTTTGATATTTTAGAAGTTAATGTTTTTTCAAAAACTTCATATGAAAGCATAGAAGTAAGAGCATTTGCAGAGTATCTGCAACTTTTAAATGATTTCGTAAATGCTTGGTTGATTGATTGATAAAAAGCTTTTTATCTTAAAGCTTTTTTAAATGCTCTACCAATCAAGGCCATAGTCATAAGTCATGAAACAAAAGAGGATAAAATAAAATTTGATTTGTGTAGTCGTACGTTGGCGTGAGATATAGCTTCCAAGACGTTTCCTGCTTGTCTTAGTTTTGTGCATCCTAAAGACCAAAAGATTAGGTAGCTTGCTTGAAAATTGCATCATAGTTACATTTAACCGTCCCTGGTTGAAGTGGATTCCACCGAATATCGTTATCGTGTAAACCATCCCAGATCATGAGTCGGGTCTTGTGGCTGTTTGTATGTAGTAAAAAAACCCAGTCCATTGTGTCTCCCCTTGGTTTCTTTGCATCTTTTTGTTGAGGGAAAGCTTTATGATTCAATTTCTGTTTGAAGATCTGTTGAATCGAAGTTGATTGAAACTGGTTATGTGGTTTGCAAAGATTTATCAGAAAAAGGGGATAAGGGTTTTAGAAGACTCTACTCGCGATGGAGACTTTGCTTTTGAGAGTGTATAAATACACGATCTCATCTTCTTCTCCCTTAAGCTGAAATACGTACTCGTTTTGTTCATCTTGAAACTTGTACTCTTGCTCATGGTTCTTAAGTTGCAATATCCTTCTCATCTAGTGGATTGTCAGAGTTGATCTGGCCCCGGACGTAGGTCTAATCACACCGATTATATTGAACCGGGTAAACAAACGTGTGTGTTCTTTATTTTCTTGCTATGTTTCTTATTCCGTGACAAAGTGAGTGACAGAGAGAGTGAATCTGTAGTTTTGAGATCGTAACAAAGTGGTATCAGAGCCAGGTTACTGAAGAAAAGACTCAAGCTTTCTTGGAGACATCGTGAAAAGATCATGTCAACAGAGATGTATACCAGCATTCGCGTTGATGTCAAGAAGTTCAACGGCTCGGGAGACTTTTCCATGTGGAAAACAAGGATGATGGCACATTTTCAGATGTATGGCTTGAAGGATATTGTTACAGACCACAAGATGGAGATGGAGGTTCCGCTTACAAGTTAAAGCATACTCTGAAGTATGGAAGAGAATCACTGACATTAGAAGAGGTTGTGTCAGCGGTTAGATCCAGAGAAAGGGAGATTGTAGAAGCAACAAAGAACTACAAAAGTCCTACATCAAGTTTGTATACAAGTGAAAGAGGAAGATCTATCACAAAGGCTCTTAAGGGTTCACATGGAAGGAGTGGAAGCAGGTCAGGCTCAAAGACAAGAGTGACTTGCTGGTTCTGTAAGAAAGAGGGTCATATAAATAAAGACTGATATGCAAGAAAGAAGAAGTACGAGAGTGACGGCCAAGGAGAAGCAGGGGTTATTATCGAGAAACTAACTGTCTCAGAGGCTTTAAGCATAAATTATCAGAAGGCTAAGGATGTTTGGGTGTTGGACTATGGGTGTACGTTCCATATGACGTCTAGAAGAGACTGGTTTGTTCATTTGCAAGACAATGGAGGTACTACGATTATGTTGGGTGATGATCACACAGTACAATCACAAGGATAAGGATCAATCAGAATTAACACTCATGGAGAAACTATCAAGATGCTGCAGAATGTTTGATATGTTCCAAATCTGAGAAGGAATCTTATCTCTACAGGGACACTAGACAAGCTTGGTTTTAAGCATGAAGGTGGAGATGGTAAAGTTAGATACTTCAAAAACAACAAGACTGCACTCCGAGGGAATCTCTCAAATGGTCTTTATCTCCTAGATGGGGAAACTGTCTTACTTGAGAGTTGCAATGTTGAAAAGCAGTTGGATAAGACATCTATTTGGCATAGTAGGTTGGGTCATATCAGTGTTAACAATCTGGGGATATTGACTGGTAAAGGGCTGATCGAGAAAAAGAATATAAAAGAGCTTCCCTTATGTGAGCATTGTGTTATGGGAAAGTCCAAAAAGCTGAGTTTCAATGTGGGAAGACACATAACAGAAGATGCTCTTGGCTATATACACGCAGACTTGTGGGGTTCTCCAAATGTGACTCCATCTTTGTCAGGTAAACAATATTTTTTGTCAATCATTGATGACAAAACACGTAAAGTCTGGTTGATGTTCCAGAAAACTAAAGATGAGACATTTGACAAGTTCTGTGAATGGAAAGATTTGGTGGAGAATCAAATGAACAAGAAGGTGAAGGTTTTGAGAACGGATAACGGCCTGGAATTTTGCAACTTGAGGTTTGATGAGTATTGCAGGTCACAAGGCATAGAAAGGCATCACACTTGCACCTATACACCACAACAAAATGGTGTTATAGAGAGAATGAACGTAACCATCATGGAGAAAGTGAGATGCTTGTTGGATGAGTCATGGCTTGGTGAAGAGTTCTGGGCTGAAGCAACATCTACTGCTACATATTTGATCAATAGATCACCATGTTCTGCCATAGATCACAATGTACCAGAGGAGTTGTGGCTCAACAGGAAACCCGGTTACAAACATCTCATAAGATTTGGGTCAATTGCATATGTACATCATGATCAAGGAAAGCTGAAACCGAGAGCTCTAAATGGAATTTTCTTGAGCTATCCCCAAGGAACCAAAAGCTATAAGATCTGGTTGCTGGATGCAGAGAAGAGTGTTATCAGCCGTAATGTTGTGTTTCATGAGGATCATGTGTTTAAAGATTTGAAAAACAGAGAAATACAAGCAATTGAAAGAAATCTAGAAGCTGGAGAATCAAGTGGAGGTGTCATTGTTAAGCTACATGTTGAACTGAATCCAGAAGAGTCTCAAGATTCTGGAAATACTGGAAATAACCCTTAAGGTGGAGCTGCGTCAGAAAGCTCAAGTGAATCAGACACAGAGATCACAGAATATCAGGAGATACATGATGAAGCTGAAACTGAAGATTTAGTGGCTATCAATTGGCAAGAGATAGAGCAAGGAGAATCATGGTACCACCTGCTAAATACTCAGACTTTAGTTTCGTAGCATTTGCATTATTATCTGCAGAGGATATGGACACAGAAGAGCCTCAATGTTATCATGATGCAAAGAGATCTCCAGATTGGGTGAAATGGAATTGTGGTATGCATGATGAGATGGGTTCATTGAAAAAGAATGGGACATTCGATGTGGTGGACAGGCTTGTGAATAGAAAGGTTATCAGTTGCAGATGGTTATATGTGAAGAAACCAGGTATTCCAGGAGTTGAACCAGAACGCTACAAAGCTAGACTCGTGGCTAGAGGTTTTTCACATAGAGAGGGCATAGATTATGAAGAGGTCTTTGCTCCTGTGGTTAAGCACGTTTCTATCAGAATCTTAATGTCAACAGTGGTGAATCAAAACTTAGAGCTATAACAAATGGATATTAAAACAGTTTTTTTGCATGGGAATCTTGACAAGGAACTGTATATGGAGCAGCCTGAGGGATTTGAGACAAACAAAGGGAAAGATCATGTCTGGTTATTAAGGAAATCTCTTTACGGTCTTAAGCAATCACCAAGACAGTGGAACAAGAGATTTGATAAGTTCATGTCTGATCAGAATTTCAAAAGAAGCGAGCATAACTCCTGTGTATATGTGAAGCAAGTTGATCAAGCTTACATCTATCTGTTGTTATATGTTGATGATATACTATTAGCAGCTAAAGAAATGACTGAGATCAACAAAGTAAATGAAGTGCTCAACCTGGAATTTGAAATGAAGGACATGGGAGCTGCTAGTAAAATTCTTAGGATTGACATTAAGAGGGACATAAAAGAAGGGGTTATGTATTTGTCTCAGAGAAATTACTTGAAGAGGTTCAATATGAGTGATGCAAAGTCTACTACTACTCCAATGGGTGCACACTTCAAGTTATCTTCGGTCCGAGACATTGCAGAATGTGTTGACACAGAAAGAGTTTCATACTCAAGTGTTGTTGGGAGTTTGATGTACGCTATGGTTGGAACAAGACATGATATATCATATGCTGTGGGACTAATAAGAAGATTTATGAGTAAGCCAGGAGTTATGCATTGGGAAGCAGCCAAATGGTTGTTAAGGTACATCAAAGGATCGTTATACATGAATCTTGTCTACACAAAAGATAAAGATTTCAGTGTTCAAGGCTTTTGTGATTCTGATTTTGCAGTAGATATTGACAGGAGAAGATCAATTAGTGGGTATGTGTTCACAGTATGAGGTAACACTATAAGCTGGAGGTCGGTTCTACAACCAATTGTAGCTTTATCTACTACAAAGGCTGAATATATTGCACTGCATGAGGCTGCAAAAGAAGCAATATGAATCAAAGGTCTGTTGAAAGATATGGGATTTGAACCTGAGAAGGGACTGATTTGGTGTGATTCACAGTCAGCAATTTGCTTGTCTAAAAACAACATGTATCATGAGAGAACCAAGCATGTGGATGTGAAGTACAACTACGTCAGGGAATTATCTGAATCAGGGGAGGTTGAAGTTCTTCAGATTCATACTTCTAGAAATCCAGCGTATATTCTCACCAAGTCTATCCCTGTTACCAAATTCAGATCAGCTTTAGAGCTTATAAAGTTGATCGGCTGAAAGATGGGAATCATCTATTACCAGAGGTTAAACTCGAAGTAAGTACAGTTCACTAATGAGAAAGAGAAGGAAGAAACTTGAATCAAGGTGGAGATTGTTGAGGGAAAGCTTTATGATTCAATTTCTGTTTGAAGATCGGTCTGATGTTGAACCGAAGTTGATTGAAGCTGGTTTTGTGGTTTGCAGAGATTTATCAGAAAAAGGGGATAAGGGTTTTAGAAGACTCTACTCGCGATGGAGACTTTACTTTTGAGAGTGTATAAATACACGATCTCATCTTCTTCTCCCTTGAGCTGAAATACATACTCATTTTGTTCATCTTGAAACTTGTACTCTTGCTCATGGTTCTTGAGTTGTAATATCCTTCTCATCTAGTGGATTGTCAGAGTTGATCTGGCCTCGAACGTAGGTCTAATCACACCGATTAGATTGAACCGGGTAAACAAACATGTGTGTTCTTTATTTTCTTGCTTTGTTTCTTATTTCGTGACAAAGTGAGTGAGAGAGAGAGAGTGAATCTGCAGTTCTGATATCGTAACACTTTTGTATAAGGATCGACTGAATTGGTTATAGATTACATCGTTTCTCGACTCTCATAGTCGCCAAAAGTTCAAAAAAACTGGTTCTTTTAACTCCATGCTTGCTGGAATTGTATTGTAGATGTGTACCAACGCTTAAGTATTGTGTTCTAACTCATATGTAGGTTCAAACAAGTTCGTGAAAGGCATGTTTGGAGCTCTTCGAGTTGGCATGATTTCAACTCATTAGTAGATTTGCATTTCGCAAGAAAAAAATGAATTAATTAGTCAGTATCATTATGTAGGTTTATCTCTAGCTAGCTAGAGTAAGAAAAAGTCGGATTTGAACCCGAAATACTAAAATATCATCTAGATCTAAAACCACTTATTCAAATGCCAATAAAATTGCATTTTTTAGGTTCATGTCCTGCGTTAATACGACTGCTTCTCGGTAAAAGAACGTTGTAATATGATATTACTAATATCAATATGGTTTCGACTAGTGCAAATATATTCATAATTTTCACGGGAAAATAATACTTTTTGGATTAAATATCCGGAGACTAATTGGTAATCCTAATCGTAGATGATTGAATTGAACCAGTTGTTTTGTTCGGTTATTCAATTAAACAAAATAGTTGAAATGGACTGTTAAAATGAACAGATTGGATAAAACAATTGATAAACAGTTTAACTAGAGTTGCATTTGCTCTTAGTTTACAATTCAAAATGTTTTTTACCTGGTACAAAACCAAATCCTCTTTTTCTAAACTCTTACCTGACTTTTAGTGCACGATCGTTTATTCGTTTACTCAATACGATCTTAACCGTACCAAAATTTAGTTACCAATTATAAACTGTCTTCTCTGACTTTTCTTTAGTAAGTGCATACGTACGTGCTTGACGTCTTCGCTATATTCCAAATTTCCAATGCCAAAAATAATATAAAAGAATTTAAAATGCTTTCAATCAGAAATATCTCTGTTATAATATTAAGTTATTAACTTCCAATAAGACAAACAATACTACCAAAAAAAAAATCAATAATCTAATAAAACTCAGTAGTTAATCGTCAAAAAGAAAAAGGTTAAAAGCATACAACATAAATGTGGTTATTTTATCTTTGGTTTGTTTTCCAGGAGTATAACTTATACAGGAAATTAATAAATTGTTTGATAAGGATGAAATATTGTTTCTAACTTTTGGGGTCGGACTCGGGCGGACGAAGTGTCTCCGTCACTAATTCATACCCCATATGTTTTATAAAAAGGATCGTTTTAACGTTTTATTTTTGTTTTACAAAAAATGACATATCATTTTATGTTTTTAATACATAATTTTGAATAAAAATTCAGTTTTAATTTTATTGTTTTAGTGTATTAATTAAAGAAAAAAAATTGTTTAATGTATTAATAATGGATAATATGAAACTTTTAATAATTTTATTAATATATGTAAAATATATTAAAATGATATTTTTGTGAAATAGAGGAATATTATTGAAGTCATTACGTAACGTGTGTATTAGTGATATCTACATAACACAACTCCATATTATACTACACATATAGAGACACAAAGACAAGTGTGAATGATACTACAAATATATTGTGTCGGATAATTATAGGCATGTAGATAAAACACAATTTTTTTTTCATTAGAAGAAATTTGGAATCGTAGATGCTGATATGACACCACGCACGGCACAAATCTTATGTATGTGATATATATAGTAGTTGTACGAATATTTTTATTTGGGTAACAGATATGAATGTGGTCACATATATAGTAGTTGTACAAATAAGTATTTATTTATTTTATAATTACTTAAGACTAAACAAAAGGTAATTAATGAAGAAAAAAAAGAGCAAACGAGTCACGAGCAATGACAAGTGGATAGGAAGCAGATCGGGAGCATCACGTGACCCACCCGATTTAACGGTCATGATTGGATACAAAAACGAAAGGTGACCTGTCACATACCTCAAGATGCCGCAATCTCTGCCACGTATTTTGGAGTCACAATTATTTTAATTAACTAAATAATTAGTTGAGCTTAATTCTAGATTAGTAACATAATAGGTTTTTTATTCGTAGTCCCTCTTAGATGTGGAGAGTCCATAGTTGGAAAATGCTGTCATCGGATAAGAATAATGTTAGATTGATAATAAAAATGAAAACTAGCCATTAAATAAGCTAGATTATTATTTTATTTTTTTTGTTCAACCGCTAGATTTATTTATTATACACAAAAATAGGCATTATGTTGACACAAAGAAAAGATATTAGAAAAGCAGCTTGATATTCTTGACTTTTAATTTCGAATAAAAGCATGTAATTTGTTCAACCGAACAAAAAAAAAACCAAGAAATTCTTCATAAATATACACAAAACGGCGTCGTTTGTGGTCAAACAGAATTTCCATTGTCTGCTACTCTGCTTTATTAAAAAAAGCCTGAGCACGTGTTAACACACAAGGGGCATGGTTGTAAATTACAATATACTTGTATGGGTAATTTCGTCTTTTAACAATCAGACCCCACCTTTTATTTTCACCCTGCTATAAGTGCTTCTTCATTTATTACTCACCAGAAGGGAAAAAAAATCAACTCAAAACCAGAAATCCTCAAGACAAAACAAAAACAAGAAGAAAAAAAAAAAAGCGCCAAAATTATCTTTCACCGGCGAGTTTTAATTCTCTCTATGAGCTAACAATTAGAAGGAGAAGAAGAAGTAAAACAGAAGAACGACGCCGTTTCTTGATTCCGGTGATCCGAAGATGACGTCGGGGACAAGAACACCGACATGGAAAGAGAGAGAGAACAACAAACGGCGAGAGCGGCGAAGACGCGCGATTGCGGCTAAGATCTTCTCGGGACTTAGGATTCATGGAAACTTCAAGCTCCCTAAACACTGCGATAACAACGAAGTTCTCAAAGCTCTCTGCAATGAAGCTGGTTGGACGGTCGAAGACGACGGAACTACTTACCGGAAGGTAAACAAAAACTTGATCCTAACATCTTTTAAACTTTTTCCGATTTGAAATTTTCTTTGGTCAATTTTTTTGGTATTTTCGAAACTGTGAATAGATCTGAGGTTTTGATTTGGGGGGAGTGGAGAAAAAATTTTCTCTTCTTTTTTGCTTATGAAAATCGGACGGTTGTGAATTAATTTTGACTGGTTTAGTCGTCATTGTAAACGTCATATCGAAACCGTTTCCGGTGAACTGAAACAAAAGCATGAATGTTGTAAGATTCGCTGATGAAACACTCTCTGTTCACTTTCAGATGAGAATATACCGTAATGACTAATTTACCCTTAAGTAATCACACGGTCTATCAAGAATTTGTGTGGGTATTATCGTCATTTTCACCATCAATTCGTTTTTTTCTCGTGAGGTTTTGCTTTGATAAAATTTTCTTTTTGTGTTTTTCTTTGGGTCACCTTTTGCTTTAGTTAAAACTTTAGGACACGTCTGTTTCACGAAACTGCCATTGTTAATGGGTTGGATTCCTTAGTACAACGATCGAGGAAGACTTTTTTTTTTCTTTTTTCACATGGGTTTTTTTCCTTTTCAGACTGACGCTTTCTCTGAAATTCCAATATTTCTTTTTACTGAATCATAAAATTTTCTCAACAAACCTTTTTCTTTTTTCTTTTTTCTTTTTTGCTTACGTTCACATTTACACTAAAGTCCTTACGTTTTGTTAGATTGACATCAACAATAAGAATCCAAAATGATCCGTTTTAACACATACGTTATCTGTGGATATAGTAATTAACTAATCACCAGGAAAAGCTAAATTTTCGAAAGGAACTTAATAAAAATGGACTAGGATTCTTGACTCGTGTGTTACAATAATATCCACGAGTGTTTATTGTTTCTTTTTTACGAGTGATTCTTGTTTGTTGGTTAGATACTTAAATCAATTAAATTGTGTACTGGTTCTTGTTTAACCAGTCAATGGTGAGACTGGGAAAATGATTTCTCTTTTGCCAACACCTAATGATGATGTTTGGATTTTTGCTTGTGTGGGAGAAAAAATAAAATGGAATTATTCATTGTTTGACCGTTAGATGCCAAAGAAAATCATTGTTCTTTGCCTTTTTTTTTTATTTCTTAGTTGCATTTGGATTTTCAATTATCAATCATAGTGTCATCTTGTTCGTGCTCACCAGCTTTTGCATTTCGTAAAAAGAACATTAGCAAAGATTGTTCTTTTGAGATTTTCTCTGTCTATTTGCAAAGAATGTTCTTTGACCATTATAAACCAAACAAAATCATTGTTCTTCCTTTACTTTTTTCTTGGTGCATTTAGATTTTCAATTATCAATCATAATGTCCTTTTGCTCCTTGCTCACCAGCTTTTGCATTTGGTAAAAAAAGAAAAGATATCTTAACTCTGTTTGATGTAATTAGTCCACTAGCAAAAGATTGTTCTTTTGAGAGTTTCTCTGCTTGAAATGGAATGTTTTGGTTATATGTTTGTGATATTTCTTACGCTTTGCATATACTCTTGTGTAGGGATGCAAACCAATGGATCGAATGGAACTCATGAATGGTTCTACTTCAGCAAGTCCCTGCTCATCGTACCAACCAAGCCCTCGTGGTTCCTACAATCCAAGCCCTTCATCTTCATCATTCCCGAGTCCTACAAATCCATTTGGTGATGCTAACTCACTAATCCCTTGGCTCAAAAACCTCTCTTCAAACTCACCTTCCAAGCTTCCTTTCTTCCATGGAAGCTCGATAAGCGCTCCCGTGACTCCACCATTGGCTCGTAGCCCTACTCGTGATCAAGTAACCATCACAGACTCTGGATGGCTCTCTGGAATGCAAACTCCACAGAGCGGACCGTCCTCTCCTACTTTCAGCTTAGTCTCGAGAAACCCGTTTTTCGACAAAGAGGCTTTTAAAATGGGAGATTGTAACTCACCAATGTGGACTCCTGGACAAAGTGGAAACTGTTCTCCCGCTATTCCTGCTGGTATTGATCAAAATTCTGATGTGCCAATGGCTGATGGAATGGCCGCGGAGTTTGCTTTTGGCTGTAACGCGATCGCTGCGGTTGGAATGGTGAAGCCTTGGGAAGGAGAAAGGATACATGGAGAATGCGTTTCAGATGATTTAGAACTTACACTTGGAAACTCAAGAACCAGATGATCATTTCAGAGAAGAATCAATGTCGTTTGCTATCAATCAACTCTCTTATCAAATGAATTCATCTCTTACTTTTCTTTCATCTTTTTTTGTCTGTTTTTTTTTCAGTGTGATAATTAAAGGTGATTGAGAGAAAAACAAAAAAAAAGGGAAAAGAACATTTTTAAACAGTTTTTTTTTTGTTGTCGTTGTTGGCTTTTGACTAAAGTTGTAGTTAGAATCTATTTTATCTCTCGATGTTTTATTTTTTTTGTTATTTGTGGAAATTCGATTTGAGATTAGTAATGTTATTATTATAATAAAATTCATCTAATATATTGAAACCAAATTGGACTTTCATAACCATGTTGAACGTGCAAAAAAAAATATCAGTAATATCGTTGAAAATTTTGTAATTTGAATTTACATTTAAAAGATAACAGAAAAACTGGATTACGTTGAAAGACCAAATATTTTCATTGGCCGACCAAAAAAAAGAAAAATGTCCAGGAAATCGTACGTAGTCACCCAAAGGAAAGTCAACGAACAATGACGAGCACATGTGCTTGATATTTTTAATTAACGTGACATTATGATTTTGGACCGCAAGTGCGTTGACTTGAACGTATAATTGCGCGAGTAATATATTCAGTTGTACTTTCAATTGGATTTTTAATATATACCAGTAGTGTTGGGCATAATAACCGAATGAAATCGAACCGAACTGAACCGAAATTAATGGTTTGGTTATGGTTATTTCACAATAACTGAATGGTTATTTTTTTTATATCCATTGGTTATGATAACCGAATGGTTATTAACCAATAACCAATGGGTATCCATAGATGTAAAAAAAAAAATAATAATAATGTTTATTTCTCCGAAATAACCGAAATATAACCGAAACTAACCAAAATATTTTCGAAATTTAACCGAAATAACCGAAATATTTTGAAATGTAACTGAAATAACCGAAATATTTCGAAATTTAACCGAAACTTAACCAAAATAACCGAAACTAACCGAAAATAACTGAAACCATTTGTTTAACCGAAAATAACCGAAAGATTTCGGTTACCAAACGGTTATTAATTTTGATAACCATACCGAACCGAACCGAATGGTAACCGAACCGAAAACTGTTACTAACCGAATGGATAGTAAAAGACATAACCGAACGTAACCGAAAACCAAAATAACCGAACCGAACCGAACCGAATAACCATATGCCCATCCCTAATACTTGATTAGGACCTCCATATATGCGGATTATAAAATATCTAACCCGTGGAAAAAACTAAAAATTAAAAACAAAATTAAATCACCCGTGAAAATAAATAACATAAAATTTTAGAAACAAAGTTTCTAATGAAATAAATATATACAATGAATGAAGAATTTGGTGAAGCACATACATTAAATAACTTTGGAAACGATTATTGGATTTTTGATTTTTAGTATGTAATTGACTTATACTACCAAATCATTTATATAAAGGTGAGAATTTTTTCTTTTTTTTCTTTTCAAGATTAGTAATCCATTGTTTTATTCCCAGAAACTTAGATTTTTTTTTTCTTTTCTATTAACTTTGCCTTTTAGGATAAATGTAGATTTGGTACTTTTGTTTTTTTTCTTTTTATTAAGTAACTTTAGTTTTAAGAATTATGAATCGATTATTAATCTTTCCAAATTTTTATGTTTTCCTTTTTTATATTTTGCTTTTTGTTAAGTAACTTTACCATTTAAGATTATGGATCGATTATTAATCTTTCCAAATTTTTATGTTTTTTTATTAATTGGTTATTAATCAATTATAATTTTTTTTTTTCTTTTTTATTAACTTTAGTTTTTAGGATCAATTTACATTTTCTATTTTACCTTTTAGAATTAGGAATCAATTATAAATTTAAATTTTTTTTGGAATTTTTTTTATACATATTAAAATCTGATCAATTGCGATCATACGAATTAGCAATTTTGAAACATTTTGCTTTATATAAGACTATTATGTCAGTGAAATGCTTAGATCCAATTTAATGCCAAATATTTTTAATGGGCTTAAAGTTAGGCCCATATGAATTTATTAAAAAAATTACATAACCGAACCCTTTTTTTGCCGACGAACTTCGAACCTTTATAATAAGTTCTCCACCGCTCTCTCTCTCTCTCTCTCTCTCTCTCTCTCGGTCACTCACCCTCTCGAGGCTCGACAGATACATCTCTTAGAGCAAGTATAGTTTATTAGCGTGAGTTTTGTTTTACTTCTTTTCAATATCAATTTAGGTTCTAATAAAGAGATTGATAGATATTGGTCTTCTTTGTAGCCGATTTAGGGTTTTCGTCGTGGTAACATTTAAACTTTCTATAGTTCTTATATCCCTCTGCAGTTTTATCATGATCTTAATTAGTTCATCAGGTTATTCTTTCTCTTAAGTAGAAATTTCTTTTACCCGATTCTTCTATCATTATAACATCTTCTTTGTTCCTCTCGATTCGACCTTAGATTTGAGAATTGGTGTAACTTGATGCTTTTTGTTATGCTTTTTTTTTTTGGGTAAATATTTCGAAATTCTGGTTTTGAGATTGCTTTGGAAAATCTGTCGTATAATATTCTGAAGTATTTTGGGATTGGATCGATGGCTTATTGTGTTACACGCTATTTTTGTTAGGGTTTTAGGGAGGCTGAAAAAAAGGGTTTATGTTTATTTTGTTCTCTATTTATTTTTCGTTTGTAAATTTTACTTTTTTTGCAGAATGATAAGTGCATTGTCATGGGTACCGAAAGGGGCTGCAAAGGCCATACCCGATCGTGCCGAGCTTCTTTCTAAGGAGGAAATCGAAAAGCTCAAAGAGAGTTGTGATCAATTTTACAGTGAGGATGAAAAAGAAGAAGATACTGAGGATGAAGAAGATAATGGTAGTGAAGTTGCTCATGCGAAAGCTGTAGCAGAAGCTTTTGGAAAATCTTTCAAAAGCAATAATGCTTCTTCTTCAATGGAGGTTGATGAGGTAGCTGATGGCATGGAAGAACTCGACATGGATAATTATGATGAAGAAGATGACGGTAAGTTGGCTTATGAACTCTTAAAGCCGATTGATAGTGAAATATGAAAATGACTCCTTTGTTTCCATGTGTAAATTTATACCTTCATTTTGTGTATGGATTCAGAGATTGAAATTTTTAGCTCTGGGCGTGGAGATCTTTATTATGCGAGTAATGAGATGGATCCATATCTCAAGAATAATAATGTATAATCCCGTATCACTTTCTCTTATTTTCATGGAAACTTATCATATTTTGCATATACAATTAGAACTCATGCATTCTTCTAGGTTGATGATGACGACTCAGATGATGACCACACAATCTTACCAACTGATTCAATGATTGTCTGTGCTAAGAGCGACAATAAAGCCAACTCTCTTGATGTTCGTCAATTAATCCTCGCATTTTTATTTATTTATTTATTTTGCTGCTCAAATCCGATATGGAACTTATATGAGTGCATGACCAGGTTTATGTATGTGAGGAAACATCAAATGGCTCTCCAAACATGTACAGTCATGATATCAAAATGATACCAGCAATTCCATTGTGTATTGCTTGGCTTGATTGTCCACTTAAAGGAGGAGAAAAAGGTTAGTGATATGTATCAATCAAAGTTATATATATCATCCCAAATATTGGATTGTTCATTCTTGCTATATAGATGATTATATCATTTGAATCTATTTATATTTATATTTTTGCTTTTCGTATTGGCAGGGAATTTTGTAGCTGTTGGTTCGTATAAGACGCCCATAATAGAGATATGGGATCTTGACGTTGTATGTAAAAAGTAAACTGTATTTTTGCATATTTTTTGTTTCTCTGATCAATCATGAGACTATATTGTAATTTATGGTGTCTGTAATGCCTCAGATAGGCGAGGGGTTACTGTTACCTTGTGTACAACTAGGAGGAAAAAACGAGAAAGGGGTGAGTAAAATTTTAATTTCGTTTGATTGCAACAACAAAACAAATGTATCCGTTAATTTTGATTTGCCGTACTTTGTCTTATAGAATTACAAAGAAGGTAGCCACACTAAATCAGTTCTTGGTCTTGCTTGGAATAAGGAGATTCGGTATGTCCATGATTGAATGTACATATTCAGATTTGCTTCTTGATAGACAATTGTCTGATTTTTCGTTTTTACTTTATTGGGAAAAAAAGAAATACACTTGCTAGTGCTAGTGCTGACAAAAAGGTTAAAGTTTGGGATGTGGCTACTGGAACATGCAAGATTACAATGGAGCATCACACAATGGAAGTATAAACATTCATTCATATCAGTTCCTTAATTACCTTTTTTTTTCTATTACCAAAAGTTATGTAATATCTTGGGATCGAGAACCAGTTGAGATAAATTTTAGTCGTCATCTCCCCAGTCTCGAACTCATGACCTAGGCTTGCTTAATTTCCTTAATCCAATGGCATCACATATCTTGGCTTAATGTTGTTATGATTCACAGGTTCAAGCGGTTGCTTGGAACCATTATGCTCCAGAAGTGCTTCTTAGTGGGTCGTTTGATCAGACTGTTGTATTGGTAAGTGTTTTAAGTCAATACCTATATAAAACAATAAGTGATCGTCAATTAATATTGGTTCCTATATATTTTTTATTTATAAATGTTTCAGAAAGACGGAAGAAAGCCTTCGCACTCGGGTTTCAAATGGTCAGTCATGTCCAGAGTCGAAAGCTTAGCCTGGGATCCACATAGTGAACACTCCTTTGTGGTGCGTTGCATTTTAATTTCCTAGCTGGTTTTCTTAGCGGTTTTAAAGACAGTTTTTTTCTTTCATGTGTTTCCTTTCTTTATATAGGTAAGTCTTAAAAACGGAACTGTAAAGGGTTTCGATGTACGTCAAGCCTCAAACTCAGCCTCTGATTTAAAACCAAGTTTCACTCTCCATGCACATGACAAAGCAGTCACCTCCGTCTCATACAACATTTCCGCGCCTAATGTAAGTCTCTCTCTCGTGATATTATATAAACTATTAGTAATATCCGCTATTTATTGCCATTCGATCCCGAAAAATCGGAATAACTGTAAAAACAAAACAACTACTAAAAATTGATATTTTTTAAGAGTGAAACAAATCACAAAATATTGCTCTGCCCCAACGCATACTCTCTCCCAGGGCCTGGGCTAAAGCTCGTAAAGCAACGGTTTTAGGCGTCAAATTTTATAAAAATTTTACGGGCATCAATTTTAAATAAGTTTCTTTGATATACAGTAAAACTCTATAAATTAATACTCATATTTTAATAATCACCATAAAACAATAAATTTGTCTCATCCCGAGTCAGGCCAATGTAAAAACCCATCAAATTTGATAAGATAATAAGATAATTTTTTTTTTGAAACTCTTATGTAAATATATGGTCCCCCAAAAATATAAATTAATAATTATATAAATTTATGCATATATATGTAAGATAATATACTAAAATATGACTATTGTGTCTGTTTTAACCTAAAATTGAAATCTCATTGGAGCTCATCTCTTTACTTATTACATCAATAGCTCTTAATTATTGTTGTTTTTCGATATGCATTCAAAATTTGTGAAGATTTTTTGACGTGATAATTGATTTTCTTACCCGTAACTGTTTCTAAATGTATTGTAGTATTGTTTTCAATTTCATCATCAATAATAAGGATAGTAGCCACAGTTTCTTATAAATTTAATTTGAACTTAGGAACATGTATATCTTTACTTGGATAATCCAATATGCTATTAACAACTATTCTATTGCGATAGCTAAGATTATTAATCACAATTTGCATTAAACAGATTTGTTTAGTTTCTTAACTATAACATCATTTGAAAGAAAATTTTAGAAGATTATAGACCAAAACCAATTTTTTCTATAAATTAATATCACGATAAATTAATAAAATATTGTGGTCACGACATTATTAAATTTATAGAGATTTTAATTAGTTGTGGTAAAAAAGACATCATTTTGTTAATGGGCCTTAAGCGTCATATAATTTCGGGCCGGCGGTCTCTCCTCTGTCCTTGTTCTTTGTTGTGTGTGGTTTAGTGGTTCTCACCGTTTTGGACTAATTAACAGCTTTTGGCAACGGGATCTAAGGATAAAACGGTCAAGCTTTGGGATCTTTCAAACAATAAGCCTTCATGCATTGCTTCACACGAACCAAAAGCTGTAAGAGCCAATCAACCAAAAAAAAACTTTTTATTTCCTTTATCTTAACCTAATTATTAATTTGTTTACATGACCAAAAAAATTTTGATATCACACAGGGAGGCTTGTTTTCTATCGCTTTTTCTACGGATAATCCTTTCTTACTTGCTATGGGTGGCTTAAGGGGGAAGTTAAAAGTTTGGGATACACTTTCGGACACTAATGTCTCCAGCAGATTCGGAAGCAGCCGAGCCCGATCATGAAAGTCCAGTCAAGCTGAGATTGGTCGATAGATTCGAACACACTCAAACCCAAATTTTGTAGTTTCTTTCTTTCATTAGGTTTGGTATTATAAGGGTCAGTGTTTCATTAAACCCATAACAAAGGCCCATTAGTCTATCAAAACTCAAGTATACCACAATATACAACTTTAGATAAAAGAAAGTTTTGATACAATTTTATATAATTTTTTTTTGTCAACTTAGAAATCAAGCAAAAGGTTGACATTATTCCAAACTAAACAAGGTCCGGTGAAGATGGTAGAGCGTTTCGGGGGTTAAATAGAGACGCCGGTTTTGGTTGCGGCTTGCTTGTAACTGTGGGGACTGGTTCCTGAGGCGACTATGGTTTTCACGGGAATGGCGGTCAGAGGTGACTTTCCGATTGCCCGCTCGGACTCCCTGGTCAACGGTTGCAAACTAGTCCGTTACAGACTCCGGAGATCCCGTTAGTTCTCGAAGAATCTATAGGCATCTTTTTCTGAGGTTTGGGGATGGCCTTGGAAGGATACTCGTGGTAACAATGATGAGAACTTTAGTTTTTCGGAGCTACGGGCAATTCGGGATGGTCCACGTTTTGGCGTGTGACTGCTGTTTTCTCGTTTAGTTTTGCTCCGGTTTTCATTCTTCAATTCTCGCTATCCGCTTTCTTAACCTTTCGTTTGTTGTATGATGTGTTTTTGTCGATGTTTCTTTTTGTCTGTGTTTCCCCCTGAGTCTTCTTGGTTTATCACTACTGGTTCGACACCAATTGCTTAGCTTCGGTGTCGACAGAAGTACCGATTGAATTTGCTTCCATGTTTTTTATTCTTTTAGGTCGAACAATTTGTTAACTCATATTGTAACACTTTATCTTTTTCATTTTTCAATGAAATATTTACCAATTAACAAAAAAAAAACTCTGTTTTTGTCGTGTCCACAACTCCTTGATCTTTTTAAGAGCACAGCAGTCACATTTGCTATGCTAAATTGCTAATTTATACACGCGGCGCCGTTTAGGCTGTCAAGTTAACGGTTTTAAGTAATTTTTAACAGTTCATGGTTTTCTATTTACCGTTTTGAAGTTCAAGGTTTTTAATAAAATACTTCAATAGTTTAGGGGCTTTTATGCATTTTTCCCTTAATTTGTTTCTCCTTCTTCTTCTTTCTTCGCTAAGCGCCGCTCTCTCTCACTCGGAAGCTTTGATCGTTAAACCCTAAACCTAAATAAACCCTTTCTGACTTTTGTTTGTTCTGCTCCGCGTTCTTCTCTCTCTCAAACTCTCTTGAGCTTAATCTCGAAATTTTAAAGTAAGTTCTATCTGATTTTCTTTTCAAGGGTCTTAGGAGTTTTAGGAAGGCAATCGAAATGTTATCGCTATATTTTAAAATCACCGAAACCAGTTTATGAAATCGTTGTGTCGGGTTGATTAACTGACGTAAAATCCCTAATTTTTAGGTGCCCTGTACCTAAGAACCGGCCTTGATTCTCACTGATTTGATGAATTCTTCCTTCTGTGATTTTCGATTCGCAAAATTGTATTTTCATTGGTTTTGCCTCCTTTTTTTGCAGAATGATAACTGCAGTTTCATGGATTCCGAAAGGGTCTCTAAAAGCCGTTCCTGATGTAGCTGAACCTCCTTCGAAGGAAGAAATCGAAGAGCTCATTGAGAGTGGAGCTTTTGGAAGAAGGTGAATTTTTTGTTTTTGGTTTTATGTTGTTCCCATTTCTCTAATTTAGGAAATGAGAAGATGATATTAACTTTACATGTAACAGTGTGGACGGTAGTCACGAGGATGAAGAAGAGATAGAAGAAGATGGAAATCAGATTAGCGAAGTTGATCATGCCAAGGCTGTAGCAGAAGCTTTTGGTAAATCTTCTAATAGCAAGAACACTTCTTCGATGGAGGTTGATGAGGTAGCTGAGGGCTTGAAAGAGCTAGACATGGATAATTATGATGAAGAGGATGATGGTATGTTTGAGCACATTCAATCACACAAGTAATCATTTGCTTTGAACAGTTTTGCCGTGTTCCATATGTAAAGTTAACACTTTGTTGTGTTGGACTCAGGAATTGAACTCTTCAGCTCTGGGCTTGGTGATCTATATTATCCAAGTAATGAGATGGATCCATATCTGAAGGGTGTTGCTGTAAGCCGGATCACTGTTTCTTTCTACGTTGAAACTTATCGTGGTTCAAATTTTTTGTATAGATTATAAAAGTTTGATCTTTTTAGGATGATGATGATGATGATGATGAAGAGGATATTGATGACACGACAATCAAGCCAACGGATTCAGTGATTATCTGCGCTAGAAATGAAGATGAAATCAGCCATCTAGAGGTATGGTCAATCCTTCTCGCGTCTGTAGGTTAACTGTTGAACATTGGGGCTCATATGAAAGCTATGTATATGACCAGGTTTATGTATACGAGGAATCATCGAATGGCTCTCCAAACATGTATGTTCATCATCACATAATTATACCGGAATTTCCGTTGTGTACTGCATGGATTGATTGTCCTCTTAAGGGAGGGGAAAAAGGTTAGTGTACACTTTTATCATTCATCGGAGGCGGGATATTTTTTGTTCTTGCTATGGATGAAAATATCATTTTTACTCTGTTTCTTTGCTTTATGTATTGGCAGGGAATTTTGTAGCTATTGGCTCAAAGGATACGCCGACAATAGAGATATGGGATCTTGATGTTGTATGTAAACGTAACTGTCTTTGTATTTATGTTTGCTCTAATTAACATGAGAGTATTGATAAGGTTATTATAATGCTTTAGAGGGACGAGGTGCTACCTTGTATACAACTAGGAGGAAAAGAGGAGATGGAGATTAGTATGAAAAAGAAGAATAAGAAAGGCAAGAGTAAGAAAGAGAAGAGTAAGAAGCAGGTATGCCCACAACAAACTCGTCTATTTCTTGTTCTTCTAAATTTCATGGCAAGTTTTAATATATCCATTTATTTAATTTTGTGGTCTTTGTCTTTTTATTTTTAGAAATACAAAGAAGGTAGCCACACCGATTCAGTACTTGGTCTTGCTTGGAACAAGGAGTTTCGGTATGTTTAAGCTTTACTAATTCCCATGATTGAAATTTTCTTCTGGTTTGCTCTCTAGACGTTCTGATATATATTTTTTTAATTATGGGGGAAAAAGGAATATACTTGCTAGTGCTAGTGCCGACAAAAAGGTTAAGGTTTGGGATGTGGCTACTGGAACATGTAAGATTACTATGGAGCATCACACAAAGGAGGTATGAACGAGATTTGTAGAACGAAAATTCCTTAATTCTATGGCATTCTCATGACTTGTTGTTTGAATATGGTTCATAGGTTCAAGCGATTGCTTGGAACTATTATGCTCCAGAAGTGCTTCTCAGTGGGTCGTTTGATCAGACTGTTGTATTGGTAATTGCTTTGTTCCATGTTTATTTTGCGTGTTTTAATCTTGTACTGAAAATCATCATTAATATCGGTTTGTATATTATGCTGCAGAAAGACGGAAGACAACCTTCACACTCGGGTTTCAAATGGTCTGTCATGTCTGATGTCGAAAGCTTAGCCTGGGATCCCCACAGTGAACATTCCTTTGTGGTGAATTACACTTTCCTTTGCTCTTATAACATACAATCTGATGTTACAGAAGTTTTAGATATTTTCTATTTAACCGTCCCTCTTAGGTAAGTCTCGAGGATGGAACTGTGAAAGGTTTTGATATACGCGCTGCACAGTCAGGTTCAGATTCTGATTTAAAACCAAGTTTCACTATCCAAGCACATGACCAAGACAAAGGAGTCTCCTCCATCTCATACAACATTTCTGCACCCAATGTACATCTCTCTCTCTCTCTCTCTCCCAAAGTCCTTATAGCATTTCATATTTTTTTTTTTTTTGTAATCAGTTCTCACCATTTATGAGCTTCTTAACAGCTTTTGGCTACGGGGTCTATGGATAAAACGGTAAAACTTTGGGATCTTTCAAACAATGAGCCTTCATGCATTGCTTCGCACAAGCCAAAAGCTGTAAGAACCAATCAACATAAATCTTATTTGCTCCCCATTTGTTTCTGCTTCTTCATTCCTAATTATTCCAATTCGCTGTTAATGATAATCACCAGGGAGCTGTTTTCTCCATTTCCTTCTCCGTGGACAACCCTTTCTTGCTCGCTATTGGTGGTTCAAAGGGAGAGCTACATGTGAGTTGAAATAAGATGCAAGAAAAAATCATCATGTAGTTGGAACAAATCATTTTTATTAGGAGTTTTAACTTATCTTGTGGCCTATGTTTACAGGTTTGGGATACACTGTTGGACGCTAATGTCTCTCGCAAATATGGGAGCAGTCAATTTTGAAAAGCCCACAAGGACAGACAACTTGTTTCTTTGAAGCTGTGATGGTCGTTAGATTCCATCACCCTCATGCCAAAGTTTTGCAGTTTCTTTTTCTGTTTCTCGTTAGGTTTGTTTGATATCCTATGATTATGGTTAAATTTTGTAAGGGTGTGAGCTCATATATATTTGTTGAATGCTTAAGATTGGCAAAGCCTTTTTCAACTTATCAAGAAGATCTAAGTTTATATTATCACATGTTTAAATTTGTGTATGTGAGTTTAGCTCATGCGTTCTAATATGATAGAAACTAGCACTTCCAATTGTAGTGTGTTTGAAAGAAAGAATCTTGCTATATGTCGAGTTCTTGAGAGGCATTCAACTATATTTTTCTTAATCTGGCAAAGTTCAATTACGTATTAAATAATTAGATTTTTTTTAGGGTTGATAATCAATGACAAGGTTTCATGCGATTGATGTTTGATATACAATATAACCCCGATAAATTAATACCTCGATAAATCAATGCATTTCTTCAGTTCCGAATTATTTTTCGGTTCAATTAATATATCGATAAATTAATAAAATATTATGGTTTCGACATTATTAATTTATAGAGATTTTACTGTATTATTAAACGAAATGTATTAAAATAGTACATTTAAAAGTCGTTTAACACGACCAAAACACCTTGTAGTTTGTGTTAATAATGTTGTTGTATCACCACATGGATTAAAATCCGCATAACCCAGGTGGTTGATGAAAAAAAACACGGTTTATCACACGGACAAGGTGCATATGCGCCTATCACACGTTTCTTTTGACAATTTGATTTTTGTGAAATAAAATAAGACAAACTCTATATAACAAGCTCAAGTGATATGTTGAACGCATTAAAAAACATCACAACAATAATTGTTTAAAAACAAAAAAACATCACAACAATACAAACTCTTCATGCTAATTTTATCCAATCTCTAGAGTCTAGAGCATAGAGCACACTTAATTTTGAAAGTTAAGGAACCCGAAGAATAAATTAGGGAACCGTGATTAGGTTATACAAACGACTTCTACGACAGTAGGTAATTAGTTTCAACAGAGAAAAGGAAACAGCAATGTCTAGTAAATAAAGTCTTTGTCTGCCACAAAACTTATGAAATCTTAACTAATTCTTCTATCTTTATGACTTAAGAGTCAATAGCCTGAGATCGTAACAAAATCCCGATTTGGTATTGTTAATTACTTAATATATTTTCGTCTCATTTAAAGTCAGTTATTTTGTTGGTTAGTCAAATATAGCAATGCAAAAAGTAAAAAACCATATGAATCAATACTTTAAACTCTACAGGAAAAACAACATATATTTGATCTCTACACAACAATGTACCTATAATGTTTATCACGTATCCAATAATGTTTCATGTTTTCATTCGTATCTTTCAAAAATTACAAACAATCTTTGTTTTTTTATTGGGAACGACAGTTTTCTGAAGTCACTCAAAAAATATTTTGTATTAGTGATTTTTTAGCTAAAAATGTATACAAAGTAATATAATTTTTATTTCAAACATATAAAATCGATAGCATATTTACTAAAACTTTTTCATATTTCTTACTGAGATACTAATCAAATAACAATTGATTTTAAAATCAATAAATAAATAAACACTGATTTTTAAAAAGAGTCCATATTTTCTAAAATCAATTGTAAAGTCACGTGGGAATAGGATCTCTGTTGAAGGTAAATGTAAATAGTGGGAGGTTAGAATCTGCATGCGCATTGAAATTTTCTGTAACCGTCCAAGTCACTTCTTTAAAGTACAAATTCTAGTTATGGTGCATCATTAAATTCATAATTATAACAAAGAAGAAGTCTTTAATTATTGTTGAGTTTTTCATACTATTATTTTAATTGAAACTTTCAAACTCGATGGACGTAATAGTCAAAGTCTCTATTTTAAAAGAAACTTGTGCACCATGTCAAGTATTAATTATGTACTCGACCAATAGCATTAGATCGTGATATGGGTAATACTATTAGTATTGAAAGTTCTGTGACATTATTATTATGAATTCAACACAACATTGTGCATTCAATAGTTCTTTCGTTTTTTCTAATTTTCTTTGCTTATAATTCCGTTGATCTGACGACATTTCCTCGCTCCAGGCTTTATGAATTTCTTTCTAGATGTTGTATGCCAATCAATCTATTTTATTTTCTTTTCTTTTTAATATCAGCGTAGTTGTGTTTATGGAAAGTTTTATTAATAATTGGATCAAATGCTAAAATAAAATAAATTTCCGGTTTTATTAGCCAAAAGAATAAAAGCTTTTGTCCAAAAAAAAATGGTTGTACAGGTGTATTGATTCATTATGCAATGTCCCAATGTATTCTTAACTTTGATCACATGAATGTAACTATGTTAATATAGTTTTTAATTTTAGCTAAGTACGTAGTTCCAAAAGTCTACTACAAAAGAGATTTAGCATATCTTGAATGGTTTTTTTTTTTAAAGATGTGATTGAAAAAAATCGAACTAATAATAATAAAAATGATTCCCGTGATCCGTGGTAGCTCGTGACCATTATTATATAACAAGATTGTATTCTCGAGTTATAAGACACCTTCCCTTCTCATGGGAACACGATAAGTCAAAAACATCTCATTTGATTTATCATACAAAATTCAATGTATGTCCGAAGTGTTTAATTTGGTGACAAATCCAAAAAAAAAAAAAAAATCTCGAGTAAATTAGAAACAATTAAAAAAATTGATGATTTTGAATACCCTACAATATTTTAGATCGAGCAATGTCCCAACAGAGATGTCAATTATGGCCCGGCTCTGAAAAGCATCGGACTCGGACTTAAATATATAAGTCTAAAAAAAATTGGGCCTTTTGGGCCAAACCCAATCATGTTAGTGGATTTTTCGGGTTTAGTCCGGCCGGGCTCGAACCGACCCGAAAAGCCCGGAAATAAACATTTTGATTGAATTAGAGGTTTTGTTTAAGAATTTAACCTTTTAAAACTTGAAGTATTTCCGATATATTTTCATTGATCGAAAACCCTAATTTTCTTGTTTTGTCTTACTATAAATCTGAGAGTCTACATTTAGTATTGATGCACATGTCTTGAACAAATATAGAAATCGTTTTCTACCTAGACACATTGAAACATTGATTCGTACACACACTTGGTTGGATGGGTTTACGTTTCGTGATATAAGTAACATTATCATTCATTCTATTTACTTCATATTTTTAAACTCAGTATCTATAGACTTCCAATGATATTTCTATACAATTTATACATGTAAAAAAAAGACTGAAAAAGCCTGAAAATTCCTATAGCCCTGTTTGGGCCGGGTCAATTTTTTTTCGGACCGGACTCAAATATATGAAGGTTTTACGAGTTTCGGGCCGGGCCGAACTAGTCCCGATTGACATCCCTAGTCCCAATGTACAATCCTCAAAAGCTCTATATTCCCCTTATGGAGCAATACATTATATTTTAGTTCATAAATCAGATATATTGATTTGAAATCTTAAATATACAGATATGTTTTCACATTCAATACATTTTTTCTTTTTGATAACTATAAAAAAATTCTGTACCAAAATTATACATCCCTATCGGAAAAAAACATATAATATAGTTTCCGTCCAAATGCCACTCTACATTCATTAATATTCTCACTTATTCGATCGTATATATTCGATTTGTCTTGTCACCACAAGCATATATACGTTTTCAACTTTTTGGCACATATGGAACTAACAGTAAAAAATATTGATGTATATGTGACAATTTGAACCAGATTTACCATCATATATATGAATATACTGAAGCACAGATTAAAAGAAAAAAGTATGTATTCTAGTGGATTGGTGCAAATGAAAATCTTTCTAAGATTTAGTGCTAAATTCAATATACTAAATTTAGTGAAAATCCAAATTGTGAACTGTAAAGAAACTTCTTTTGGCAAATATATATACTGATGAAAACAAAAGTATGAGGGATTAGAAACCTAGCACAAATGTCCTTGACAGAAAATAGAGCATAATGGTCATGGACCAGAATTCTCGATCAGCTTTAACGGTTTGATATCAGTTTTGGTCGCACTTTAAAGTACCAAACTTATGTGTATCTTGGTAATGGAAAGAAACAATTCGGCTGCTGATTGTCTTCTCATTAAGATGAGTTAAGTGGAGATTCGAAGCCCATCTTGGCATTATAATTCTCATAATCAGTTATTCCTTTAGTTTCATAAAATTTGATTTTCTGCATTTTTCACACATTTTAAAAAAAAATCAAGGGTAAACGATCTATTTCTCCCTCAGAAATTTCATATAATAACAAATTTCCCTGAAATTTGAGCCTAGTTTTATTTTCCCACCAAATCAAAATTCGAATCTCATTTCCCCACGAAATCAAAGTTCCAAACCTATTTGCCCACGAAATCAAAATTCGAAATTTATTTTCCCACGAACCACGATTTGACTCGGTTTACTGTATACCAATTAAATGTTAACCAACTAAACCAGAAAGAAAACCAAAATTAACCCAATTTAGATCCAAATTAAAACCTGACCCGACCCGACCCGTAACCTGTGTAAAATAATGACCCGGCACAACAAATCAAAAATCAAAAAAAATTTCTGCAAATCAAAAATCTCTTTTCGATTAATCTCTTCCGCCATTGTTTTCTTAATTTTCTTTTCCATTTCCTTAATCAAATCAAACTCTTCTCTTTACCCAAAGACATAGCTAACTTCATATCGATTTAAGGTTGATTCATCGTGAAATCCAAATCAAACCCATACTCGCCTTCTTCCATGTGGCCAACCCTCTTTTGCTCCGGCGATGAGTAATCGGAGACAGACGGCAACTCTTGTTCACTCCGACTCTTTCGTTTTCCTCTCTCTCTCTCTCTCCTCTCTCTTCTCACCGTTGCTCGCCGTTGCTCACCGTGAGGACCTCTCCTCTCAGAACCCACTGTTCTTTTGACCGTCGGTGAGGCCTCACGCCGCCGGCGAGAAGCTCCTCTATCTCCCTCCTCTTCATTTCTTCCATGGATGCTCAATCATCTCTCCTCTCGCTCGCTAATGATCTCGCCGTTGCTCGCCGTGAGAACCTCTCCTCTCGGTCCGTTTCGATCCCGCACTTGCATCTGTTCCCGTTGCTCAATCATCTCTCCTCTCGCTCGCCGTTGCTTCCCTCATTATCATCGCCGCTCAAAAGCAACGATGCTGGATCGATGGCGTAGGAGGAAAGATGGCGAGATGATAATGACAATGTAAAGATTTCAATTATTGAAGTGTAACTTGTGGACAGCCAAATCAAACCAAAAACAAAATTTTCTATTTGAAATCATCAAATGAACCTCCAAGCTAGAGACTTTCCAGCACAAAAAAACCCGTCATCAAGCTCTTCTCAATTACGCCGACGATGACGTTATCATGAACGGAATCGACATCAGTGGGAATGATTTTTGTGCCTTTCTGATAAAAATTGATGTTGTGAAATGATTTGTTTTTCTTGATAATTTGGATTTCGATTGATGATTAATGGTGAAGATGAAGAAGAATATTCGATTCATTACCGGGTCGGGTTTTTGGGTTAGTTTTGGTTGGAATCCGATTTTAATTCGGTTTAAGATTTGGTTTGTTCGATTTATGTTTGGTTTATAACATTAACCGATATCCGGGGGCAAATAGGTTTGAAACTTAGATTTTGTGGGGAAATGGGATCCGAACTTTGATTTGGTGGAAAAATAAAACTAGGTTCAAACTTCAGGAATATATGTTATTATACGAAACTTTCGAGTGGAAAATATATAGTTTACCCAATATAAACTAAATAAAGTGCGTCCATATTTCCGGTTGGTAGTTGTAGACTTAAAGAGGCCTTCATCAATTCCATCAAGTATTCAAGTGACGTTTTTCAATTTCCCTTAAATGATACAATAATTTATTATAAAGTTTGCATGACCTTACTGTTTTTTTTTTGGACTATATGATACGAATAAATTTGGATGATCCGATATTAGAGTGATTCAATTGGTAGGAATTAGCATGATATTCAAGATCGAATTTGTTCTGTTTTAAAAAACGGAGTATCCAAAGTTTTAGGGTCTAGAACCGGATATCAGAATATTCGGATTCGAATTCACTTTCATACATAATTTTGAAAAAATATATGTATAATATTTATATTAAAATGTGATATATTTTGAGAATGTCTTTAATAAATATGCTCTAAAATATTTATGAAAATTATTTTGAAAACCTTTTTCTGTTAATGACAATTATTTTGAAAACTGTTATATGACATTTCATAATTTATAGACGGATTTGGATTTATATCTGGATTCGGATATTTAAAAATTATAAAATATCCGATATGTATTTGTATACCCGACATTACTATATGCGAGGCATTAAATGTCACTAACTATATTGTCTAATATTTGGTTTGAAATCTCCATCTACCTATGTCAAATAAAATAAGAACTATAGTCTAATATTTGGTTTCAAATCTCCATCTACCTATGTTATGCGGTTTTAAAAACAATATTTTGAAACTAACAACTGAAAAATCAATACTTTTAGAAATCAACAATTTAATGACAAAAGTTTTCTGTTTTCTAAAAAGTGAAAATATAAGTAACTTTCTATTATCTCTATAATATTATTTAAAAAAACATTTTTGTAAATGAATTTTGTTTTGTAAGTTATTACATAATATATCATTACAAATAAAAAAGATAATTTATATAGGAAATAATATAATTTTCTTTTAAAATTATTGATGAAAATATGAAAAATATTTATCTATCGTTAAAGAGGTTATTTACTATTTAGTTTCTTAATTATTTTAATATTATATATTTTTAAATAATAATAAATCCATATATATTCAAAAAACAAAATCTATTCGAAATTTTGCTATATTTTTTACTATAATTTATTATATTTTATTTAAATATATATCAAAATAAAAGTTAAAAAATATTTTACTAATTTTATAAAAAAGTTATACATAAGAAAATTGATTTTTTTTTTAAGAGTTCGTGAAGTAACCACAAAACTAGAGTCATTAAACGGTGTATA
>PKMM01050415.1:893579-983855 GCA_002933915.1 Eutrema heterophyllum | reverse complement strand
GCGCGAGTTAAATCTTAGTGTAGATATATTATGGAAACAGTTTAGTTCCTATCCAATTATTCAAAACTCGTATACCGGGCCGGGCATAAGTGATATATCACTCAAAAATATGGATAAATGCCACATTAATGATATGACGATCACATTAACCACATGACGTAGGCAAAAGGAAATATGCTTTTACGGATGAGATCGGATTTATCCACATTATAGTATAGAAATGCATACTAAGAATTTAGGTGATATTTTAAAAATTATTTCTTTAAAAAAATTGCAATTGTTTAAAAAGTATGTTTATCGAAATTAATACTTACACATAATTTACATAAATACTAACAAATTCCTGAATTCATAGAATAACCAATTAATATAGGAGACAATAGAACATAATATTTTTAATTGTAGAACTAGTACTTAAAATAATTTTCTTTTTGCAACAAACCTATATCTTATTCAAAAAATTATTTGGCGGACATTGTGTTGTATATAATTAATAACAGAGGAATTATTTGCATCAAATATTACTTAATCAAAACATATTTTGTGATCTAACGCTTTCTAAAATCTAAAAAATTAAGTAACACGTTCTATTTAGAAAAAACGATTTTACCCATACTTGTTATTGGTCCGTGTACTGTATACCGTTGATTCACGCAGTACTGTACAAGGGTACGACTGGAAAGTCAACAAATGTACAGTACACAAAGTGTTACAATTTTTATAAAGTGTTAGTTCACAAAGTATGTTTTCAATAAGTGTCCGTACATGCGAGAAGCCCAAAACAGAGATATATGTTTCTTTTGCCAAAAAAAAAAAACAAAGAGATATGTTAAGTTCTTAATAAGGCAAAGTAATGGTCAAAAATTATAGAGTGCTTTACACTCTAAGACACTTTCCCACTTTCATTTTACAAAAATGACACTTTATGATTTTAGACACACTTTCTCTACTTTATTACATGTGAAATCCCAAAAATACCCTTATATCATTATTACCAAAACACAAAACAGTTTTTTATTATTATTCTTTTCCACACCTCAATTATTTTATTTTGCTTATTTATTCTCATAAAAAACAATTTCACAATTTTATTTGCACTATAAACTACATTTCTTTTTTTCTCTAGACTTTGATACTCATTTCACAATATTTTACTTACATATGGTTCGAACATATGGTCGAACACATGCGTATCCATATAGCTGCGTACACGTGTACACATTTAAATGGATAGACATATGCGTATCCACGCGCATATCGTCCACATGTATGCAACTACATGGATGTGCATGCATATCCACATGCATATCGTCCACATGTACGCAATTACATGAATATGCATGTGTATCCACTCACATATCATCCACGTGTACGCACCTACATGGATATGCATACGTATCGACGTGAATATTGTACACGTGTACGCAACTAAACACTGGTCGCAGGAAAAACTAATACTAATACGGGGCATTCCAACTATAACTTCGCCGGAAAATCATCAGAAATCCTTCCAACGGGGACTGTTTGTCGGAAATCCATCGGAAAATCCTCTTCGGTAGTCTATCGGAAAAGTTTCGACCATTTTCCGACGATTAGTGTCCGTCAGAATGTTCCGACGAAAATCCGACCAAAATTGATTTCCACGAGCTGTAACCGACATATTTAGTCCCGTCGGAAATGACCGCCAATTTTCACATGTAAGTAAAAAGTTGTGAAATGTGTATCAAAATATAGAGGAAAAAAATATAATTGATAGTGAAAAAATAATTGTTATATAAAGAAATAAAACAAAATGTGTGGGGTGTGTGAAATAAAAATAATTAAAAATAGAGAGAAAATGAAAGAAAGGTAATTACCTTTTGGTAGATGGGTAATAAGGTTAATAGACACACCAAAATTGATTTCCGACGAGCTGTAACCGACGGATTTAGTCCCGTCGAAAATGACCGCTAGTTTTCACATGTAAGTAAAAAGTTGTGAAATGGATATCAAAGTATAGAGGAAAAAAAATATAATTGATAGTGAAAAAATAATTGTTAGATTAATTATTTATGAGAAGAATATAAAGAAAACAAAATGCGTGGAGTGTTGTGTGAAATGAAAAATAGAAAGAAAATAGGGATAGTTAATTACCTCTTGGGGTAATAAGGTTAATAAACATACTACAAAAATAGGATAACGTGTGTCTAAAATTATAAAGTGTGTAATTAGATTTTTAAAAAGTGTCTGAGTTTAATTTTCTCAAAATTAAATCATGCGAAATAGTTTCCCAACTATATCATCGTTTTTTAATTAATAAAATGGTCAAAATTAAAATCGTCAAAGAAGTCCAATCTCTCTCTCTCGCTCGATTTGCCAATAAATTGGAGGTAATCGCCACCAAACTCTTTCACAAGTCATAACAGTCGTTCAAAGATTGATCTTTTTTTGTTTCCTTTGTTTTTGAAAAGAGAAAATTCAGAGTATGGCGGAGATCTCGGGAAACGGCCACGGTGACGCCAGAGAAGGATCAGTAGTGGTGAATCTCAAGGAAGAAGACAAACATCAACAACAAATAGAAGCTATTCATAACCCAAAACCCATGAAGAAACAAGACTCTCTCCTCTCAATCTCTGTCCCTTTCTTACAAAAGGTTTTTTATTTTCTTTTTTTGCTAAATTCTTACAAAAGGTTTTCACTTCTGTAACTCTCGATCTCTAAAAAACCCTTTAATCTCGGAAAAAACGAGAAAACTCTCATCAATCTATTAAATTCATCTCAATTCAATCAACAAATCTCTCTGCTTTTTTCTGGTGTTGGACGAAATTTCTCTCAGAATTGAAAAACAAAACTCTGTTTTGCATTGCTCTGTTTCATGTTGACGATGGAGATTCTCATTTCACCCATTCTGTCCGATTAATTCCGCTATTTTCAATACCCAATTACATTGAATGTCTTTGGTATTTACACTGTTTGATGAAAATTCCTCTGAGATATGAATTACTCTGTTTTAATTTTGCTAAATTTGCTCTGTTTTCAGTTGATGGCTGAGATTCTGGGAACGTACTTTTTGATATTCGCCGGTTGTGCATCGGTGGCCGTAAACACCCAACACGACAAAGTCGTGACTCTTCCGGGGATCGCCACCGTTTGGGGACTCACCGTCATGGTGCTTGTTTACTCTCTCGGTCACATCTCCGGCGCACATTTTAATCCGGCCGTCACAATCGCCTTCGCCTCTTGCCGCCGTTTCCCTCTCAAACAGGTCAATACATACAAGCATATATAAGCTATAATGATCGATCAAGTTTTGTTTTTATGTGTGACTTTGAGTTTGATGAACAAACTAAAGAACCTTAGCGTCTTGTGTTTGAGAGGTCTAGCTTAGCTGTCCTCTTGATTGTATTGCACGAAACTTTAGGTTATTTTTTTTTGAAGATTTGTTTTGGGCTTTTTTCTCTGTAATAACATTTTAAAGTTGGAGAAATAACATTGTTTTTGAAAGAAAGAAAAAAATAACATTGTTTTTCTTGTACATTACAGGAAAATCCATAAACTCAATTATAATTGTATAAAAACGTCAAAATCTTCACCTCAAAGGAATCTTCCAAAATTGGCCCACTTTTATTGCGACATTAAATTTACACTTCACATTTTTTCTTTAATATTTTAGGTTCCGGCGTACGTCATATCACAATTGATCGGATCGACGCTTGCGGCGGCGACTTTGCGGTTGTTGTTTGGACTTGATAATGACGTTTGCAGTGGAAAACACGATGTGTTCGTCGGAACATTACCGTCGGGATCGGATTTGCAGTCGTTTGTGATCGAGTTTATCATCACTTTCTACCTAATGTTCGTCATTTCCGGCGTCGCCACCGATAATAGAGCGGTTAGTATTTCAAAATCTTCTTAATTATGTTCATTTTTAGTTGACTTTAGCTGATATGATTCCCTCTCAGATACTTACATAGTTTTGAACAATCTAGTCACTGAAATAATGTACTTTTTAAGGTTGCTTTTATGGAAAATGGATTAGATACGCTACTTTATGGTTTCCTCTTTTATTTTGAATGTTGTTATAGGAGTATCTCTTTATTAAAAGATTATATTTTGCGTGAGCAAAGTCTTTTTCTTTCGTTTTTATATTTATCCATGTTTTTACCACCCTCTCAGCAACTACATATGCTTTCTTTGGTCTTTTGAGAAACTTAACATTTTTTTTTTGGTTGAAATGTTAAATTTATAGATCAACAAAGAAAAAAATAGTTACAAGAGTTTGACAAACTGAAAAATAGTTACAAGAGTTTGAAAAACTGGAAAATTTAATGACAACAAAATATTAAGCCACGAGACAATTCGAAGATCATAATATTTGGAAATAGCTTAATAAGATGATATAGTACATATTGTCAACCATCAGTTGAGAAACTTAACATTGGGATCAAATGTTGTAATAATCAGATCGGAGAACTTGCCGGACTAGCAGTAGGAGCAACGGTGTTACTTAACGTGATAATTGCCGGGTAATTTATCACCTATAACATTTCTATTTATGAATTATATCATTTCTCTTTCTACTAGAACTTAAAAAATGATATATATGGTTATGTTTATCCTTTTTCTATCAGACCGGTATCAGGAGCGTCGATGAATCCAGGAAGAAGTTTAGGACCTGCAATGGTTTATAATTGCTACAAAGGAATTTGGATTTACATAGCGTCTCCAATTCTTGGTGCGGTTTCGGGTGCATGGGTTTATAACACGGTTAGATATACCGATAAACCGCTGCGAGAGATAACCAAAAGCGGTTCGTTTTTGAAGAACGTGCGAAACGGTAGCTCTCGTTAAGAAAACAAGATCATGGCTATGTTAAATTAGTCATCGGAGGTTTAAGTTGTATCAATTAGAAGTAATGGGAGTATTTTGGTATTAAAGTTCTTTTTGCAAAATGGGAACATGTATGGGTATGTAACGAATGTAATCTAATCTACGCATAACAACTTTGACCAGACCTTACGTATATGGTTGTATTAATTGTTATAGTTATTTCTTTTATCTTCTTAATGCGAAAGATTCTATCCTCATATTAACTGTTTTGATACTTTTAAAATAATGAATTGAATTTTGGAAGCCGACAAAAACAAAAAATCAAAAGTTTGATAATTTGGAACTCGACAAAAGGAAGCACAAAATACGGAATCGTAAACATTGCCAAGTGTGCATTACTTTGTCCAGAGCTTAAAAATCAGCCACGTGTTACTTTGTCCGGAAAACGCCAAACTTAACATCGCTATAATCCGCCACGTCAGAACTCTCCAATGACGTGTCACATCCAAATCATAGACGTCATATTTCCCTCATGCAACATCACCCCTCTCTTATAAGACCATTATAAACACACACAAACCAAACTAAAGCATAAGAGAAGAAAAAAAGGCTTTTGGTAACTGCGTTGTCCCATGTTTTATTTTACGTGTTCTAATGTTTTCCTGAAAATTATCGTTAATATCGGTTTGTATACTATACTGCAGAAAGACGGAAGACAATCTTCACACTCGGGTTTCAAATGGGTCTGTCATGTCTGATGTCGAAAGCTTAGCCTGGGATCCCCACAGTGAACATTCCTTTGTGGTGAATTACACTTTCCTTTGCTCTTATAATATACAATCTGATGTTACAGAAGTTTTAGATATTTTCTAATTAACCGTCCCTCTTAGGTAAGTCTCGAGGATGGAACCGTGAAAGGTTTTGATATACGCGCTGCACAGTCAGGTTCAGATTCTGATTTAAAACCAAGTTTCACTATCCAAGCACATGACCAAGACAAAGGAGTCTCCTCCATCTCATACAACATTTCTGCACCCAATGTACATCTCTCTCTCTCTCTCTCTCTCCCAAAGTCCTTATAGCATTTCATATTTATGTAATAAAAATCAGTTCTCACCATTTATGAGCTTCTTAACAGCTTTTGGCTACGGGGTCTATGGATAAAACGGCAAAACTTTGGGATCTTTCAAACAATGAGCCTTCATGCATTGCTTCCCACAAACCAAAAGCTGTAATAACCAATCAACATAAATCTTTTTTGCTTCCCATTGGTTTCTGCTTCTTCATTCCTAATTATTCCAATTCGTTGTTAATGATAATCACCAGGGAGCTGTTTTCTCCATTTCCTTCTCCGTGGACAACCCTTTCTTGCTCGCTATTGGTGGTTCAAAGGGAGAGCTAACATGTGAGTTGAAATAAGATGCAAGAAAAATTAATAATGTAGTTGGAACAAATCATTTTTATTAGGAGATTGTTAACTTATCTTGTGGCCTATGTTTGCAGGTTTGGGATACACTGTTGGACGCTAATGTCTCTCGCAAATATGGGAGCAATCAATCTTCAAAAGCCCACAAGGGTCACTTGTTTCTTTGAAGCTGTGATGGTCGTTAGATTCCATCACACTCATTCCAAATTTTTGCAGTTTCTTTTTCTGTTTTCTCTTTAGGTTTGTTTGATCTCCTACAGTCATATGATTATGGTTAATCGTGCAAGGGTGTGAGCTTATATAAATTTGTTGAATGCTTAAGATTGGCAAAGCCTTTTTCAACTTATCAAGAAGATCTAAATTATCACATGTTTAAATTTGTGTATTTGAGTTTAGTTCATGCGCTCTAGAATGAAAAAAACTAGCACTTCCAATTGTAGTGTCTTTGAAAGAAAGAATCTTGCTATATGTCGAATTCTTGAGAGGCATTCAACTTTATCTGTCTTACCGGCCTGGCAATGTAAAATTACGTATTAAATAAATAGTTTTTTTTGTTGGTTGTGTTTGATATATACAAAATATATTAAAAGTAGTTTGATATATATATATTTTACTTTCGTTTAATTATAACAAAAATAGTAGATTTAAAAATCGTTTGAAATTGAAGGACCAAAACACGTTGTAGTTTGTGCTAATAATGTTGGTATATCAACACATGGATTAAAATCCGCATATCGCAGGTTGTTGATGAAAAAAAACGGTTTATCACACGTTTCTTTTGACAATTTGATTTTTGTGACGAAATAGAAAAATACAAACTTTATAAATCAACAAAGTCAAAAACCTTGGATCGAGCACATTTAGGTGCAACGAGACCTTATTGAAGGATCAAGCCAGCAACAGATGCTGCAAAACAGAGCCCATCACAATCAATAATTTGAATAATCAACCCAAAATCCAAGAAAAGAAAAAAAGAATCTACACAGGATTGAAATGGAATCTCGGTTCAGGGAGACAAAATCGAGAAGACAAACAAATTCAAAAGTCAACCTATGAGAAATAGCAAAACCCAGAATCTTACACTGAAAAACCTAATTAAGATTCACAAATATGTCTCTTTTTCCTAAATCAGTCGAGACGTAAGCAAATCAATCAGAGAAACAAAATCAAAGTTAAATGTGCCAAATAGAGGAATCGATTCTGTTTATTTCATTAAAAGATTACCTCTCTTAAACACATATTACAATCATGACGAAATACTACAAACGCCACTAATCATGACACTGCTAATCATGACACCACTATCATGGATTGTGGACCACACCACTAAACACCATTAATCAATCCAGATTATCTACAACTAAATACACAATAATGATATTTATATATATAGTCAATCGTAATATCCCCCTCAAACTGGAGCGTGGAGATTACGAATGCCAAGCTTGCCAAGTAAATAATCGAATTGTTGGCGCCCCAACACCTTCGTTAGTATATCGGCTAGTTGTTCTGTCGTCTTGACATACGAGGTAGCTATAATACCATCTTTAACTGCATCTCTTACATAATGACAATCTATCTCAATGTGTTTAGTTCGCTCATGGAAAACCGGATTGTTGGCGATAAAAATCGCTAGATTGTCACAAAAAAATGAGACTGGTTTTTTCTGTGTAATTCTGATAATTTCCAACAACGATTTCACCCATTTGAGTTCGCCAAGTGTGACTGCCATAGCACGATACTCTGCTTCAGCGGAAGAGCGGGAGACAATAGGTTGTTTCTTGGTTTTCCATGACACAATCGTATCACCAAGCATCACCACATAGCCTGTTAACGATCGTCGTGTGAGTGGGCAAGAGGCCCAATCTGAGTCGCAATATGCAGAGAGAGACATATCAGTGGTAGAACTTAGTAAAATACCTTGTCCAGGCGAGCCTTTAAGATACCGAACTACGCGTAATGCTGCCTCCCAATGTCTCGTACGCGGTGATTGCATAAATTGAGCTAAAATATGAACCACATAGCTCAACTCTGGCCGAGTAATACCAAATACACCAATCTGCCAACAAGTCTTCGATATTGTTCTGGATTTGCAAAATACTCACCAGCAGCCTGTGCTAAACCATAATTTTGTTCAATGGGTGTATCCACTGGTTTCGCTCCAAGCAATCCACTCTCTGAGATGATGTCTAGTGTATATTTGCGCTGAGACAGATAGATTCCAGCCTTTCCACGAGAGACCTCAATGCCCAAAAAATATTTGAGTGGACCAAGATCTTTCATGTGGAAACACTTACTCAAATAAGCCTTGAACTTTGAGATGAGCTTTGAGTTGTTTCCTCCAATGACTAAATCGTCAACATATACCAGGACATAGAAAATCGATTCACCATTGGAGTAGGTAAACAAGGAGTAATCTGCATAGTTCTGAACAAAACCAAAATCCAAGAGTGCTGTAGAAAGTTTGGCAAACCAACACCTTAGTGCTTGCCGTAGCCCGTATAACGACTTCCGTAACTTACACACTTTGTTCTTGTTTTGTGACGTGAATCCTGGTGGAAGACGCATGTATACCTCCTCATCAAGATCACCATGAAGGAATGCATTGTGAACATACATCTGGTGAAGCTCCCAAATTTTAGCCGATGCGACCTCCAATGGAATCCGAACTGTTGTAAGTTTTACAACTGGTACAAACGTTTCTTTGTAATCCAAGCCTTCCTTTTGTCGATTTCGCAGTGCAACCAATCGCGCCTTATATCTCTCAATCGATCCATCTGAATTGTACTTGATTTTAAACACCCATTTACTACCTATAACATGTGCACCTGGCGGAAGATCAATGATATCCCAAGTTTTATTCACTTCAAACGCATCATATTCAAAGCCCATTGCATTACACCAAACTTTGTGTTTCACCGCTTCAGCAAAAGTAGTTGGCTCATCATTGGTGCTGATTGAAGCAAGGAAAGCCTGGTGTATGTCTGAAAAATGCTCACACGAAACATAATTTACTAAGGGATAAGAAACCTTACTTGATGACTTTTGAGTTGAGCAGATGGGTGCGCGAGGGGGTTCTTCAACACGGTGAGCCGAATAAGTAAGAAAAGGCTTCAATAGGACAGATTTGGTGCATGCTCTTTTTCCACGACCCAGATCATCTGAGTTAACGCTGTTTTCATGACGTACTGCATCAAACTGTGTAACACCAACCTCGACTTCGTTTTGTGTAACACTTGCTTCCGCTTGTGTAACACTAGCTTCTGCCTGTGTAACACAGGCTTCATCCGGTGGATTCTCCGCCGGCTTACTTGGTAATGATGACTGAGCAGTTGTTGGATCTCCCCCTGTCGTCATAGCTTCCAAGGATGGAGGATTTCCAGTAGCGATTTCATCAAACACGGTAGGGTGCATCGTCAAAGGAGGAACATGTCGATGCTCTTGGGTGGAAGATGCTATTTCAGCGAAAGGAAAAAGGTTTTTCTGAAATGAAACATCCCGAGATACAAACTTGACCTCCTTTTCAAGATCAAACACAATCCATCCTTTTTTTCCAAATTCATATCCCAGAAATAAGCAACGAACACTTCGCTCTTTAAACTTGTCATTGTCACAAGCTACTCTTTTTGCAAAACACAAAGATCCAAATACCCGGATTTGTGTGTAGTCTGGTTGTGTGCCATATAACAACTCGTAAGATGTTTTGCCATCAAGCAAAACAGATGGTGTTTTGTTGATTAGATAAGTTGCTGCCATGATTCCTTCTCCCCAAAAATGAACCGGCAGATTTGCTTGAAATAAGAGAGCATGAGCCACATTGAGGATGTGGCGATGCTTGCGCTCAACTCTCCCATTTTGTTGAGGTGTAGCAACACAAGAGATTTGATGGAGAATGCCTAATTTGCTAAAATACTGTCGCAGACAAGTAAACTCCGTTACGTTGTCGCTGCGAATCGTCTTTACCCGTTTCTCAATTTGTCGCTCAACAAAACTCATGAAATTCTTTGAAGTGTTGCCGGATTATTTGAAGGGGCTACACTCATGTGCTGACTAAGAATCTGGTTTTGAGGATAAGCAATGGATGTTTGAACCATGGGATGCAGCTGAGATGCAGAGTTCTGACATTGGTTTAGCGGAGTCTGTGAGACTGAGCTTTGTAGCCCTGTTCGTTTGTCTAGAGGGGCAACATCCATCTATTGACCAAAACTTTTGCACACGGTATCGATTGGAGAACATGACATCTGGGGAGGTCTCTTGTGAGAACGAGGTTTCAAATCTCTTTGTATATGGTTTATATCTCTTCTATGGTTTAGATAACTTTCGGGACCCCGTGAGCCACTAGGCTAGATCTCAATAGCATCAGATTTCACAGTATCAACTAAACTGGATGAGAAGTGAGTTTGTTTAGTGACAAACATCCATGTTTTGGTGTGGCTTGGATCAGTAGGCTTACTTCACGAGAGCGTTAACCACCTTAATCCGCCTTTAATCCCAAGGACAGATCACTTTGTGCACTACAAGAAATATGGGTATTGATAGCATTAAAAGATAGCGTTTTTGAGGTCTATGCTATGTTTGAATGAATCGCGATATAAAGATAGCGTTTCGTAAATTGTAAACGCTACAAATGATATAAGCGGGATTATATGAAATTGACGCGGCCAATTTTCTGGTTCTGAAGTTTAATGTCCCGCTATTGAAAATGTTAAGAGGGAAAAATGTGAAATTTTGGCTAAGGCAAAATAAAAGAAAAACCCTACCGGCCACCGAAAAATCCCTTTATCATTTTTTCCCTACAGCAAAAAAAGATCAAAAACTTCTTCTCTCTTGCGATATCACTCGATTTCTTGAGAAATTGAGCTCAAATTCTGCAACTCTCACTCGATTTCTCTCGATCTCACTCGCTTTCTCAGTCTCGATCTCGATTTCTCACTGTGTCCACTTGATTTATCAGTCTCTAAACTCGATTTCTCACAATCTCTCTCTCGAATCTTCAATAGGTATGTTCTCATTCAATCGTAGCTTCTTTGTTCTTTGGAATGAAAAACCATTTTGATTTGGGGTTTCGATTATTGGGTTGTGTGAACATTGATGCGGAACTTTGTGATTTTGGGTATCGATTTTGATTTTGGGTTTTGATTCTTAGATTCAGTTAACATGCATGTCGAAGTTTGGCACATTTCTTGTTTCAATTTTGATTATCGGTTTCGATTATGATTTTTGGGTTTCGATTTTATGTTGATTGAAACTGTTCTTCATTTATCAGTTTCAGAAATGGCGAAGACAAGAGGAGGTAAAGTTGGTTCTCGTCGTAGTAGACGTAATCAAGGCTTGGAGGTAGAAGATGTTACACCACCAGTTACTCCTGCAACAACACTAAAGGTGAATAAGAAGGTGAATAAGAAAAGAAAAGCAAAGAAAGTGGGTACGAGAAGTAGTACTAGAAGCAAGAAAGTGGCTGCTCAAGATGATGAGGTAGAAGATGTTACACCGCAAGATAATGTGGTTGAAGAACCGCAAGATGATTTGGTTGACAGTGTAACACCGGAAGTTGTGGAAGAAGAGAAGGGTAATGACAAAGAAGATGTAACACCGGAGGCTGATCAGACTGAGAAAGCAATGTCTGAAGATGAGAAAGAAGATTCTGAGATAGAAGGAGAAGCTTGCTTGACTGGACAGGAACCGCAGGACGATGAAGAAGAAGCTGCCAATATGGAAGAAGCTGCCAATATAGAAGGAACTGCCAATATGGAAGAAGCTGCCAATATAGAAGGAACTGCCAATATGGAAGAAGCTGCCAATATCGAAGAAGCTGCCAATATGGAAGAAGATAATGCGATTCCTAGCAATACTGATGAAGGAAGTCAGGTACCAGAGGAAAGAGTGAAAGAAAGAAGAAAAAGAGGACCAACAAAGATGCGTAAAGTGGCTGAAAATCCTAATGAAAAGGTTTCAGTTTCTTTCACTGACTTTGGTGATCATGTTGGACCTGGTTCAGTATCATTATCATCTTTTCTTGGTGTCCTTGTGAGTGAACGCATTCCGGTTACACTTGATGATTGGAGAAAACTTGATGCAGTGACTAAAGAAACATTGTGGGAAGAAATTCAGGTATATATTTATATGCAACTATTTTTTTTGTTTAACATATATGAAACATGTTTGACCTTTGCTTGTTGTACTTGATGCAGGGGAGGTTTGACTTGCAAGAAGAATGGAAAAAAGCTATTATTTTCAAGCAAATGTGTAATATCTGGAGGGGTAGGAAGTCACATAGATTCTTCCTTTCTGCAATATTATTGTTTCCTTCAACTTGAAATCATGAAGACAAATAGTCAGACCGAGTACCACCTTTAGATTGGGCACTATCAGAGTCTAGAGGCAACTCTTTCTTTTCTTTGGGTGGTAAAACAAATGTATCGCCAATTGACGCAGTGGGAAAAATCTTAGGAATAACAAGCGCTAAACCTAAAACGAAATCAAGTCCGCTAGCAACGAACTTGAAGGATAATACTCTGGAATCCACCAAAATAGTCTGAAATCCACCAGAAAAGAGAAAAGCTCTCAACTTTGATTAATAATAATTGATGTACTCGATTTTTACCGCTTTCTAACATACGTTTTTGTGTTGGTTTTGAGTCTTTTATTGAGTCAAAGTGTGTTTTTAGAGTCTTTTAGTCTTTTATCGAGTCTTTACAGGTTTTAGGTTGATTTGGAGGAAAACATGGCGTTTTGGTTGCAAAAGGTGAAACTGGGAATGCAGAGTCATGTAGAAGCGTCTGCAGTTTGGCATTCGTTGAAGGTCTTCCTACCAATGGATCGAGTTGAAATTTTGACACAAGATATAGCTATGAATTAGCTTTCATTTTCAAGTAGTTTAAAGAAAATCCAACGGTGTGATCAAGAGTTATAACCGATTTACTGAAAACAGGTCAATCTGCCTCGCAGAAGAAGCATGCACAGAACATGGAGGTTTGCATCGACCGATACACACTTGCATCGATTGATGCAAATGTCTGCAAATTTCCAGGAGCTTCCAAATCGACCGATGCATACCTTGCATCGATCGATGCACTTCCCAGATGGAAAAGACAGTTTCTAAACTTCCTATTTTGCCCCAGAATCATCATAACTCAACCTATTTCGACCCATAACATATATATACTTATTTTTTAGCCACTTTTGAGGCTACACTTTTATTTTTCTACAGACTTTTTACATATCTTTCTTTGGGGAGACGAATCTCTGACTCTACAGGCTTTTGAGAAGATTTCTGAACCCTACTTTATTATTTATATTGGATTATGATTTCTTCTTCATCTCTTTGTGGTTTCTCTGATTCTATGTCTGAGTAATCTCATAGTTAGGTTTTAGGGTTTCAAAGGAATTTCATGAATCATTGAATCAGATTTGTTAGAATAGGGATCTATCTTCTAGTTCTTCATCTATTGTTGTTCTTAGTGCTGAAACTTGATTAGCAACCTAGTTTCTGATCTTAGTTTGTTTAACGCATCAAAAGTGTTCGTTGAAAGCCTGAAAGAACATAGATGAGCAAAGCGTCCTTAACCAACGAAAGCTGATGTTAAGGCGTTTTGTGAACATATCAAACTCGATCTTAATGCATGTTTAGTTTCCTGAATTCAAATGACAGTTTAGAATCTTAGGTTATTAGGCATAGTAATTAATACTACGACAGTAGGTTGATTATAAAACAGTGATTTGAGTTCTAGAACTTGCTCTGATTTGTGATTCTTGATTTCATTCGAATTACCCAAAGACCTAGCGTTTCCCTCTATCGAACTTATATCATTTTATTTGCATTATTAGTTTTAGTTCATTCATTAAACAAACAAACATTCTCATTCGTCTTAGATTTACTTTCCTCCTGCATTCTCGTAGCGTTACATTTGGTCCTTGTGGATTCGATCCCTAGAATACTATTTCGAATGCAGTAGAATTTTAGGGTTAAAACTCTGAAGTATTTCAATAATAAGATGAGTCTTACAAATAAACTAGAGCCTTTATTTATATAGAGGAAAACTAGACCAGAAAAAGGAAATATCAAAAGAGTAAAACTTAGAAACGTAAGAATAGAAAACATAGCATATATTTTTATCAAAAAAAACACATAGCATATATCATAATTAATAAAAAGGAAAATTAAATCCTTCCTACATCAAGTCTCTTCCACCTCTGAAGAATTTGTCCTCAAGTTCTCTTCTGGATAAAGAACCTCATCCGCTTGATATTCGTGAATCTCAGCTACATTAAAAGTGTTAGAAATGTTCATCAATTCTGGGAGAGCCACAACATAAACATTATCATTGATTTTCTATAACACCTTGAATGGTCCATACTTGCGTAGTTGCAGCCTGTTATACGTGCCAGCTGGTTTTATAATGCTTTCCAATGGAGATTGAAAATCTACAAGTCAGTGTCACTCGAACTTGAGAGCCTTTACTTACCCACCCTACGACATATGGCTTCTCATGTGGCTTTGTGGGTAACTTTAAAAATTCAACTAGCTTATGAGAAACTTAAAGCTCAAATGAGTTATGTTGAGATCTCGACATAACGGGTGATAGCCAAATTTCCCTTTGCTTGCTGCTTTATTCAGCAGTAAAGACAAATATTTATCGCAATTACAAATAGATACGGCGAGAGCGAGCAGCCTTGTCGTAGACCTCGATTGCTTGTGAAGAAAACCTCCAGATCCCCATTCACTAAAACCGAGAATGCCGCTGATTATATACATCTTCGAATCCACTTGATAAAGATCTCCGGAAAACCCATGGCTTGGAGGGCAGAAACAATAAAATCCCATCGCACCGTATCAAAAGCTTTTGCGATATCCAATTTTAGAGCACAATGGGGAGAGATGGAATCCTTGTGATAGTCCTTAACAAGCTCGGTTGCTAAAAAACATTTTCAAGGAGGAGACGACCTTTGATGAATGCACTTTGGTTGGGAACCATGCTCTCGGGAAGAACTGATTTGAGTCTGTGAGCGATGATTTTTGAGATGATTTTGTAGATTATGTTGCAGCAGGCTATAGGCCGATAATCTCAAATTCTTTGTGCATTTATCTTCTTCGGTATAAGACAGAGCATTGTTGCATTCACTCCATTTGGCATGAACCCGTAGATAAAGAATGACTGCACTGTGACTACTAAATCAGCTCCGATAACAGGCCACGCTGCCTCATAAAACTCAGCATTGAAACCATCTGGTCCCATGATTTTATTCGAGGGGATGGAGCGAAGTGCTTGTCGTATCTCTGCTTCCATAACAGTACTTATCAGTAGATCAGCCTTCTCGACAGGACAACGGTACGGGATCAACTCGTGTAGTTCTTCCACCGTATAGGTAGGGATATGAGATGTTTGAGCTTGGAGGAAATTCGTGAAATAATTCACAGCTTCGGCTTTAATATCTCCCAATTCTGTAATGATCTCTCCTTCATCCGATACTAGCCTCTTGATTGAATTTTTTGCTTTTCTGGTTTGTGTTGCACGGTGATAGAATTTAGTGTTCTGATCACCATATCTTAACCATGTAATCCTCAATTTCTGACCGAAGAAACGTTCTTATATTCCAGAATAGTGGTGCCAAACCGCGGAAGCTTTTGTAGAAGCGGTAACATTTTCTGGCGTTGGAGCAAGGAGAGCTTGAGTTTGTTTGTCGCATAACAGGGTAAAAGCTTCTCTTGTTTTCCCTGTGATGTCTCCATACCTGTCCTTATTAAGAGCTCGTAGGTGGGCCTTGAGGGTCTTAAGTTTACGATGAAATCGATGGAGAGCTGATCTGGAATGAAACAGAGGAAAAGTTATGCCCAAACCCGTGAGACTGTCTCAAGAAACTATGGATGTTCAGTCAGGAAATTGAAGAACTGAAAGTGGCGACGCTTAACTGTTGTTTGACTATCCAGCGCAACGAGACTTCGGGTATGATCGAAGATGCCATTTGCTTCAAATGCTGCATACGATTGCGGAAAAGTAGAACACCAAGAGCTGTTAACAAGTACACGGTCTAATTTTTTCCCAATTGGGTCAATGTCTCTTTGATTCCACCAGGTGTATTTGGGCACCACATACCCCAAATCTGCCAGCTCACAATCGGAGACGAGAGCCTGGAATTCGCGCATGCCAGATTGGTCAGAGAAGGATTCAAATGCTCTCGAATGTTCCTCAGATGCTAGAATCTCATTAAACCCCCCCCCCCAAACTATCCATGGCGTATATGCAGCCATAAAGTAGTCTCGGATCTGCTGTAACTCCTCCCATAGCAACACACGCGCTCTGCGAAAGTTTGAAGCATACACACAGGAACACACAAATGTCGACCCCGATAAGGAAGTAACCGAGAAGGACGAGTCTCAAGAAGACAACCAAAAGAAGAATTCGCTTAGTGAATCCAAGATCGACAGGATCATGTTTACGCATTTTGTTGAAACCACGAGTATTCTATGCAAAAAATGACGGCATTATCATTAGTGCTTCCTTTCGGAAGCCTTTTAGAGTTGTTTTTGGGAGGAAATTTGTTTGTCCTTCTTGGTAGTGATCGACTTCTTTGGAGGATTTGGCTTCCCACGAGTCCCTGTTCCGAGTTTATTCTTTTTCTGTAGAACAAGAATATCTTCTTCTTCAGATGAGTCTTCACCATTCCCATTGTAATTCATAATCTCTCCTTCCTCTCGTTCCCCTTCCCCCTCAGCGATTTCCTCAAGGACCTTAAAACCCTTTGGAGAAGAGTCCCTTGGGTTCTTATCCTCACTTCATGAATTTTTGGTTAGTTTATTCTTGGCTGGCGATCGCTTGCCAGACTTGGCGACCACCGTCCATGATTCTTCCTTATTCGTATTCTCTGTATTTGCTATATCCAAATTCGATATCTCTGCATTTGAACACTATGTAATGTTCTCCGTACTCACTGCATGAGATTTCTCATTCGCAACAGAATTCACTTGTTTCACTGACCCTTGGATTTGTTTCTCAACATTTCCATCCTCCACTGCTTGCGTCTCCGGAGATGAATCTTTTTGAGATTTCCGTATTGGGCTCTGTCGAACGTGTTCATCATTCTGCTCAGGTTGTATGATCGATCCCTTTCGCATCTGAGAGCACTCATTGTCTTTTTGTCCCTAATTCTGACACAACAAACATCGAGGCGGCAGCCATGGGTAAGAGACTGGAATCGTAATCTCAGGGCCAGATTGAAGACATATTTTCTCTGGTAAAGGTTTTTCTAAGTTGACCACCACCAGTACACGAGCCACATCCAAGCGGATGCAGGTTCTGTATTAGGATGCAATTTATGTGCGTCACCCACCAGATCTCCCAAGAACATCAATCCTTTGTGTGAGAAGAGGTGATCCGTGACTTGCTGAAAATCGACCCACATAGGCATAACTGAGAGGTCCAGTTTCAAACTTGATGTGCGCGGATTCCATTCCCTTACCACGAGGGGGACATCTGAGATGTGCCAGAAAGTGTCTACGCAGAACACGAGCTCTGGTTTGGCTGTTGTCTATACGGAGTAGGACAGTTTTCGGATTAAGAAATTGTGCGTCAATCTTCAATGTTTTTTCAGAGGAACCCCAAATCATGTTAACCGTGGCATGAACTTTACCGATGTGTCGAGCATCACCTATGAAATATCCCACGATGAAGTTTGACCATAGCGGTTACGCATTGAGAAAGATTTCCTCAGGTATAGCTGAAGCCACTCCAATGACTACTTCTGTAGTGAAACATGGTGACTTAGTGATGCGTCCGGATTGTTCTCCGAGACTCTCAGGGTCTTAAATTTATAAAACCGAAAGTTTTGCAATGGCACAACTGCGATTGTAGTACTTATGGTATCGATCCACAGGGAGAGGGGCTGTTTCTATGAGACCTTAGACATTGTATAGTAAATAAACCTAGAACGAATATATGTTTTATAGGGGTTTTTGTCATTAGAATTGTAAGGAACGAAAAACGGAAAATTTCTACTACTCTTAAGCTAAGAAAATCGATGGCTAATCCTACACTAAGAGAAACTAAATTCTAAACTATCACTAAGAGAAACTAAACCTATCCTAAGAAAAACTAAGACTAACCTAATACCTAAGAAAATCGACTACTAACCTAAACCTAACTAATTCGATAACTAAGCTACACTAATGGACTCTATCGGTAAACTACACTACGAAAACGGTTTGTAACTATCTAAAACGTTGCTGGGTCGAGAGGGATATCTTGGGGTATGCTCGATTCAATCACACGGTTCCTAGCTTTTTTTAGTAACCGGTGTTTCTAGATTTCAACTCCACGAACTGAACAGAAAATGGTGTATTCTACTCTCGTATAACCTACGCACCAACAATCTATACACTTGACTAGTAGCTTTCGTCTCTGGCCGCGCGGAAGAATGTGATGAACCTACTAGTTCATATGTTCACGACACTCTATAAGTATACTTTCGAAATCTTACGACGCGCACGTTCTTATGGATGAACTTTTCGGATATTTAGATTCAATACTTCCGTGGGTCTAAACACCTAGAATCAGCCTCTAATTCATGGCGCTAGATTCACACATTAACAACGATCCATAAGAAAGAGCTCTAGAAATCGGCTAGGGTTTTACCAAGTGAAATCCTTATGGAACATAGAATTCCCCTTTGATAATCCCTTTAAACCCAACAATAAAACTACTCACACATAGATGAGATGAAAATCAGAATCGAATAAATTGCAGGAGATTGGTGAAGGAGCCTCACGATTTTAAGAACTGAGTCTGGTGAGAACCTCTCCACCAATCTCGAAAGTATCGAACAAAAGTCTTAGGAAAAAACTTGCAAAAACTAAAGCACAAATGATATATTCTCTAGGGTTCTATGGTTGCTCGAAAATGTGACTGTAAACAAGTATTTGTAGGTCTTCAAACTCGCTTTGGTCGTTTTAGGGTTTGACGGGAAAAGACAGTTTTGGCCTCGGGTGAACAAACGACTTGATTCGGGCGAAATAGGCTTGGCTGCGGGTCCGTAGCTTTTGGCCGCGGCGAACTGGGCTTTGGCCGCGGGTGGAGACTCTCCAGGGGCGGCGAATAGCACTTGGCCTCGGGTCTGGCTCCTCGACCCACGGTGGATTGCTTCTACGAGCAGCTTTGTCGGCCTTCAGTGCTTTGGGTATAATTAAGGATCCAACCATTGGATTGCCTCCAATCCAATTGCATTTGAAATCTGGTTGTCTCTACTTTGTTGTGTCCAAATTTGGGGATAAAGATCGGACGGTGAAAAGGTATTTTTTTATTGCAAGATTTTTTGGCGGTCCAAATTTATCCAAAAAAGTACTTTTGCTTCGAAATGCACTCTTTAATCCCGAGTTACCTGAAATGTCTTTCAAAACACTAAAACATGGAAATCATTTGAAAACCATTGAAAACGGAGTTAAAACACCTGCAAAAGAATATGAAAGTGATCCATAAAAATGGTAAAAAACCAGTGTTATCAACTCTCCCAGACTTAGACTTTGTTTGTCCTCAAACAAAACAAAACCAAAGCTTGGAAAGATAAAAAAAAATCATCGGGAACTAGAAATCTCAGAGACCGTCCTTCTAAACCATAACCATCGAACTACATCAATCGCAATCTAGCCTAGAAAACTCTCACTAGAAGTTCCCGTAACACTAGTCCACGGTATCCGTCATACGAAATATAAACTTTCAAAATCCAAAAATCAGGTCAACTAGCTCTCTACATTCATTAAATATTGGCGTGAATTTCTCATCAAAATGATTAAACCAAGACAATCGATGCTAGGTATTAAAAGCATTTAGAGATGAGGTTAAGAGTGTTTCGGGTTACTGTAATTTCACCGGAGGGTGCAATATATTATGCAAAACAGCAAGAGAGGAAGGACCTATTGATCACCACAGCTTCCAGTCACTTCTTCTTGCCTAAAAATGTTGCACTTCCTCCTTTCTCCAAAAAAAAACAGAAATTTTCTGTCATTCCCACAGACTTAGAATTTTATGTGGGCTCGGAATGACAGACTTCTCACAAATGAACCATAGATGCCTCATAAGTATTCGAACAATCTAGACTCTTTTAAGGCTCTTGTTTCCTTTCCCTTTCACTTATTTTCGATATTTTTGTTTTTGTTTTGTTTTTTTTTTTTTTTTGGGAAAGGGGGAAACGCCTTTTATTGAAGTAAAGTCTTAGGGGCACGAAAATTTACCATGATTTTAAGTTTTTCCAAGGCATAACCAGGCCCACGTCTTTTTTGAATTCACCTCCACCGATCGCGTATAGTCTTCGTCTTTAGTGATTGAAAGATGTGTCGTTCCTCACTCTTCGGCGTTTTTGCACATATCTGCATGATTCAAGTGTTTTCACTCAGTAATTAATACTAAAGTTCACACTACCGCAATCATAACGGTTATCAATGCAGTACTTTAGGATCGAATCCACAGAGACCAAAGGTACACTATAATTCTTACAATTATGAAATTAAGCTAAGACAAGAATATGGATGGTTTTGAAAAAGTAACGAAAGCAATTAAAATGATGTAAATTCAATAAAGGAAAAGCGTTAGGTCAAAGGTTTATTCTTGGGAATCCAGAGATCACGAATCAGACAACTATTCAGGGAATAATTAAACACAAGTTTCGAACTCAAACATAAATATTAACCAATCCACTGCCGTGCTCATGGTTACTAAACCTAACACCCTAATCCACTACCGTGCTCATAGAGTTCTAGATCAGCTTTAACGAGTAGGTTCAATATGTTCACGAATCGCCCTAATACACTTCCGCGCTACTAGGACAATTCGCTCGCTTATGTTCTTTCTAGCAACCTAATACACTTCCGCGCTCTTAGATCAAGCCCTAGTTCATAGACCTAGCGGTGAGCTCAAACCTAAGCAATAAACACAACAATAAGTGAAAACCACGAAAGATAAATCCCTATATGTGTATAATCCAATGATTCATAGATCCCCTTGAAACCCTAAACCTAACTAATGAACTACTCAGACATGGAAACAGAGAACAAGCAAAGAGATGAAGAAGACATGGTATAGATTAAGAGAGAAAGGGTTTAGAATTCTTCTCAGTGGATACAAAGATTTATCTTCTCCAAATCTTACAAAATCCAAAAGCAAAAAGTCTGAATAGAATAATGAGTAGTATCAAACGGTTTCGAGCGGTGCCGTCAAAGAGGCTAAAAATAGAGTATATATAGGTCTAGGTCGAATTAGGTCAAAATAGGGAGTTTTCAGAGCAAAATAAGAAAAATAGAAATTTCCTTTTTCTTCTCGTCGGCCTGCATCGACCGATGCACTCCTTGCATCGGTCGATGGCTGTTTCTCTGGGCACGTGGCATCGATCGATGCACTCCTTGCATCGATCGATTGCCAATTCTCTGGACGTCTTGTATCGATCGATGCACTCCTTGCATCGATCGATGCTAAACTCTCGGGTAGGGGTTGCATCGACCGGCTCCATCGACCAGCCACATTCTGCATCGGTCGATGCACTCCTTGCATCGACCGATTCTGCTATTTTCTTCACGGTTTCGTGCGTTTTTGCCCTCGTAACTCCAATTTCTTCCTTAGACGCCTTTTTACCTGAGATATCTAAATAAAGGACTAAAAGACTCTAAAAACGAACTTTGACTCGTTAAAACATTTAAAAGAAACACCAAAACATACGTTAGAAAACGGTAAAAACCAAGTATATCACTGCACATAAGACACAAAGAGAGTTGCATGAGGTTTGAACAAAGGTTAAGTTCTGGGTGGGGTACCAACTAAAGATGAGCTGGCCATTCATGTACGACAAAGAGAGGTAAAAGGTAAAAGAACGTCATGAATGTATGATTTCGTTATCTTCGCCTAAACCTTTGATGAGAAAATTAAGTCAAGATTAAGTCCAAATAAAATAGAGCTAGCATATTCCATCCTAAAGAATCTCTACAGTCTAAATTCCTCTGGGGATTTCGCATTAACAGAAACTTTAGCTACCGCATCATCTAAAACCAAATTACGAAAGAGCATGTTACTAGGAAATAGTAGAAGCACACTGGTCAGTTATCGTCATGGATTTTTTTCATCATTCCCTCAAAATGTATTCATACATTTTTCGAAAAACTTTGGAATTTTTTTAAGAAAACGTCAAAAAATGCAAAATGCAAAGAACACATGAAAGAAGTGGTGGTTAGTAAGGGATGGAATCCTCCCCTAGACTTAAATCACATTGTCCTCAATGTGAAATAAATCGGGTAAGGACGAATAAATAGATGGATGTAATAATTGAAAAATTTTAAGGGAAAAAGAAAACTTACCTGGATGCGGTTGGGGAATGGTTTTGGGAATGGAATGGTGGTGAATGGGGGATGGAAAATGGTGTTATGGTGATGGGGAATGGGTGTGGGGGTGATTGGTAATGGTTTGGAATCGATCGGGGATCAAAACAAATCGATCATGATTGGCAAGGGGCTAGCCGCGGGTCGGGCATGTGCAGCCGCGGCCATTGGCAAGCCGACCGCGGGTCGGTTGATCGCGACCGCGGCCAAGGGCTAGCTCATCGCGGGTCGGTTAGGTGAACCTGCGGTGGAGCTTCTTTTGCGGTCAAGTACTTCCTTACGGTTGGGGCTGGACCGAGCAGCTTCGAACCGTGTCTCCATCTTTTTGTTTTTTCGGTTTTTTGATTTTTTTTTGGGTTTATTTTTTATTTTTTAGAAAGCTGAAAAACTAAGAAAATAAAAAGTTAGTAGAAAAAGAAAGAAAAACTAAAAAGAAAAACGTACCTAAAATTGGTTGCCTCCCATTGAGCACTTTTGTTTAAAGTCGTTTAGCTTGACGTTGGTAGCGAGGTGAGCTTAGTCGTAGAAGGACAACGTCTTACGACAAGTCTTCTTCGATCTCCTTTTGGTTTCCTCGTCATTTGAATCATCGCTCCATAGTGAGTCGGGATCGGGGTGTTTTGCATTGAAGTGACCTTCCTTCTTGGATTTGAGCGGGACAGCGGTATAGAACACATCTTTGTCGATGTTTGCAAATGACACACGTCGATTTGGCCAATCCATGATGGCTCCAACAGTTGACAAGAATGGCCATCCTAAGATCACCGGTGTTGAATCAACTTTTGTCGTCTTGACAATGTAGAAATTGACGGGTACCATGCAATCTCCAATCCTTATTGGCATATCATATGCGATTCCTTTTGGTGTGACGCACGTCTCATCAGCCATGTTGAGCTTCGTTCGGGTACGGTGCACGTGCTTGAGACCGATACGCTTGGCGGTCGATTTTGACATGATACTTAGGCAAGCTCTGGAATCACAAAGAACAACTTTAAACTCAACTTCACGTATGTTGCAAGTGATTAGAAACTGACCTCCCTCTTCGATCTTATGGAGACTCCTAACAGGTTTTCCGTTCATAGCATTCGTGAAAAGATCTTATATCTCCTTGACGGATTCTTTGCTTTCACAAAAGAAGTGACCAATAATATGATCCATGCAAGCTCTAGCAAAAGTATTACCTTTAGGTAGACCACAGACTACGTTGTTGAATTCCTCTAACTTCTCTCGGTTTATCTTGTTCGGGTATATCTTGTGTTTCTCGAGACGAAAGATTCGGATAGCATGGGAAGCGGCATAGGGTGTTGTTGAACGTCTTGCTCTCATGAAGTATGTATGAAACTCTTCCTTGCTCTCCATACTGTAGCCAAAGAAAGAGTTTAGCGGTCCCATTTCCCAAACTTCTTCGAAAGAAATGTACATCGGGATTGATTTCACGAAGTTGTTGAACTCGATCAATCTCTCTCGCGTAATACTTTGCATCTTCGGTTCTTCTGGGATTGGGCTTGCAGGAGGTGTTGGGTCGAAGTCAGAGTCACAAATCGAACTAAGATCGGATTCATGGATGAATGACCTTGGATCTTCTTCTTCGAAGTATTGATCTTCAACTTTCTCGGATGGTTGAGTAGCTAGAACCACGTTGCAAGGGGCAATAGAGTCTGGTTCTAGGTTGGTTGTAGGGTTTGTTGAGGCTTCAGAGTCAATGAAGAAGGCAGCTTGTTCTGAGGAGTGTGTTCGAGACTCGAACGGTTTGAAGGAAGACGAGCAGAAGCTGGCCGCGTGTCGGTTCGACGGAGACGCGGCAGATGGGCAGCTGGTCGCGGGTCGAGAGAACGCAGGTGCGGCAAAAGGAGGGTTGGCCGCGGCTGGAAAGCTCGCGGAAGTGGTGAGAGGAGTCCATGGGGACTTGACCGGTTCGTCGTCTTCTTCATCTCCTTGGGTGTTTTCTGGTTCTTGGGGGTCATTTGGCTTCTCCTCCAGGTCGGGAACATGAGCATCAAGTGTTGAATCATGCTCCTCATGATCTTTAGAAAGTTTCTCCACTTTCTCTTCCACTTCGTCAATAGCATAAATGAGTCGATATAGTGTAAGATCGAGCTCTCTCGTCTTGTCTTCAACTTCTCCTACGCCTTCCCATAGCTTGAGGGTGTAGTCATAGGCGGTGTTACTGCTGTCATTGACGGAGTTATCCAAATCATCAAACCTTTAATTCAAAGTACGTACCCCATCATTAGCTTTTCGGATATCGAACTTTTGTCTTCCTTGTTCCTCTTCAACGAGTTCCATCCTCTCGTTGAGTATTGTAGCGTCTCTAAGTGTCTGTTCTTCAAGGATTTTGACGTGGGCAGTAAGAGCATCGAACTTCTTGTTGAATTCGACATAGATGGAATCTATCTTCTCATTTAAGATGGCTCCAAACTTGGCTTAGGACTCGATGGTTTTGTTGATGATGTCTTCTATTCGCTTCAAACGAACGCTGAATTCCAAGCTCTCATCGTGCTGGTTCAAGATTTGGTGAGGAAGACAGTATGCGTGTTGCCTAAAGTTGACAATGGGAGACGCAAAAGGTTTGTCTCGACGATAAGGAGGCTCGAGGCGTCCTTGAGAGTAGATGGTCGGTGCCGGTTTCAGATCCATGTAGGACGAGTCACAGTTGGAGTGTGAGTCGTGACAGTAGTGAGCGCAAGATGGGTCGTAGTAACCCCGCTCGTAGTAGCAATCTCGCTCCAGAGGCGAGTTCATGTTTCAAAGCCTGAAACAAGGAAAAACAAAACCAAAAGTCAAATAGAAAAAGTTTGTTCTAGAGTCATTCTACTAACATCTAAAGTTTGATAGAAACGGTAGCGATTTCTCCCCGGAACGGTGCCAAAAATCTTGATGCGTCCGGATTGTTCTCCGAGACTCTAAGAGTTTTAAATTTATAAAACCGAAAGTTCTGCAAGGGCACATGTGCGATTGTAGTACTTAGGGTATTGATCCACAAGGAGAGGGGCTGTTTCTATGAGACCTTAGACACTGTATAGTAAATAAACCTAGAACGAATATATGTTTTATAGTGGTTTTTCTCACTAGAATTGTAAAGAACGAAAAACGGAAAACTTCTACTACTCCTAAGCTAAGAAAATCGATGGCTAATCCTACACTAAGAGAACTAAATTCTAAACTATCACTAAGAGAAACTAAAACCTATCCTAAGAAAAACTAAGACTAACCTAATACCTAAGAAAATCGACTACTAACCTAAACCTAACTAATTCGATAACTAAGCTACACTAATGGACTCTATCGCTAAACTACACTACGAGAACGGTTTGTAACTATCTAAAACTTTGCTGGGTCGAGAGGGATATCTCGGGGTATGCTTGATTCAATCACACGGTCCCTAGCTATTTTTAGTAACCTGTGTTTCTAGATTTCAACTCCACGAACTGAACATAAAATGTCGTAGTCTACTCTCGTATAACCTACGCACCAACAATCTATACACTCGATCAGTAGCTTTTGTCTCTGGCCGCACATAAGATTGTGATGAGCCTAGTGGTTCATATGTTCACGGCACTCCGTAAGTATACTTTCGAAATCTTACGACGCGTACGCTCTTATGGATGAACTTTTCGGATATTTAGATTTAATACTTCCGTGGGTCTAAACACCTAGAATCAGCCTCTAGTTCATGACGCTAGATTCACACATTAACAACGATCCATATGAAAGAGCTCTAGAAATCGGCTAGGGTTTTACCAAGTGAAATCCTTATTGAACATAGAATTCCCCTTTGATAATCCCTTTAAACCCAACAATAAAACTACTCACACATAGATGAGATGAAAATCATAATCGAATAAATTGCAGCAGATTGGTGAACTAGTCGCACGATTTTAAGAACTGAGTCCGGTGAGAACCTCTCCACCAATCTCGAAAGTATCGAACAAAAGTCTTATGAAAAAACTTGCAAAAACTAAAGCACAAATGATCTATTCTCTAGGGTTCTATGGTTGCCCGAAAATGTGACTGTAAAAAAGTATTTATAGGTCTTCAAACTCGCTTTGGTCGTTTTAGGGTTTGACGGGAAAAGATGGTTTTGGCCTCGGTTGAAGAAACGACTTGATTCCGGCGAAATAGGCTTGGCCGCGGGTCCGTAGCTTCTGGCCGCGTCGAACTGTACTCTGGCAGCGGGTGGAGACTCTCCAAGGGCGGCGGAATGGCACTTGGCCGCGGGTCTGGCTCCTCGACCCGCGGTGGACTGCTTCTACGAGCAGCTTCGTCGGCCTTCAATGCTTCAGGTATAATTAAGGATCCAACCATTGGATTGCCTCCACTCCAATTTCATTTGAAAGCTGGTTATCTCTACTTTGTTGTGTCCAAATTTGGGGATGATCGGACGGTGAAAAGGTCTTATTTAGTTGCAAGATTCTTGGTGGTCCAAGTTTATCCAAAGACGTACTTTTGCTCCGAAATGCACTTTTTAAGTTCGAGTTACCTGAAATATCTTTCAAAACACTAAAATATGAAAATCATTTGAAAATCATTGAAAAAAGAGTTAAAACACCTGCAAAAGAATATGAAAGTGATCCATAAAAATAGTCAAAAACCGGTGTTATCATTTAGGCTGCGCTGATCTGTCGGATAGGATGTCTGACCATGAGACTTTTTGGGTGGAAGGTGATGAAGTCGGATCCGACGCCGGAGGTGGCGGCTCCATGGTCGGAGGCGGCGAAACTTGCGAAGGACAAAATAAGGAAAGTTTGGAGCGGCTAGGGTTTTTCATTGTTGGAGATTTATATATAATCAGATTAAAGATTTATAAAGAGAAAAAAATCGCTGCATATTTTAGTACAAATAAAAGTTCATATGTCATTAATTAGATGCAAAACATAAGAAAAAAGGTAAATCTTTTATTTATGAACGAAGCAACCTAAATGTTTTTGCCGACACAATATTTTATTTATGTTTTGCTTATACTCTGTTTAATTTTTTTTCTAATATCAAGAGATGTTAAGAAACGATTTAAAATCATAATAATACGGTTATTTATCTTTAACATGCTTCATATATATTCTTCATTTATGTTTTCATTATATTTAATTTATGTTTGCTTATATTTTGTTCATATTTTGCTTAATATTTTTTAATATCAAGAGATGTTAAGTAAATGGTTTAAAATCTTACTAATATGGTTATTTATCTTTAACATGTTTCATATATCGTTTCAACGATTTCGTAGGAAAAAATATAAGGAAGATTATATTTTAGAAATAGTGTGTTTTTTTCTTCCGAATTTGTTTTTTTCCGGATTTGTTGTATTTTTAGAAATGTAAAGAATATATTTTTTTACTGCAAAATTTATAATTTACAAAGGGCCACATTTTTTACTCTTGCCTCTGACCACCATTTTTGTTCGACCGGGGCTGAAGCCTGCTCAGTCACACTCTTCATCTCTCCTGAAGAGCTCTATGTCAAGGTGTGTGAGATTCTGTGTTTAAGACCAAAAAGAAACTAGATTGTTTTGCGTCTGTGGACTATCTCTTGAGTTTCACTACATATAACTTAACTCGGGCCTTTTTGCTCTTTTGACCGGAGATCATAAACGTTACTGAATATGAAGCAATCGCAAAGCAGAAGGAGTAAGAATTTAGAAATATTCGAGTGTTGGTTAGGAACGAGGAGGTACCAGGAAAGGAATGAATCTAAGCGGGAGGGGAAGGCTTGAAAGTGTAAGGCTGAGGGAGTGACATTGGACGGGAAAACGGTCGATTCGTGCCTCAACAATTCCAACTGGTACCGATTCGTACCCAAAACATTTTGATGTGCAATTCCATTATCCGAACTCCTGAAAATTTGAATATCACAACACATACAATTTTTTTTGGCCAAAACTTGCATTGACTAAATTCTCGTTAGTCAACCCCGTTAATTCTTAAACGGAAGTGACTCACGAACATGTGAAGCCATGGTCAATTGCTTTGAGAAGGACATAGAAGACACTTTCCCTTAGAATGTTCTTGTTCCTCGTTTCCTATCATCTCCCTACAAGCGTCAATTATTCGCCGTAGATCTCATATTCTCTCTCCAGTCCTCGCTCTCTTGCATCTTAAGCAAAGGTGAATCCCCCAATCGATTGGCATAACAATCTTGAGGATATAGACCCGATCGCAGAAGTTACGATTTAGATCGGTCTGATTGGTTCGGACTCGATTCCTTAGATACGCATCTCGTCCCAATTTCCGCATCATCGATTCGCGACTGTGAGAAAACGTTTTGGTGCCAGTGGAGATTAAACATATATAATTTGGTACACGAAACTGATTTCCGATTATTTGTGGGTAATTTAGTTGAATCATTATAAGTAGAGTTTCGGTTGTCGAAGAAAAGTAAAGGTTTCGGGGGGTTTGGTTTGAATTTGACGTAGCTTCAAGTTTCGATTTTCACTTTGACTGGTAAAACGTGTTTGAGTATTTCTGGTTTGTCGTGTGTGTTTATTCTTCCTTGTATTTGATGGTTGATTCTTCCATTGTGTTGCATAATCGAAACCAAAATCCAAAACCCTAACCCTTTCGATTTACCTCATTTTTTTGGGAATTTGAGATCCCAACAGTAGACTTTCACCTCCAACTTCGAAATTCTCTCCGATTTCTACCCAGACACTCTATTTCCCAAAGATCAATGAAAACCCTAGCCTTCTGTGTTCTTTCCCAAATTTACTCGACGAAGAAAACTCTAATGTCTTCACATGTTTTTTTTTTTTAATCTTTGCTTCTATATAAAACTACGTCGTTTTGTATATATTTTTTAATCTTTGATTTTCTCCAATACGAAGTCGTTTAGCACTTCCGATTAAGAATTAACGTGGTTGACTAATGGAAATTTGGTCAATGCACGTTTTGGCCGAAAAAATAGTATGTGTTGTAATATTCAAATTTTCAGGGGTTCGGGTATGGAATTGCCCACCAAAATTATTCGGATACGAATCGGTACTAGTTGGAATTGTTGAGGCACGAATCGGCCATTTTCCCGACATTGGACCTTTCCTCTCGTCTCCATCATCCAACAATATTTGGACTCTCTTGTTCCGGCAATACTCCCTATCGAAATGCTTCACCTTCATTTTTTAGTCGTTCCATAAAGATCAACTCCAAAAAGGAAAATCAAATATAGAAATGCAAGATGCAAGCTAACTGAGAATGAGGGAGGGAAACAGGATACCCAAGAGGAGCGGCAGTTTTTGACGAACTCGGTTCTAGAATTGCTGCACTCCTTAGGGTAGAAAAGATAGACGGACGCGATTTCAGTGGGTTTCTTTCCAGATTCCTTTTCCAGACAAGCATAAAAAGCATCTATGGCCTGCAATTTGTGACCAGTCCAACGATTATCGATCAGCCTAATCACCAATCGAAAATCACAACAGCGAAAAGCAAAGAGAAAGAGATAACGACCTTGTAGCAAGCATCTCTAGATTTAAGAAGAACATCTGCGTGAACCTGATCAGGGTTCGACGAAGCATAACCATCGAGCGCCATGTTTAAAGAAGACGATGAGAGAAACAAGAGCCGGTCGACAATTAAAAGAAACAATAAATACAAATTAATAGGCTTGGTGGCCCATTTTTCATAAATAGACGGCCCAGTTCAGCCCAACAAATTAGTCGATAGATAACATACACATTGTTGGACCAAGAAGAAGCAATGAACAACCGAACGAAATTTGGTATATACAAAGAATCAGACATGACACTCCAAAATTAGTTCAAAACTTTGCTTTGCTTCGACATACATTCATAATGAAAATCCAATTACATAAGTTATTTGTTCTTCCTCAGTCTACTTTCCAGTGTTACATCATCATTCTCCTTCCGCTCCTTGCTTCTTGAGCTGCTCCAACCCAAAGTTCTCTTCTGGCTGCTTCTTCCACAGGTAATGAGCTGCGTCTATCCATCCTCTATGCACCACAAACTTCTTCTCTCTTATAGCCCAACGCACTTTCTCTGTTCCCACATCCATAGCCACAACGTGTGTTACGGTTGCATCCACTTCCGTTGCACAGGTGGCTCCCAATCCCTCAGCTATCCTCCACAGCGGGTGATGTTCAGGCTGAGACTTGTTCGGGAACACCCGACTGAACACTACCTTACATCCTTTAAGGACTTCTTTACGCACTTGCTTCAATAATGACCTCACGTCTCTACCAGATGTGTCTTCTCCACAATCCTGAAAAACAGTTATAATAAAAAAACCAGCCAGACAGAAAAAAAGTTTTCTTTATATATTGAGCATACCTCAAAGAATAGACTATGTGTTTGTTTAAGGACTTTAAGAACAGTGGCAAGTACCCCATCCGGTTCACTCTCATCACTCTTCAGCTGCGAGAGAGACTGGAATTTGTGCTCAAACTGTTTGCAGCTTGAAGCAAAAAAGTGATACCTCTCTATCACGATCAGATTGTCCTTATGACTTGGCCATGCCTACGCATCAAACCAAGTATCAGCACATCTAACTAACACGATATCATGTTTAAAAATAACATGAAACATTGACATACTTACATTCTCTGTATCGTCAAGAATCAGAACAGAGCTTTCTTGTCCCAGCACCACATCTAAACTCTTTTGATGTCTCACCGTGCCATCATCTCGAGAAATGATCCGATCGCCAAAGTACTCTCCTTTTGGGTCCAGCAGCTTGGCCATCCGTTCTGCATACTGCCTATCCCCCATTGTGTATATATACATTACAAATATCTCGCTGGCTTCTTTCAGAAATGATCGAACAAACGGCCTTAATTTGGTCATCATATGCATAAATTCCAGCATGAAGAGATTGCCACCAGAAACATCTAAGATCAACAAAAAAAAATCAATTAGAACTATATAACACATGCAAACATCTAGGTGGAACAACAAAAGAACAAATAGAAGACTAAGTTCTATGTACAGAGATATGATTTGAAAACAGCAAAAAAAAGTAGCAGAATGAATCACCTTGAAGAGAATGTGTATGGCTTTTCAAGTATTCCTCCTCTGGTTTCAGGTCCTTAAGTACAGTTGTATTAAGCAGAGTGTGGTCTAAATCAAGAACTAAACACAACTTCCGCTGGCGTTGCAAGAATATCATATCTGAATCACGCAACCGGGAGAGTTCATCTTGATGAAACCTTAGACCCTAGGTAAACAGATTTCCCCAAGCTCATTAATCATAACTAAGACTCAATTAAAAAGGAGCTCTTCTAGAATTTGTAAGGAAATCAAATATATTGGCATACCTTGTGTATGTATTTCAATGGAACACCGGTTTCTTCCACTTTTTGGCCACAAAGAATGCAAATGTTTTCAAAAGAACCTGGGTGTTCGCATAGTCCCTTGCTTGAGGATGCTTCTGCAAGCATAATAAGTTCGAAAGTAAATAAAAATAGAACAGATGACTGACGCCAAAGTAAGGCTGAAGAAAGAGAGATTCACCTGAGATTTCTTCTGAAAATGTAACAGAAGCCACATTCTCAATCCCCTCCTCTTCTACGGTTTCTAGATGCTCAAGCCTTCGTCTCTTTAACCTAATATATGATTTGAAAAACATGATTTAGAGACACTGAAGTTCACCAAAAGAACTAACACCTATACGGTGAGTACCAGTAGAGCTTGAAGATGAATCCCAGACAGAGTAGAGTAAAAAGAGCATGGATATGTGCGTGAATTTACCTATGATTGGCAACTTCAGCTTCATCCTCGGCTTCTTCGCTGGGGAAGGACTCAGACGAAGAATCTGAGTCAGACTCCAACTCAGTTTCAAGGAAGGCGGCAAGATCGTCACTACTGGAGGAATGCACTGGAGAATCACTCGCCACACTCATCTGAGAAATTTCAGAATGGCGCAAATCAAAATCAGCGATCGACTAAACCCTAATTAAACACAAACAAGCAACAGATGAATGGCGAAGAAGAAAAAAACATGGAAGAAAGTAAAGAGGGAAGCGTATACTTCTTTGGTAGCATTAGCCGGTACTGCATCCCCCGCCTTGAATTTCTTCCCAGTAATGCCATTGCCATTCACATGCCCATCATCCATTTGTCTCTTTGCGACCTTCGCGAGTGTATCAGCCACCACGGTTACGCCGTTTTTGCTCTTCTTTGAGGCGTCTTTCTTCTCTCTCAGCTTTGCTTTCTCCTCCTCCATCCTCTCCCTCAACAAACCCACCTCCTCCTCTGTACCGTTTATCACAATCTTATCAGAATCTGTGACATCCGCGTGACACACCAAACACGAAGAAGACTTCACTTCCTTCATCGCCTTTGCGCTCATCACGTGTCCGCATCCCCTCAGAGCGAAAAACTTGTACTTTCCGTTGAATTCAAACCCTGAGATCGGGCACTGAAACTGGGCACTGGTCGTATCTTGCGATGATCCATCGGAACCAGCGACCGGCGTGAGCTTGATATTCACCATGTCTTTCAGATCCTTAATGTACGAGAATCGCTTGGGCAACTTCTTAGATAACAAAGCGTTTACCAAAGCTTCTTTGTTGAACAAATTCCCAAGGAGATCAATCACACAAGGCTCGGCCAAAGGTTCGTTGGACAAAGCGCAGTTTAGCCATTTGGAGAGCCTCTGCTCGTTCGGATCGACCTTGTCGGGTTTCTTCTCCGCGTACATCTTGAGGTAGCAATAGCGAGACTCGGCTCCCGTCGCACCGCCATCTCCACCACCTCCACGGAGGCGAGGGTAAAGAGTGAGCATGGAGATGGAAGGGAGGTTAGATAATTGGATCCGTGTAGAGCCATTCAAAGGCTTCCCGTCCAGAGCGACGCAGAAATCCGATAACGATTTACGCTGCGACGATTCGAGTAAGGAAGTGAGACCGGGAAGAGTTAATACAGACTGCGCAGGATCTAATTGCAGAGCGACGGCTTGTTGATTGTATGGAGATTTAACGAAGATCTGGCGTCGGCTGTGCATTGTGACGGAGCAATACGAAGAGCCCTAGGTTTCCGATCAATTTTATGTGCCTATACTGACCGATGAAGTGTGCCACTTTCAGTTTGGGTTTTCGGCCTGTTTCTATATGTGGGCTTAAGCCTTTTATTACTTGCGTTGTTGTCCCCCTCTTCTTCTTCTTTTTTATCCTTCCTCTCCCTTTCCTCTTATGTTGAATTGAGTTTGATCAAAATTGGGAACATTTTAATCATTCCAAGGGGCAAAGTGTTTACCTGACAAGAAAATTTACAAGCTTGAAGAAAATATAAACAAAAATCAATGTAAAATGGATACAGATTCGAATAAATCGAGATTTGGCTTTTAGGATTATTAACATGTTGGATCAATTTTTTAATAAAGTCAATGGACTTATTAAATTGAATGAATTGTGAATGAGAAATGGGTCATTAGGTTCATGAAAAAAAACATAAATTTATTTGCTTAGTGGTTAAAGAAAAAAGTATTTAATCCCACATTGGAACTTTGGGGAGTTAGACCACTTTCTCTGGCTATATATTCACGCCTCTAATCTCATTCTTACACACACGTTTTTACACGCTTTTCTAAAAGTAAAGTAAAAAGAAAGTTTCCAGCGATCTCTCATTTCTTTTCAAGTAAGTCTCGAGAGTATATCGTAGTTTAAAAGTTCATAGATTCTGTTTTCGGGTGTTGCGAGACGGTCTCAAACGCATTGTATCATGAGATTCAAAAATCGCTTGATACCGTCACAATATACGGGCGATTTATTGAATTAAGAAAAGAGATTAAATTTCGCATATGCGTTCGTTTTTTCTAGAATCATTTTCTAAGGTTTTGTTTTAATACGCTTTTCTTCTATCGTTTTGTTTATATTCGTTTCATCTATATTTCTTTTAATCGTTTATTTATCTTTAAAATCGCATTTCTTAGATCCGGTTTTTCGGGGTCTAACACAACAAAAACAAACACACAAAGGTCTAACACAACAAAAACAAACACACAAAGAGGCCGGCCGGCCACGTACGACTTTTGTGAGATAATATTTGAGAGATTCGAAACTCATATTAATATTCCAAGATACTTAAGGGAGTAAATATTAAAAGAGGATAATGAAACGGCCAGTAAAATTAAAAAAAAAAATAGAAATTAAATGTTTTTAAAATATATAAAAAAAAAAGAGGATAAAAATGCGGGAGGGAGCAAAGAAACAAGACAGAAGACAGAACAAGAGATGGAAAATGGGAATGGAGAAAGAGAGGGAGAGTTCATAAACCAAAACAATAATGACTTCTTCCTTGATTCCATGTCAATGCTCTCTTCTCTCCCTCCTTGCTGGGACTCATCTCTTCCTCCTCCTCCGCCGCACTCTCTCTTCCACGCTCTCACCGTCGACGCCTCCTTCCCCGACCAGTTCCATCACCCTCAGGCACTAAAACTATCATCTTACATCATAACCTCAAAATCTAAAAATGTTTCTGATTTCTCACATCACATCACATAATTTTGTGTTGTTGTTTGTCAATGCAGGAGACAGGTGGTCCAACAATTGGCAGCCAAGATGGGTTGCAGGCACAAGGGACAGTCTCGACAACGAGCGCACCTGTGGTTCGTGTCAAAAGCCAAGGGTGCGAGCCAGGAGAGGCCAAGCCACCGATCCTCACAGCATCGCTGAGCAGGTATCTCCATTATTCACTGCCTCCATCTCCTCTGCCATCTTTGTGTTTTATGATTGAATTATATATTGTATGGTTTTGGGCAGCTGAGAAGGGAACGCATTGCGGAGCGTATGAAGTCTCTCCAAGAATTGGTTCCCAACACCAACAAGGTACTCAACACTTTCCTGATTTATATAACTTTGTCTGGATCTGCATAATAACAGAATTGGTTGATGCAGACGGATAAGGCATCAATGCTGGACGAGATCATCGAGTATGTTAGATTCCTTCAGCTTCAAGTCAAGGTACTATGCATGAGCAGATTGGGAGGTGCAGGGGCAGTTGGTCCACGCCTCAATGGTCTCACCTCCGAGGTTAGTTTTTTAGTCCCTTTGATGGCTTTTTAGATAAAGTGGCATCACCAATCATCATCCTCATCATCATGCATGTTTTTGGTAATGTAGGTAGGAGGACGGCTCAACGCACTCTCAACAGGACCGTGAAATGGCGTAAACGGGAATGGAAACGCAACAGGATCATCCAATGAGAGCCTAAGGACAACGGAACAGAGGGTTGCAAAACTGATGGAAGAAGACATGGGATCAGAAATGCAGTACCTTCAAGGGAAAGGGCTTTGTCTAATGCTCATCTCTCTCGCAACTGCAATATCCTACATCTACTCACTCTCGTGGAGCTCTCTTCCACCCCAACTCCAATGCCGTAGCAGCGGAGGATGCAAATGTAGCAGTAGCAGCCGCTGCAGCTGCACCTGAAGCTTCCTCTACTATGGATGATGTATCTGCCTCCAAGTCCTGAACCATAGGATCTCTCATGTGTTTCATCTTCTCACTTTAAGTCAAACACTAATATCCCTTATCTATTTACTATTTTCACTGTTAAGCATTAAATTACAAATCCGCCAAATACTTATCTAGTTTAATATATACAAGTGTATATATTTTGAATCATTTGGATTGTTTACGCAATTACCCGTGTGGATTAAATTGCTTATTATTTTTTTTCCCTGTCTTTAATTAAGTTTTTAATGTCTGGAATTTATTAATTCTAGAATTTTTAATTTAATTAATTATTGCAATTTTCTCACATTGTTTAAATGGCTTAATATTTGTTTAATGTTTCTGTGAACGCTTCAAAAGCGAGTTTACAAAACGCCTTAAAACGCTATTTTAAAATGGTTTTTTGCGAACGCTTCTTAGCGATTCCGCGAAACGTTTTCAGCGATCTAAAGATAGTATTTTGGAGACGTCTCAAAAACGTTCCAAATACTTTGAACATATTGTTTATTTTATGGAGGTCCAAAGTGGGTTGTTTGTAAAGCATAAAATGTAACATTTGTATAATTTCCCACATTGGAAACATGAGGTGAAATTCCTCTATTATATAAAGTGGAGAATTTATAACAAGGTTTAAAACCTTGAGTACACTTTGATGTATTGGAGAGAAGAGATACCCGGGCCAATCTTGGGCTTCGGGATTTGGCAAATAAAATTAATCTCTTTTTTGGCCCAAATTCTTTTTGAATATTGCTGACTAAAAAACATCTCCTCCTCTAGATGTTTTGAGTCATGAGTCAATTTGCAATTAAGTGCAAATTCAATTGTGTTTGATTTTGTAACTTAAGAAAATCATAACTCAATTTGAAATTGTCTTAATGAGAATTAATTCTCAAATCTCCATTTATTTCTCAACGTTGAATACGTTGGAGTGTTGGGCTATAATCAAGCGAACCTCTAGGTTTAATTCACACAGAGTTATGTGATTTAGCAACTAAAGGCGGTAAAAACAAAAAAAAACATTTTGTGACGTTCATAGATGATCACAAAAAATATTGTTGTTACATAGCAAAAATGAATTCTTGGATAAGTTCAAGGACTATAAACGTGAAGTTGAAAATCAATTTAATAAAACTATAAAGAATAGTTAGAAGTGATAGAGGAGGCGAATATGATGGACCGTTTAATGCATTTTGTCAAGAACATGGGATTATCCATCAAACAACAGCTCCCTATTCACCGGAATCTAACGGAGTTACGAAAAAAAAAAAAAACCAAACTCTGAAAAAGATGATGTATCCAATGTTGCAGGAATCTGGTTTAGCCCAGGACATGTGGGGGGGAAGCGTTACTTACCACAAACTATATCCTCAACAAGATACCACATAAAGTCACGGGTAAAACGCCTTATGAACTTTGAAAATGTATTGTACTTTCGTACAAATACCTGAAAGTGTGGGGGTGTCTATTCGAAATTTTTTGGAAGATATCCCAATGTGGGAGAAACCAGTGCCATCATTAAGTGTACATTGTCTTAGTCAATCGGCTATAGCTCGGGCACTGAGTAATCTCTATAATGGTAAATCTCGTCATATAAGAAGATGTCATAAAACCATTAGACATTTTATCTCAAATCGGCGACAACCTAGCGGATTCGTTTACTAAAGGTTTGTCGCGAGATCAAATTGTAAAATCATCAAGAGGAATGGGTTTAAAGCCTATGAATTAAAGATGAAGTTTGATGGATGCCCTACTTACGTGACTGGAGATCCTAAGATGTAGGTTCAAAGGGAAAACGAAATCAAGCGGAATCTGAAAATAGAGTATTGTGAGACTAGTTCCTAGGATGATAAACAGTACTACATGTACGGGATAAGGCTAAGCATTAGCTTTTAATGATTTCATAGCTTTGTAATAGTGAAGTATGACAGGATACTTCTGGAAAAGCATATGGCAGATCACCTAGTGAGTGTGAAATGAGGCCGTTTCTAGGAGAATGAAGGTAAGACTATATTCTCCAAGTTCACTCACGACAAACCAGGCATGTTCAAGACCAAAATGAAAATAATAGAGAACTAAGTTCTACGAGAAATGAAGTTGGGTTATATATGTTGTCTCGTTTTACATCAAAATCCGGGTGGTTCAAGACATCATGTTCACCTCCTGGCCAAGTAAACCTAACAGATATGAACAATGAGTGGTTCAAAGCTGAAAAATGCTACCTTCTCAGACACAGTGAATTTTCGTTTATACTCTCGAAAAGTCCGTCTGTCTAGTTAGTCTAGTAAGTCTAGTCAGTTGAGTCTGTCGAGTCTTCATATGTTTAGAATCATTTCTATTCATGTTGAGGATTGTTGGATCAATTTTTTAATATAGCCAATGGGCTTATTAAATTGCATGAATTGTGAATAAGAAATGGGCCATTGGGCTCATGAAAAAAACCATAAGTTTATTTGTTTAGTGGTTAAAGAGAAAAGTATTTAATCCCACATTGGAAAATTTGGGAAGTTAGACGACTTTCGCTGGCTATATATTCACGCATATAGCTTCATTCTTACACACACACACGTTTTTACACGCTTTTCTAAAAGCAAAGTAAAAAGAAAGTTTCCAGCGATCTCTCACTTCTTTTCAAGTAAGTCTCGAGAGTATATCGTACAAGTAAGGCTCACAAGCCCAGAAGCCCACTGAAGTATGTGTTGTACAAATGGCCAAAAGAGAAAGTTCTAGAAAATTGCCTCTGATGCTGAGCAACCGCTTTGAATCCTTGCAATCCCTAGGTGCCAATGATAAAATAGCCAGCTGTCGAGTGATGATTGTATAAGCTCTGTCTATAAAAGAGAACCTTAGTTACTATTTTGTAATCATCTGAGAATATCAAATAAAACAAAATATTCGATCTTTCTCTTGTCTCCCTCTTCATTTCCTTTTTCTTATCAAGATACACTCCTAATTTCCTCAAGTTTCAAGAACAGTGATGAACAAACCAAGTCTATGACTCACTGCTTCAATGGCTCATTAACCAAATAATCAGGCTCTACACATATATATGTGTATATATCAGCATATTGTATACTATAGGGATGTTAAAGTTGGGTTTTTACCCGATGGGTACTCTAAACCCTGATTATGTTTTGAGTTCATTACCATGTTTCTTTTACTAAAACAAATGTGGGTTAAAAATGGACAGGTCATGTTTTTCAATTTACCATGTCCACTACAAGAAAACTGGTGATTTCCGACGGAAAAACGCCGTCGGTTCCAGCTCGTCGGAAAGTGATTTATGTCGGAAATCCGTCGGAAAATTCTGACGGATTAAACTCGTCGGAAAATGGTTGGAAAATTCCGACGGATTACCGACGGCCGTATTTCCGACGGATTGTCCGACGGATATTTGATCGGAATTATACGTCGGAACGTTGTCGGAAAGCCGTTGGTAATATTTTTGACGGTCAGTGTTTGATGAAGGATAATTGTGTGTATCTAAATCAATTACCCAAACACTCCATCATTGTAGTATTTGAGGATCAATCCAAGGGAGGCACAAGAACAACACACTAAGAATGCAAGAAATCGCTTAAGCTAAACAAACCAAAGAGATTTGGGTTTTAATCTAACAACCTAATGTAATTGAAAGCAAATAAACAAAAGACAAGCACTAAACGAGATTAACAATGATTAAAAGATGATCTTTGGGCAAGGCAATTGACTTGAGGGAATCTAAGCTAATCAATGATGTCCATTTACTAATACAAGTATATTTTCTTAAGCCTAGAACACTAATCAAGATTAATGTAATCTCTTAACACTAATCACTTTGCTAATTACCAAGTCAAGAACAAATTCTCATTTGTGAAAATGTTAATTAGCAAGCATTAAATTCAAGTTCTATTAGCTAATTATCACCTTAGACAATCACTCTCATGAGCTAAGTATGAAAATCCTCTTATTTAATTCATTGGGGCATTTCATCAAATACCTTGTGTGCATGAAATGCCCTTAGTTCTAGATCAATTTTCTCAAGCCTAATCTAGCATTAAAACCATCAAATAAGAGAGGAAACAATATAATTAAGACCTATACATCAAGAATTAACCAAGAAACCCCCTAATCTACCAAGCCCAAATGATCCAAGAAGGTTCTACTCACTAATCTTCATGAACCCAAAAAATCCCATGAGAAAGATGATGGATTCCATGATTAATGAATAGAAAGATGAAAGATTAGAAGAGATTAAGAAACTAAAACTTAGATTGCATAAATAAAATCAAGATATCTCTTACAAATTACTTAGAACACACTTATAGTGGTTTTTAGCATAAGAAAAGACATAAATCCAAGAAAAATAGGTTTAGAGTATTTATAGTAAGGAGTGGGCGAACCGGGTCGACCCGGGACAAACCAGGTACCGACCCGGTTGAAGTGGGTCGTGAAAGGTGGTGGTCACACCGCTCAGCCACCGGACGGTGCAACAAACCGGTGTAAGTGCTGGGTTTGTGCACCGCTCCGTTGCATGGTTTCGTGGTCGGTCGGTGTGGGCTTCTTCTTCAGCCAAGCAGCAAGCACATGGGACGCAACGGGACCATGTAAAACTTGCCACAGGTCGGTGCTTAGGTTCTGGCCGGACACCGCTCCGTTGCATGGTTCTGTGGTCGGTTGGTGTAGATCGTGTCCAAGCCTCCTTTCTCCTAAGCTCTTCTTCTCGCGGCCAGACAGGTACGTCTTCAGTAAAACAGCCATAGCTTCCAAACCACACGTCCAAATGGCATGATTCAAACTCCTCTGGACAGCTAACTCTCCTCTACAACTTTCATGAAGATCATTAAAGCTGATTCAGACCGTAAGGCATCCGTCCAGCCACATCTTTCCGGCATCTCGGATGGACTTTGCATTCTACTTTGGTCCATTTCTCCAAATAAACCCAAATTGCCTCTAATCACCTAGAAAATACTCCAAAACATGCAAGAACTCACTAGGACCTAATGCAAACGTCCTAAACTCTAAATGAGACCTAAATGCAAGAAAAAACTATGATTATGCATGCAAATGACACAAAGCTTTAAGTAAAATGTATGCTAGAACATGTAAAATATGAAGATATCAGTGTTTCCGACGGATCAGTCGTCGGAAATTTTTCCGACAACCCTCCAACGGATTATTTCCGACGGATATTCAATAATTTGTTTTTATTTTGAATTTTTTTATTATTTAATTTTATTGAAATTATTTAATTATTATTAATTATATTGAAATTTTTTATTTTTAATTATAAATAAAAATATTTGTAAAAAGAAATTAATTATTAAAAATTCATTAAACATTTAAATAAATTCATTAAAAATAATTAAAATTGTTAAAAAAAAACATAAAATATTTAATTCAAACGGTCGGAGAGTTGTCGGGGTTGTCGGGGTTGTCGAGGTTGTCGGGATTGTCATCCCAAAAGAGATGGGGGAAGGCGCCCTGCATGATCTTCTGCAAGGAGGTGAGCTGTAACTGGGTTGAGTTGTGTACGGTCTTTAACTCCTGGACCTCCAAGTCACGGTTTTGAACCGTTTGGGTGAGCCTCTCGATTTCTTGCATGTACTCCGAAGCATACCGAGGAACCGAGGAAGAAGATTCATGGGTCGGAAGTCCACTTAACCCAACGAATCGACCTTTGACTTGTCGAGTTTCCTACGAAATATTATAAATGTTAGAGCCGTAAATGTTATTAAAGAAGAAATTAAAACAAAAAAAAACTTACTGCGAGAAAAATTTGGTTAATCTCTTCCGTGGATAACTCGTTCGAAGCCCCAGATCCGTCAAGAGTGAGCTGCGACATCGAAACTTCATGTTCCGTCTTCTTCTTCTTGCAAGTCTCTACAAGCTCATGCATCCCCACGTCCTTGATCACACCGGTTTTTTTGTTGGTGTGTCTCTGCTCGATTACTTTAAGGTAATCCGGAGCCTTACCGTCTTTCTGCGCCCGTGAAATTTTGTTAAGTAAATAATAATAAAAAAGAAATTAGTAATTAAAAATGGAAATTTTACTTACCATTTCCACCGCCTCGCGTTCTACGGTCTTTGCGCCCCGTTGTGAATGTAGATCCCTTTCCCTCCTCCCTCGCTCTTCCGGTTCTTCGAGTTTTTATCGGCGAGCGTCTTCGTCTTCGTCTTTGGCTTACTCTAGTACTTGCAGAAGCCCTTGGGCTTGTCTTTGTTGTGCTTCCACTTCTGCTTCCATTCGTACATGTGGTTCGAGTACGAAAGCGCAGCATACTTGTCGAATTGGCCAATCACCGTCCTCGTCTGGGTATGGTCCCACGTGAAATCTTGCTACATTAAAAAAAAAGAAACGTAATGTTAAAAAAAAACATAAAATTGACAAAATAAAATAAAAAAGAAGAAAAATCTATAAATTACTTACCGCGAAAGTCCGGTGCCACAAGTCTTTCTCGTCGCCAGGCATGTCGGAGTACTTCTCGTATGGTTTGTCCAACATGTTGTGGAGCATCCGCAAGATCGCCTTTGTGATGTCAAGCGACAACTTAAACTTGAAAACATTAAAAAAAAGAATTAAATACGTTAAAATTAAAAATATAAATAAATTGAAATAAAAAATTGAAATTCACTTGCCAAGTCCCTCCTCGAACTTCGGGTCGAGACGGATGCAATGGTCTCGGTTCGGCTGCTGGACTAGATCCTCGATCTTAATCCGGCTCCGAGCAGGGGATTGCTGGGAGTCTGGGAAATGTTAGCCGAGGGAAATCCAACCCGGATGCCTGCAGTATTCATTTTAGCCGAGGGAAATTTTTGTTTAGCCGATAGAGTAATCCGTCGGAAATTTCCAACAGATTTTCGACGGATGTATACTTGGTATTTTTTGTGGGTTTTCGGAATGGTTACACTTAAGTACATCAAAAGCATAAGTTTATAAGACTTGCACATAACTGATATATTCCACATAACAAATATCTAGTACAAGTACAAATACATATTTTACGATGCAAAGTTTATAAAACTACTCTGAATCCGATGATGAGTAATCTGATTCTCCTGAATAGGAAGTTTCCCCAAATTCGTCAAATTCTTCCTCTGAATCCTCAAATACCCAATCGTCTGCATGTATGGTGAAATCAACAACAAGGTCAACCTCAAGGGAATGCTCGATTGAACCCAAACCTACAGAGCTTTGTTGGAGGGGTTCATGATCGGACATCCCATAAACCCTACCTCTCGGGTTTATCGATGTGACTGTAATCCACGGGTCTTGCTTGTTTGTCACTCGAGGATAGGGACTATAGCATACATACACCATGTAATAAAGTCATATAAAAATTGAACAACGGGAATGCAAAAATACTAACAAATCAACGTAAAAGAAAAAAACAAACATGGTCTGCTTGTAGAGCAAGTATGAATGGCTCGTATTTCTGGAGTCCCCTTCTGCTATGTAATGATGTAACACCTATCATCCCGAAGAATCTTAAAAGCGTACCCCCGTGTGCTATACATCACATGTGACTGCACGTTTGCTAGTGGAAAGCGCACAATTTCTTCTAACCACGTGGGAAATCTTTTTCCGTTAGCCTTCTCTGTCGTGACCTGCACAAATAAAATCAAAAATGAGTAAAATAAATCATTCATTTTATATGATAGTTAAAAACAAGGCAATTAAAACACTTACATAATCTCTTAACCAACGTCCGAACTCTTCCTGTTTGAGTTCCATAAGCTCGTCCTCTGTTTTGTTCGGAAATGCAAAACGTTGATATGCCATATACATCATGTGAGATTGAAGCGATCATCACGTTAACATATATATAATCAAGAACCCAATAAGTAATTAATAATTTCGTTCAATATGTATAATACCTCTCATATTCTTCAATTCCGTCGCAGTTTGTGAGAATATACATATGCAAATGATCCCGCTCATGTGCTGAAAGTCTCCGCTTCTTGCCTTTTCCACTAAGTCGTCCAATCTCTAAGAATATATGAGGAATATCGACCGGATAGAAAGGTAGTACACCTCCGTCATCATGTCGAGCTGGTCTACGACTCTTCGTTTTGACTTGTTATGGAAAGTAGAACTCGGCAAAATGTGAGGTTTCTTCATTGATGCTCTGTGCGACAATAGAACCTTCAACTTTGCTCAAAATTTTCACCTTCTTCTTTAGATGAAACATATACCGTTCGAAAGGATACATCCAACGGTACTGAACCAGGCCCCCAAGCTTTGCTTCTCGAGGGAGATGAATTGTTAGATGTTCCATAACATCAAAGAAGGAAGGCGGAAATATCTTCTCCAAATTGCAAAGGATTACGGGTATATTATTCGCAAGGTTACAGATACCGTCTGATGTAAGAGAGCGCGAACATATATCTCGAAAAAGGCACAAATCCCTGCATAATATGCATAACAAATGAATAAATAAATACTAAAGTATATATTGTGTAAAGTATTAACAAAATTAATTTTAATGATTGTATATCTGCGATTGCTTCGTGAACATTACGTGGTAGACGATATGCAAAGGCAAATGGAACGAGGCGCTACATCACCACATGGCAATCATGACTCTTCATCCCAGTAAACTTCCCTTCTCGATGATCAACGCAGTTTCGAAGGTTAGATGTGTATCCGTTTGGGAATCTAACACTTTCGGTAATCCAGTAAAAAAACTCGACTTTTGAAGGTTCATCCAACCGAAAAGCCGGGACCGGAGGCTTCCCGTTCCATGTCACATGTAGTGCTCTACGAAAACAAATGTCTGGCAAGTCCAATCTAGACTTCAGATTTTCCTTCGTCTTCCCTTGGACATTGAGAACGGTGTTCATAATGTTGTCGAAAAAAATCTTCTCAATGTGCATGACATCCAGATTATGCCTTAAAAGATGGTCCTTCCAATAAGGCAAATCCCAAAAAATACTCCTCTTGTGCCAATTATGTACGTTGCCACAACCATCAACACGATGATACCCGTTACCACCACAATCAACGATCTTGTCTGCACCAAAATCTCTGAACTGAGTCAACAAATACTCTCCATTTAACTCAGGAGGTGGACCATCAAATACTTTCCGGTTCTTCCTAAACAATGTGGTGCTCCGACAATAAGGATGATTGCTAGGTAGGAATCGCCTATGACAGTCAAACCAAGACGTTTTGCGTCCGTGCTTCAATTGGAACGCATATGTGTTATCTTGATAGTACGGGCACGATAACCTTCTGTGCGTTTTCCATCCTGATAACATGCCATATGCTGGAAAATCGCTAATGGTCCACATAAGTACCGACCGCATGATGAAATTCTGCTGACAAAAAACATCAAACGCCTCAACACCTTGGTCCCATAACATTCGCAGCTCATAAATCAATGGCTGCAAAAACACATCAAGTGATCTCTTCGGATGCTCTGGTCCAGGAACGAGAATGCTAAGGAACAAAAACTCCCTTCGCATGCACAAAGATGGCGGCAAATTGTAAGGTGTTACAATTACTGGCCACAAAGAATATTGGCTGCCGTGCTTCCCAAAGGGGTTGAAACCATCGGTACATAACCCAAGGTATACGTTCCTCGCCTCATACGCAAAGCTGGGATACATTGATTGAAAATGTTTCCATGCTCCTGCGTCTGACGGATGGGCGATTTCTCCATCCGTTGTATGCTCTGCATGCCATCTCATTGCTCCCACTGTGCGCTCTGGCTGATATAACCTCTTCAATCTCTCTGTTAACGGCAAATACCACATCTGTTTATATGGCACTGACACTCTTCCACCTGTTTCCTTATACTGAGGTTTGCGACAAAAACGGCATGTCGAACGGTCTGCGTCCTCTCTCCAGTAGAGCATACAGTTGTCGATGCATACATCTATCATCTGATACAGCAATCCTAGACCTTGAACATGTTTCTGTATCTCATAGTATGATGCCGGTGCAAGATTATCTTCTAGCAAAATGTCTTTCACAAAATCAGCGATTGCATCCACGCACTCCTCACTCAAGTTGAAATCCGTCTTTATACCCATCATCCTAGTTGCGATTGATAAAGGGGAATGTCCACCTCTACACCCATCATATAATGGATGTTTAGCAGCGTCTAACATATCAAAAAATCTCCGAGCTTCTAAGTTAGGTTCTTCTACTCTATCTCCATACTCAGCAATCGATGGTATACTTTCACGAAATGCATCGTTCACCATCTGAACATGACCTACAGTACTTTCTACTTCCATTGCAGGTTCTTCTAAGCTAGCGTTATCCCCAATTTACTGTTCACTAGTACTAGCATAATTATCCACTATTGTATCATTTTCTCCATGATAATACCAAATCTTGTAACCCGGCACAAACCCATGACAATACAGGTGTGACCATACTTCATCTATCACGATTAATCTACGATTCCGACAATTGGTACAAGGGCAATAGATTTTACCGTTTTTTTTTTGCTTTCTTCTGCGTACCCGCAAATGCCATGAATTCCTGAAGACCTTCTTTGAATTCCTCCGTAACTAGGCCCGTGTTCGGAATTTGATGAGGCTTGTCCATCCATGATCGAAAATAATTATAAGGTTCTGAAGAAGACCCTAATCCGACAAAACAGCGACAAAGGTTTTCCCGGTGGTACTTCGTGTGTTTTCCAGCAAAGAGATTTATGGGTTTTCCGGCGAATAAGGTTGTTGGGTTTTCCGGCGATTAAGGTTTGTGGGTTTTACGTCGAATAGAGATTCTCTCAAAATTACGGTGAGTGTGTGTCTAGCTTTCATAGTTTCGTTCTTTGTTCAGCTCTAATAAACGCCAAAAATATGACGTTTGGAAAGAGTTTGTGCATGCCAGTAGGAGTAGAACAAGACGGCAAACATAGGAGTAGTTGCATCCATTGTAGTAAGAAGTTAGTAACAAAATCTAGTCAAGGAACATTAGCTATGAAGCGTCATTTAAAATGTTTCCCAAAGAGGCATCGAGAGCTAAATGAAGAAAGACATTATTATGATCACAAAGTAGACCGTGCTATGATTAGTGAGGTTATCATCTATCATGATCAGCCTTTCCGATTTGTTGAGTTCAAAAAAGTTAGGGTTAAAGATAAGTACTTGAACCCGAATGTTCAACATATATGTAGACAAACTGTTGGAGCTGATGTCTATAAGAGATATGGGATTGAAAAGGAAATGTTGAAAAAGGTATTTGCAGAGCACAAAAGTTGAGTGAGTACAATCTCACGCTAGCTATGGGAGCTGTTTTAGATCCGAGACGCAAATACTTAAATCAGCTTATGACAAAGTGGATCCTAAGGTTGAAATTGTTAAGAAAAATCTGAAGTTGCTTTATGAAGAATATATGACCAAATCTTGGACTTCTTCAACCTTCTCATCAACACCAACCAAATAGAAGCCGCCTTCTTTCGAAAAATGTTCAGGCATTACTTTGCACGCGTAATTGGTTGCGTGGTTTTGCAGAGTTTTGAAGGTAAAATATTAAAACTAGTTTATAAATTCTTTACAGTAGTACTTTATTTAACTAATTAATAATTTCAAATTTTTATATCGAAGATAACTTTGACGATAGAAACGAAGATGCTACAACTGTTGGAGGTGAGTTTAGCACTCCCCATTTTAGCCCGGTTCGAACCGAGATCGGCTTAATCAATCCCAGTTTACAATGATTCGAGTCGGGAGAAGGCCCATGATCGAGGTGGCCAACATCAAAGCCCATCAAAGCCTGACTCGTAAAGGATGTCACTGATCTCCAAGATTTGCAGAATATTTCCCGATCTCAGAGGGATTTTAGGAGATCTTCCTTTTCCTAATAGAACTAGGAAAATGAAAATATCATGTTTTTAGCTAGCTTGGAACCTTATAAATAGGAGAGCTCCTCGTTCATAATATTCATCCTGAACTTTCTCTGTAATAAGAACTACGAATGGCTTTATCCCTTTCGGGGGTACGTAGGCAACCCACCTCGGGTCCATCTATGATTCTAATAAAATAATTCTCCTAAACCCCCCCCCCCAAACTGATTTCACTGATCTACGATATGTGTGAAATCTAGTTCTTTCAATTGCGCTAGAAGGAGGGGCCAAGAAAAATTAGGGGAATGGAGAATTATTAAACCCAAAAAATCAGAAACTCGAAGACGACGTAAAAGTCTCATCATGTTTACTGATTAAGATCAACAATTCTCCAATCACCGACATGGATTTCCGATCTTACCACGATCTTCAATCCGAGAGCGTGCTCGTCAAATACAAAAAGCTAAGTTTTACATAATTATGCTGAATTATTTTCATATATACTATTAAAACATGTATACTTTTGTGTTCAAACAGTGACACCTTCATTTTAGTCTATTCCTATTCTGGATAACTACTATTCTTTTTATGGATAACTACTATTCCTATTGCCAAACAAATATTTTGGTTAATTTAAAAAAATTAATTATTAATAATATTTAGTTCAATTAAAAAATAGTTTAATTAATTAATCCGATTATATATATATATATATTAATTTTAATTTGTAATTGGAAAAATCCCGATTATGCCAAATATTAAATTAAATATTTAAAATTATAAATAAAATCAATTATTATAAATTACATATTACAAAAATGATTTAAATTTTTATTATTATTTTGTTACAAAAATAATATTACTTATATTGAATTTTTGAATTTAGATTTTGCCAAATATTTTAATAATCAATTTTTTTTTAAATCATACAGATTCAAAATTAACAATTTGCATTGAAAGATAATCTTAAATTTTGAATTTAATGTAGATTTTCTGAGATTTCATCAACAGTTACAAACAAAATATTTGAAATTAATAACAAAATATGTTTACTTCTAAATTTAAATCTTATTAATACACTCGGATTTATAATTGAATATTTTTCAAACTGAAAAAAAAAATACATTATTAATTAGATTTGCACAACCATAAATTCAATCATGCATATGGACAACATTCAGTTACCAATATATATTCAATATTTTTTATTTACATATATAACATAATTAATATTTTAGGAATCACACAATTTTAGGAATTGTTAATTTAGAATTAAATTCGAAATGTAAATCTAATTAATCTTGGTAAGATTCTCCATAGTTTGTTAATATTCGTTTATATTAATAAATATTTATTAAAAAAACTATTCTCATAAAATCTAAACCATAAATGGTTATTCTATTCAAATTCAAAATTAAGAATTCGACCACAAGCTTCCAACGATAAAAGGAAAGAAGCATTAATTAATTAGATTCGTAAAATCATCATGACTTATTATACAAACTAAATACATTTGCAAACAAATATATATACTAAATGAATTAATTTGTGGTTTCCTAAAATTTCAATATTACAATTTTGCTGCCATTAATCACAATATATATCATTAATTAGATTTGCATAACCATATTTTCGATTATGTATATAGATAACATTTAGTTATCATTACCAAAATATTAAGAATCAAATATCCGTATTTTAAAAAGATTTGCCAATAATAGCATATATCTGTTTAGATTTTTGTAGCCAAACCTAAACTTCTGCGGTACTTTTCATTCGTCTGTATAAAAAAGATCATTTCAACCATTGTACATATAAAAATCAGAGTTCCTCATAGTAAATCATTTGCGAATAGCCGAAAACCACACTGCTCTAGACTATTTGTAAGAGAGACAAGCACAAACTCTCAAGGTCAAATCTTAAGCTTATATACCTGTCAATCATAAAGAGAAAGCAATGACAATTCAAGAAACCGATATCTTTAACATATCAAAGCTGATGTTCCAAGAAGCATAACAACATGCTTTCAAGGTCAAGAAAATCTGAACGCAAATTTTAAGTGAATCAAAGGCCAACATACTCTTAGAATATGTATATAGCAGAGTTAAGAAATCACCTCCTACATCAAAATCTTCATCATGAGAAGAAATTACGTACATGGTAAGATACGATGTAGCCTTATGAACACTAAGGGCTCAGAGATACGAATACAATCATCAAAGTTTTAATAGAATGAGATCTATGAATAAGTCAGCAATAGCCATTAAAACTGGAGCTCACGTAACTACTACCATTGAAGACGAAAGCAATGAAAATAATTAATGCGTCTCCAGCATAATACCAACACTTTCAGGTATATATATACCTGGGCAAATACAATCCTGATGAAAGAAAACGTAGATCAATTCTAACACAACCTGACGATTTTTACCACTTTCCGAAATTGATCAAACAAGGCCCGAATCAAGGCATTTAGCACATAGAGTCAGAGAGAATTAGCAAGCAATCGGAGAGAAAATCAGACAATACCATGGGAATACACGGAGAATAGGATCTGGATCGCCGTATTCGCCCAGGGAAAAGCTGACACTGCGAAGAACACGAGGTAGTAGAAGAAGAAGAGGATCGGCGATTGAGTTATTATATATCAGCGCCAGAGCTATTGGTTAGAGAATGAGTTATTATTTTATATACATTTGTGATGACACTCATCATAATTCATAACCATGGTTGCTTCTCTAACATCTATAAGAAACTGATATGTAGTATCCCATCCTGTTGAGACAAAGAGGAAACATTGTTCAATCGGAATCTGGATAGAGACATTAATAATCAAGAGTTTTTTTTTTTTTTTTTAAAGAACAGGTGATGACGTGGCGGGAAAGGATGGAGAGGGGTTCACCTTAATTCATATATATGATTCATTTTTTTTCTAATCTTCTTTGCTTATAATTCCGTTGATCTGACGACATTTCCTCGTTCCAGCTTTATGAATTTCTTTCTCGACGTTGTATGCCAATCAATCTATATTCTTTTCTTTTTAATATCAACGTAGTTATGTTTATGAAAGTTTTACTTGGATCATATGCTAAAATAAATTAAATTTCCGTTTTTAATAGCCAAAAGAATAAAAGCTTTTTCCAAAAAAATGGTTGTACATGTGTATTGATTCATAATGCAATGTTGGAACGAGGCACTAGTTGATCTCATCATTAATTTTCAATCTAATCTTGTGGTGATGGTCTTTCTTCGTCATAAGCCTTGTTCAAAATATCGGCCATCTAGCAGCCACGGCAATTTACGACAGTTTAAATAATTAGTTGGGTCTAAAATTGGAATAGTCAATAAGTTCACAATTGTAATGAAAATCATAATGTGTTGGACTTAGTATTCAGTTTATTATATTATATGCAATCTTGAACATAATATATTATATAAAGTTATAAATTATTATGGATTAACATGTTAAAAAAACATTAAAAAAATTTCAAAAACTAATCCATGATTAATCATTTTTTTGCTAGGCGCTAGGTTTTTCTCGACCGCATGACAAGCGTCTAACGAAATTTTGAAAAAGGTTATGAGCTAAATTATATGTGAAATTAAAACATAAATTCGCTCTTAGGCAAAAAAATAGAAATTGAATTTACGTTGGACTTTCTTAAACCATGATTTAAGGCACCCCCTGTATTTAAGCTAAATAATGATAAAAACGCAAGGAAAACATAGAAGAAATTCATTTTTGTTATTTCATCGGTTTATTCTCCAATAAAGCAGAGAAAGAATAAACGGATGTAACTTTGAAGTTTCATATTTTGTTATAATACCTCAAAGTTTAGTGAGAAACATATTGAGATATCTTGCCAATCAATGTGACAATATCAATCCGGATTTGTAAGGAATGTGATTTCAATCATTGTTCTATGTCTTAATTATATAGATTATGTAGTTTAGGAAACTTACTCGAGTATATATATGTATCAATAATGTTTGGTATGAATACACAGAGATTTCTCCCCTTTCACGATTTTATTTTAAAAAATTACCATGAATAATTCTATTCTTTTGGTCATCTGACCTGCACGGCTGCACGAATGAGTCGTCTAAGTTCATGTCGCACCTAATTTGGAAGAGCTAATTGATAAATCAGTGCAAAACATCGAATCATGGCTCTAAGCATTTAGAGTCGTGACCTCTTTTTTAAACAAAATTTGTATTTATTGGTCAAATATAAAGCATCTTATAATCAGTATTGTCGACATTCATCTTAACCTTGTTTATTGTTTTTTTTTTCCATGAAAAACATTTTCTATTACAAGAAAAGAAGTATGTTCCAAGACTCCTCACTGAAACAAAACAAGACAACCCAAAAGTGGCATTGTCTTTTCTTGTTTTTTTTGTTAACATATTACATTAAATTTAATCAACAAAAAAAGAAGAGTTATTTACAAAGTGTAGAAAGAAAGGACAAACTTAAGATTTAAGAATAACAAATAAAACTAAACTTGCTATCGGAAACGGGAAACCCCTCGCAAAAAACCACCGTTGAAAAGTGGCATTGTTGTGGACACTCTAGACCAATCTCTAGACTTATACCTCGATCGTTGCTGATATACAACGATATGATATCGTCTTTCCATATGTTCAATGTCCGGTTCTAATTTCTTTGCGCAGCTCTTGTTCAAACATCTGGCTTTGTTCCGATAAAGATGCCTCCAAGACAAAGTAAAGCTGAAACATTTGCCATTTGCCAAGGCTCGTCTTGCACGTGTCTCAGTAGTCCAAGTATAAACTGGCAACTGCAAATATCGAAAAGGGCATCCTCTTCATGCATCTTGTCAAGTTCATTGTCAAAAAAATCCCCACACAATAAACGAGCTGGGAAACTAAATTTTTTTACGTCGTTGCTGATGATCAGCAACCTTACGAGAAAAATTCTTGGTGTTATCATCCTATAAAAACTTCGGGATTTAGCTTGAATCTTGATGAAGAAGGAAGATCAGAACTTGAAGGAGAATCATGATGTCTTTGTTCCATAACAAATCCGATAATTAAATAAATTTAAAAAGCTTTTTTGTGTTCTATATCTATGCAAAATATTATTTTACAATCTACAACTTGTTAGTTGTTACACTGATTTCCTGTCGAAAAGGGAAAGTTAAACTGATTTCCTAATTTTTGTTATTTGTTCTAACTTTAACTAATTTCATGATTAATCGCTGCTCTTAATTAAAAACATTTATGCTCAGAAAAAAACTTAAAAATTAAAAAGATTGATTTATATTCTTTTCTTTTTTTGGTCAACTGTATTCATAAATCGGTCTCTCTTTTCTTTGGGGTCAAACTGTCATAAATGTATAGTAAAATATCTGGAGTGATTTTGCTATTTGACAATAATGAATCAATTAATTAGGAATTCAAAAAATGATTGTTCACTTGTCAATTAGTTGGCCATTCGTTGTCAAAGAATACAATTACTCAAAAACCTGCCTCTAAAGAAAAAAAAAAAAAACAATAAAGACACAACGCACAAAACAAAATTAATTATGGCTTTAACAATACAAATAACCCTAGAAGTCTGTTTTCTCAGTAAAACCTTCACAGCCGTCGAGTGAAAAAACCAATCAGCCTCACCAAATTTCTCAAATCATTTTACTAGTTTGTCTTCTTTTTTCTTCTTCACCATTACTATCATCCTCATCATCACAATATGACGTTTGAAGTGAACCTTATTCGGAAGATTGTGGGAGTAATAGGTTAGTCATGATCGTTCACATCATTTTTTTTTAACAATTTAAAATGGCTCTCAATTTTAAAAGTTGTGTTTTTATTTCGAATGATCCTGTTTGCAGGAAACATTGTCGCTATATGTATGTACCTGTCACCAACGTAAGTTTTCGCTATAGAATCTTTTAATTATAATTAATTTTTCTTAAAGAAAACCAAAGTTGTTTCAGTTTAAGACATGTTCCTCTTGGAAAGATCTGAGATTACTTTTGTCAAAAAAAAAAAAAAAAAGAGAGATCTGAGATTACATTGGTCAAAACAAAAAAAAAGATTTGATCAGATTAGTTTTTTTTTTTTTCGACGTTGAAGCTTTTTACCTTTTATTTTGTTCAACCAAATGGATACTTTTCTATATATTTATAGAAATCAGATCTACAGCAGATCGAGGCTTGGCTTCTCTCCGGCGACCAGCGCGGCGGCTCCTTTAGCGCCGGCGTCGGTCATCGCTCTCTCGCTCTCTCTTCTCTTGCTCTCTTTCTCTCTCTCACTCGAGAAATCAGATCTAGATCTATTCTATTTACCAATTGATATATAAAGTTACAATTCATCAGGCCGACGCTTATAGGGATCGTGAAGAAAAAGTCAGTGGAAAAATACTCACCGATACACGGTTTGGCAACTCTCATGAACTATATGGTTCGACTTCTCTATGGACTTCCTATGGTGCATCCTGATAGCACATTGATCGTTACACTAAGTGGTATAGGGATCGTGGCCGCAATCGTTTACCTTACCATCTTTTTGGTTTTCTGTGAACACCGAAAGCAGCGGTTGGTAATATCAGCCGTTTTAGCGGTTGAGGCTGCGTTTGTAGCCGTCCTCGCCGTTTTGGTTTTAACTCTCCAACACACTACCGATCAAAGGACATTGAGCGTTGGGATCGTATGCTGCGTTTTCAACTCTACCATGTATATTGCTCCATTGTCTGTCATGGTACGCTATTTTAACGATTTATAATTTGTTTACCTGAATAGGTAACAATAAGTTGTTTTTCTTGGTTAATTTTTCCCCAATTTTGTGTTAGCTAATGTTGAAGGGTGCGTTGATATATGACGTTATTAAAATAGTTAAAATTATTGTATCCTTTTCTAACTTGAATTGATCATTTTTGTTTTCTTTTGTTTTGGCAAAATGATTACGTGGAAAAATATGAAGAAAATGGTGATAAAAACAAAAAGCTTGGAGTTCATGCCGTTTTGGATATCGGTAGCTAGTTTTCTAAACGCATGTGTTTGGACAATTTATGGTTTCGTGCCTTACGACCCATACATGGCTGTGAGTATTTTCTCTCTTTTTCTTTCATCAAAATCATGATTCACCAATAAAAAACTTATATATGGTTAACATTTTCTATTTCCTTCACATAAAGATTCCAATCATTAACCAAGTGGTGATGGGCTAGTGGTTCTCACTTGTGGAGGAGTTGCCATGTTGGTCTAGGCCATGGATCAATTCCCCGCAAGCGCGGAATTATCTAACTACTCAAAAAAATACGGATGCCTGCCTGGACCTCGGGGAAATTAGTCTGGGTTTCGGCCTAAGACCCTCCCCAATTATATAAAAAAAATAAAAAATTCTGGTCATTTTCTATATTACATGTAGACCCATTCAATGTAAAGATTCCGGTCATTTTCTCAATTTTTATGGAATGAAGACCTCTCTTAAAAAAAAAAAAAAAATTCCATTATAGATGTTTGAATCTAGTAGTGGTGGGTGTAATTTACAAGACAACTAGAGTATTGGTTCAATCAAGTTGTAAATTTTAAAGGGGTTGTATTCAACCAAACATTTGGAGTGATTGAGTTTTAATAGATTTAAAATATCTAAAATACAACTCATTAACAAATAAAAATATTTCCAATAACAATGGATTTGAAGTTATTTTTAAAAATCTTTATTTTAATAACACTAAATTTTAAGCAACATTTAGGAATTTTATAAGTCTTTATAATCCAGTATTATTTCTTATAAAATTCCATAAGATATGATTTGTTATTTTGATCAAATTGTTTCTTTTGTTGTTATTTCTTTGGAGAAAGAAACGAATGAGTATTTTTTTGCAATTATTTTCATAATGGGCTTTTTCAGATACCAAATGGAGTTGGATGTGTATTTGGGCTGGCCCAGTTAATATTGTATGCTACCTACTATAAATCCACCAAAAGGATAATGGCAGGAAGGGAGAAGCTACCCGGATCCATAGGTGAAGTGGGCTTATCCAACGCGATCGCCCTCAAACAAGGAGTTAACGCGTTTGATTTGGTATTCTCATGTTATCTATCCATCGTCCGATTATAAGACCTTTTTTTTTTCATCAAGAACTTTAATACGCAAATAAGATGAAAAGTTTATCATGTTATATATTTTTAATGTTGTTAGTTTTAAATTACGAGATGCATTAAACCTTCACATTTGGAGAATACGCAATTGGAACTTTTTTTTTGGCTATTGAACATTTTGATTAATAATAATCATCCTTGATGTTCTGAAGCTATTTGACACAACATTAACGCAAGTGTGGCTTTAAATCACTTGATCTGTCATAAAACTTTCAAGATTTCATGTTAAATTATTTAAGCCAAAAGGTTCAATACATTAATATGAGTTTCTTTTCTCTGCATTTGGTAAATAATATTTCCATTGATTCCTTGCTATACATTTCGTTTCTGGTTCAAAATCAGGCGTGCTATTTCTACAAGAAGCCATATTAATAATAATTTATAGGTAGTTATTATTTTTTTTCAAAGAAAACAAAATCACAAAAAGGTACTGGTTTTTATTTGAAAATGTGATATTTTTTGGGATACTGTCGCTACAGATTGCTTGATTTGTTGACGAGTTTGTATTCCTTTTTATTTGACGGACATTGTGTTGTATATAATTAAAACAGAGAGATATGTTTCCTTTGCCAAAAAACAAACAGAGAGATATCCAAAAACAGTCGAATTATCTAGACTTGTACCCGAGTACCTGATTAAAAATTGCTTCGCTATATAGTACACTTCTTCATTAGTGTATTTATGTAGAAGGTTTTCAAATTTAAGTATAATTAAGAAAAAAAATGTTTCACATCGCAAACCAAATAGTGAATGATATTGGTATATGTATTCGATTTTCTTGTATGTCTTGTTAAACATGTTTGATTCTTTATTCTTTTCATTTGATACGTTAGCTTTATTCCTCCATTTTATCCACGAAAATGGAATTTCGAATAACTCTTTAAATAATAGTGAACTTGATCCACGAATCTAGACCGTCCGTTCATTTCCCTTTAGAGCATCATCAATGGGAGAAACCCATTTGGGTTTCTTAACTAATTTTAATTATAAAATTTAAGTTAAAAACTTTTGTTAAGAAACTTCTATTTAATTAGGGGTTCTTACAAAAAAAAAAAAAAAAATTTTGTTTTATTTATAAATAGAGTTTATTTTTTTAATTAAACTTAGTTGACATAAAAACATAACATTTTAAACATAGATTTTGAAAAAAAAATGCAAAAGAACGCTCAATTATTATCTTGATCACGTCCAAATTTTTGCCATATATGCTCAACCAAATCAGATTTCAATTGTTGATGCAGTTGTCTATCACGAATTCTAGTTCGAACACCCAACGTATTGGCGAGATTTGTAGGCATATATGTAGAATACGTGAGATCCACATGTGATATACACACATATTTACATAAACACACACATATTTACATAAACACATACATATTTACATGAACACATATTTACATGTATCTTTGTAAATATGTGTGTAAATATGTATGTGTTTCTGTAAATATGTGTGTGTTTTAGTTCTTTTACCTAATTTAGATAAAAGAATGCGAATGAAACCAATACAAAAAGAATGCGAATGAAACCAATACAAAAAGAAACCATTACATTTAAACATAACATCAAACATACAAAGTTATAACAAACTGAGAATATGAGAATATGAAACAAAGCTATAACAAACCGAGATTATGAAACAAAGCTGAAACACAAACAAACTCGAAACCTAAACACATTATAACAAATAAAACATATGAGATCACTCATTAGCCAACATGTCTGTAATAAGCCTCTTCTTTAAAGCTTCTTCACCCTCTGATAGTGGTTCCTTTTTTGCAATGAGACTGTCAAGTAATCCCATCTTCGACAGTCTTTCTTTCATTGCTAAGTCCTTCTCTTTAATCGCCCACATTGTCTGAAACTCAGCCAGAGCCCCTTTGACCTATACGGTACTCCTCTTACCTTTGCCTTTTGCTGCCTTAACACCAGGAGGTCGTTTGGTTCCTTGATCTTCTTCGCCAGTCTTTGTTTCATCTGCAATGAAGCTTGATGATTGTGAACCATCGGCACACCTTCTCCTTTTAGAGCTTGCATCAGTTTTTGTTGTAGACAAGTCACACCATTTCTGGTCATTGCGCAGCTCCTTCCAAGCATGTTCAAGGGTGAACTTCTTCTTGTGATCGTTGTAGAAGATTTCGTGAGCCAGTTTGAGAACATCATTCTCATTCTGACCACTGGCTTTCTCTCTTGTTGCAGCCTCATATGCTCCGCAAAACTTGCACACAAGATCGTTGATCTTATGCCACCTTTGCTTGCAGTGGCTTGCCTCTCGGTTTTCAAGTCCTAAAGCCTTGGGACTTGCAGCAAAATATGCTGCAATCCGTTTCCAGAAAGCCCCTGATTTCTGCTCGTTGCCTACGACATGATCCTTGCTCGTGTTTAACCACGAGCTGATGAGCAAAACATCTTCGGTGGGGGTCCATTTCCTCCTTTCTCTTCGCTCTGCAGGGGTGTCTTCACCGAAGCTTGAACCTTGTGTGCAAGGAAAGGGAGCAGGAAGGACAGTATCTTGTTGACTGTTCAACAGGTCAACAAAATTTGAGGTCTGAGAATATGGATACGTAGAAGACATATCCATAAAAAGGGCATAAAAGAGAGAAAGAGAAGATGAAAACAGAGAGAAGAAGGACCGGTTTTAAAGAAAGAGAAGAAGCAGAAACAAGGAGATATCAAATGAGAAGAAGCACCGACTTTTGATAGAAGATATCAAAGCTTTGAAGCATTCATCACCTATCTAACCATATCGACTTGACATATATCTAACAAGCAATAACCATTCATCACCTATCTAACCAATCCATTTATTACCTATAAGACAACCATTATCTAACACTAATATGCATTTATTAATCACTGTTAAGCTTTAAAAGTGTGTACCAATAAAGAGACAACCAGTTTTAATCCATGTTAAGCTTTAAAAATGTGTACCAAATGTGTAAAAATGTGTACCAATATGTAAATATGTGTGTGTTTATGTAAATATGTGTGTAAATATGTATGTGTTTATGTAAATATATATGTGTTTATGTAAATATGTATGTGTTTATGTAAATATATGTACCCATCCCCATTTCAAACTACTGAACATTCTTCGAAATATAAGATCACAAGCAACATCGAAAGAGGATCCGGAAATAGGAAACAAGAGAAACAGAAAGGAAATAGGAATAAAGAGAAACTTATCTCCTCTTCATGTGATTGATGCTGAGACCAGTCAAGTGAACTCGGTTAATCGATCGACTCCACTTCCTCCACTCACCGATTGCTCGATGTGTAAGCGAAATGAGTCCACTTGTCTCCATCCCAAGGTGCCTTGACCCTTGTTTCCATGCATAGCATCGCAGACATCGCCGAATCGGCCCGAAACAGTCGGCGAAGGGACGGACCAACCGAGGAGTCGTCAAAGGCGACGGAGAAAACAAGGAGAAGTCGAGAGAAGAATTTGGTCGGGGAAAAACAAAGAAGAAAGAAAGAAAAAAAATTTCCCCCAATTGTTGAATCCAATCACCTAATGCCACATGGACCGTAAGAGACGGTTCTTAAGGTTCTAAATTAAGATACGACTCTTAGCTAATTAAATACTTTACATTAATTTTAATCATAAAAAACTCTAAAAACTCCCCTAAGAGACCGCGTTAAAGATGCTCTTATAATCTATGCCAGTTACATTAAAGACTTTCTAGTTTTTCACTTTTCCAAAATAAATTATTCTCAAGTAGAGAGGATTTGCTTTTTCCATTTACCTCTTAGATGAGTTGTTAAAACGATAAGAATCTTCTTTCTCTTCTTTTTGATCAAAATCGAGAACCATGATGCATGGGAGGCAAACAAAACTTATAACCATCAACTTTAGTTGCATTTGATGTTCGATTTTGTCTTTTATTTGTGCCTAAGTCGTGAGTTATCTTTACAAGGCTCACCATTTAGAACTCACCTTGAAACTAATAAAAAAATCCTTACAGTAGTGTTCGTAAACGACTCTTTCGTGGATTCAAACACTCGTTCATATATATGTTGTATCATTCATTCCTCATTTAGTTGGTCCTCCGGCAAGAAGCCGGTAGACGACCGTCCCATTAATATTTCACGTTGCAACCAATCATGTAACGATTGGTCTAAGTTAGGGATTATCAAACCAATCCATTTGGTCAGTCGGAATGGTGCCACGTAATTTAGGCCCATCAAAAAAACTAGTTGGGGGTGAGTCGACGGCCTGCCTTAGCCAAAGGGGATTAGTCGAATGTTAAAGTCCGGATTACCCCTTGTTAATCAAGAAAAAAAAAATCATGTAATCACTCTGATCGCTCACGACTTCTCATGCCGACCGCTCAAGGGCAGTCTCATCCCGATCGCATCTGACTTGTGTCTATTAGGAAATATCTCTACTGTGTAAGTGTACGTAAGGTCAAGATGAATTCTTATGGGACTAAATATTAAATATTATCCATCACAAACTCTCATCACCTCAATAGACTTATATAAGTAATAACGTAATGAATTTGTATACCAATTTTTCAGGTATTCACGTTTTGAAACGTGATTTTACTATTTTAGCCTTCAAAGATTTCATCAAGTTTTCAAAAAGTTATTCGTTCTACACTTGAGTGGAGCATAGTTCTAGCGTTTCATTAATTATTTTGTAAAAAGTCTATTCAGTTCAAATGTTTTCTGAATCATTCCATTATTCAGCTATTCATCTGATATATCAATCAAGTCTTAGATTAATGTTTGGATTAATTTGTTTTCTCTTTGCATTTGATTAAAACACAAATGCGGATAATTACTCTCTCTCTCTCTCTCTCTCGTCGGAGTTACAAAGTGTTTTGAGATCGGTAATGAAATTGAGGTCGGATTTCGAGCTCTCACTTTCTCTCTCTAAAATGTGTCACCCCTCCTCCCTCTCAAATGTCATCGGAACTTCCTTATTTATAAGCTTCCTTGGCGGCTAAGACTTGATTTACTTTCCCCCGAATCCGGGAAAAGTTCAGCGAATCTCGGATTAAAAAACTAATTAATCTTTCTTTTCCGTAATTTCAGCAAAAGTAGGATGCGCTTTTCTCCGCGAATCCCGGAAGTGGGTTTCGATTACGATGGGTTGATACCGACGAGCTCGGTATGCCGCGGGTCGGCAATCGCTTGGTGTCTTTTTCTTTATCGATCTCGAACCGTCGTCGAACGGGATCAACTGGGCCGATCTCGGTTCGAGATGAGGACTTGATTTTACGTTTAGAGTCGATCATGATGAGTTCGGCTTTCACTGAGCTCGTAAGTCGGTGACAGCTTTGTGGACCTTCGTTCTCAGTTCGAACCGTCGTCGACCGAGATCAATTGGACCGGTCTCGGTTTAAACTGGGCTTGTAGGTCGGCAGCCGTTTCGTGGACCTTTCTTTCGAGTTCAAAGGTCGGCAACCGTTTCATGGTCCTTCCTTCTGGGTTCGAACCGTCGTCAACCGAGATCAATTGGGCCGGTCTCGGTTCAAACCGGGCTAAACCGGGGAGTGCTAAACTCACCACCAACAGTGGGTAGTGAAAATATTGCAGCTATGAGCAATGTACATCAGAACAATGAAGCTAGTACACGGGAAATGGATGACAATATGTCTAAAGAACAAGCTCAGCATATGATTGCCTACTTAAGCTCCAAACTTCAAGCTCCTAGTGGTCTACTAATGTCTGAAAAGTCTTATGTCTCGACTTCAACTTCTGCACCAGTCATCTCACAGATTACTGGTATATTTCTCTCTTTCAAAACTTCCTATTATGACATGTTAACTTCATCTATACCTACATAAAGTGTCTCTTCGAGCTTGGGTTATAGATTCAGGAGCTAGCCATCATGTTACACATAATAGGTCGTTATACATAGAATATAAATCATTGGATAAGACTTATGTTACACTTCCAAATGGCTTTACAGTCAAAATAGAGGGAACTGGTTTCATCCAGTTATCTGACGCTATCTTTCTACACAATGTACTTTATATTCCAGAATTCAAATTCAATTTGTTGAGTGTCAGTTTTCTGACTAAAACATTGCATTCTAAAGTGAGTTTTACTGCCACATAATGTTTTATTCAGGATCTTACTCTGGGATCGATGATTGGTCACGGTAGAGAAGTTGGAAATCTTTACATTCTGAGTTTGTCTAGTTCATCTGATAATAAGTCTTTTACAGGTATGTCTTATGTTTGTGCTAGTATACATGTTGATTCAATTACATGACATAAAAGATTAGGACATCCTTCCATGTCTAAAATAGATTTCTTATATGATGTATTGACCATACCTAAGCATAAACATAATAAAAATTCAGAACCTTGCCATGTCTGTCATTTGTCTAAGCATAAACATTTAACTTTCATCTCTCGTCAAAATATATGCTCTAAGTCATTTGAATTAGTTCATATTGACATTTGGGGTCCTTTTTCAGTTCCCACTATTGATGGATACAAATATTTCTTGACCATAGTAGATGATTTCAGTAGATCAACTTGGGTTTACTTGCTTAAACAAAAGTCAGATGTGTTAACTGTTTTTCCTGAATTCATTCAAATGGTTGAAACTCAATATCAGACTAGAGTTTGTTCAGTTAGGTCAGATAATGCTCACGAATTGAGATTTAATGATCTTTACAAATCAAAAGGAATTAAAGCATATCATTCTTGTCCTGAAACACCAGAACAGAATTCAGTTGTGGAAAGAAAGCATCAGCACCTTCTTAATGTAGCTAGAGCTTTAATGTTTCAATCTGGCATATCTTTAGATTACTGGGGAGATTGTGTTTTGACTGCAGTATTTCTAATCAATAGATTACCATCATCAGTTTTAAACAATAAATCTCCTTATGAGAAACTTACTTCTAAGATTCCAGAATATGAGAATTTGAAAACGTTTGGTTGCCTTTGTTATAGCTCTACTTCCCCTAAGCATAGAACTAAGTTTGATCCTAGGGCTAAAGCTTGTGTTTTCCTAGGATATCCACCTGGTTACAAAGGGTATAAGCTATTAGATATAGAGACACACTCAGTTTCTGTTTCTCGACATGTCATATTCTATGAGGATATTTTCCCCTTTGTATCCTCTAACATCACAAAGAATTTAAAGACTTTCTTTCCTCATCTTCATTCACCTGCTATTCATGATGAACATATGCCTCTTGTGCAATCATCATCTGATGCTCATCCTCATAATGATGAGTCATCTTCTAAGATTTATGTTCCTTCTGAGCTTAAATCTCACAGACAAAGAAAAATGCCTTCACATTTGCAGGATTTCTATTGTTATAATAATACTACTACTACCATTAATACTCCTTATCCAATTACCAACTATATATCTTATTCATATTTAGCTGAGCCTTTCCGTGCTTTTATTAATACCATCTCAAAGATCCCTTTACCACAAAAATATTTAGAGGCAAGGAAAGATTAGTTATTCGTCGATGCTATGAGATTGGAGGTTGGTGCTTTTGAAAGGACATCAACTTGGAGTGTATGTGAGTTGCCTTCAGGGAAAGTAGCCATTGGTTGTAAGTGGTTATATACCATCAAATACCTTGCAGATGGAAGCATTGAGAGATACAAAGCCAGATTAGTGGATAAAGGATACACTCAACAAGAGGGGATTGACTTCATTGATACCTTTTCTCCAGTTACTAAGATGGCCACTGTTAAGATCCTTATGTCTTTGGCTTCTAAACTGAAATGGTCTTTAACTCAACTGGATATCACTAATGCCTTTCTGAATGGAGAGTTAGATGAAGAAATCTACATGAAACTTCCACCAGGATACTCTGAGATTCAGGGGGAAACTGTTTCTTCTACTGCTGTTTGTCGATTACACAAGAGCATTTATGGTTTGAAGCAAGCTTCGAGACAATGGTTTCTTAAGTTCTCTATAACTTTGAAACAGTTGGGATTCGACAAATGCTATGGAGATCATACTATGTTTGTGAAACTGGTAGATGGGAAGTTTCTAGTGGTGCTAGTATATGTAGATGACATACTGATTGCAAGAACATATGATACTGCAGTTGCTGAGTTGATTCAACAGTTATGTTCTGCATTCAAATTGCGAGACCTTGGAGCTCCAAAATTCTTTCTTGGTCTGGAAATTACAAGAACAACTGAAGGTATATCACTTAGTCAGAGGAAATATGTCTTGGATCTTCTGGAGTTCACAGATTTTTTTGGATGCAAACTGTCTACAATACCAATGGAACATAACCATAAGTATTCTAGTGAAGGAGGCGTGCCCTTGGAAGATGCAAAACATTACAGGAAGCTTGTTGGAAAACTACAGTATTTGACCATCACAAGACCAGACATTTCTTTTGCTGTATCCAAGCTTGCACAATTTTCTTATGTTCCTACATATATTCATCTACATGCCATTCATAAGGTGTTGAGATATTTGAAAGGTTCAATTGGTCAAGGTATTTTCTATGGAGCAGATGCGAACTTTGACATCAGAGGCTACACTGATTATGACTGGGCAGCTTGTGTGGACACACGCATATCAGTAACAGGGTATGCTATGTTCATTGGTGATGCTTTAGTCTCTTGGAAATCTAAGAAGCAAGACACTGTTTCTACAAGTTTTGCTGAAGCTGAATACAGAGCCATGTGTATGGCAACTAAGGAAATTATCTGGATTGCTCAGTTTCTTATGGATCTTCATGTTCCCTTATCTCTTCCAGCTTTTCTCTACTGTGATAATACGGCTGCATTACATGACCATGTATGTAATCACGTATTCCATGAGAGAACTAAACACTTGGAGATCGATTGTCACAAGGTTCGAGAGAAGATTGAAGATGGATTCCTCAAGACCATGTATGTGAGGACTCATGACCAACTTGCGGATGTATTGACTAAAGCCCATCATCCTACTCCTTTCTGAGAGTTAATAGGCAAGATGGGTGTTCATAACATCTATGAACACTCATCTTGAGGGGGAATATCAATTGGTTTAAGTTGGTTTAGAATATAATTTAATTTGTGATTGGTTTCTGGTTTACTTTGGTTCACTCAAGTGTACATAAACGATTGAACCTTCTTCCTCATTTGAAGAGAATAAGAAATAGATCACAAAACTCTCGATTCTGTTTCTCTAATAGATTTACATAGTGTCTCCAATTTTTGGTGCGGTTTCAGGTGCATGGGTTTATAACACGGTTAGATATACTGATAAATCGTTGCGAGAGATAACCAAAAGCGGTTCGTTTTTTAAGATCGTGAGAAACGGTAGCTCTCGTTAAGAACACAATGTAATGGCAATGTTCTAAAAATCGGTCTCGGCGACCGCCTAGGCGCCGAGTAGTCGCTAAAACACAGTGCACTGCCGCGATTTTACCTTAGGCGGTGAAGAAATCGGTCACAAAGAGAAAGTGCTAAAAACTTCATTTTTTTGGGTAGAAATCTATAGATTAGTGGTGGATTTGTGTTGTTTTGGTTAATATATGTGAGAAATGATGCAAAAAACAGAAGAAAAACGAGAAAAAATGAGAATAAAAAACACAGACCTAACAACGTTAGAGTTTTGGGGAAGAAGATGACTTCGCGTGTAATTACACATTTGCGTCTCGAAATGTGGGTTGGGATTTAATCCTCACTTAAAAGCCACTAGACTACTGTAATTTTCATGTTTTAACTATGATGCTTAAACTAATATATAACCTAAATATTAATAAAAACAGAGAAATTTATATAACGTCTAATCCCCGATTAATCTCCGCGTAAACCGTTTAGGCTCTAGGCTCTAGTCCACCGTCCGACCAACGCCTAGCGATTTTTAGAACATTGTGTAATGGCTATGCTAAATTAGTCATCGGAAGTAGTTAAGTTGTATCAATTAGAAGTAACGGGAGTATTTTGGTATTAAATTTTTTTTTTTCAAAATGGGAACATGTATGGTATGTAATGAATGTATATGGTTGTATTAATTGTTATATTTATTAGGGGTGGGCCGGATCCGGATATCCGAGAATTTCAGGATATCCAGATCTGAGTTTTAACTATTCGGATCCGGATCTGTGGCTCCCGGATATCCGGACTTTGGATATCCGCCTAGAAATTAAGATATCCGTCGGATATCCGGATCCGAAAAAAAAAAAAAAAATTAAAAAAAAANAATAATGATAAATTGAAAAAATTATATACTATTTTTAAAGAAAATAAATAAATTTTGATATTACGAAAAAATATTTTAAAAATATTTTAATTTTTTTATATTTAAAATCTCAATATTTTTAATATTTTATTAATAAAATATTATTTTAATATATTTAAAAGATCCGACCACTCCGGATATCCGTTTTTTCGGATCGGATCTCAACGGATCCCGGATAATAATTCCACTCGTAATATTTATCTCTTTCTATCTTCATATTAACTGTTTTGATACTTGACAAGATAAAAGAAATTTTGAAGTTTGTTTTTTGGAACTCGTCAACAAGAAGCACCAGAGACGGAATCGCAAACATTGCCAAGTGTGCATTACTTTGTCCAGAGCTTACAAATCGGCCACGTGTAACTTTGTCCGGAAAACGCCAAACTTAACATAGCTATTATCAGCCACGTCAGAACTCTCCAATGACGTGTCACATCCAAATCATAGACGTCATATTTTCCTCATGCAACATCACCCCTCTCTTATAAGACCATTATAAACACACACAAACCAAAATATTGTTCAAAAAAAAAAAAAAAACACAAACCAAACTAAAAAAAGCCTTTTTTTTAAGTCGATCGTTTAACGATGGCGTCAAGTGATAAGGTTCCGGTGGCGTGTCCGGCAAGTAACGGAGAAGGTAAGGAGCCAATGGGAGATCCGACGAAGACGACTACGGCGATTCTAGACAAAGGAACGGCTATGATGCAGTCTATGAAACCGATCAGGCAAATGAGCCTCCACGTGTGTTCATTCGCTTGCTATAGCCACGATCCTGGCCGTCAGATCGAAGTTCATATCTACGCCCACCGTGTAAACCAAGACTTCCTCCAATGTGCCGTCTACGATTCTAATTCCTCTAAGGCTCACCTCATCGGTAAGTATATATACTTTGAAACTCGATTGTTTGTCTAGAGCTTGATTATTTGTTTACGTTTGCTTTTTATTTTATTTTTTCCATATGAAACGTACAACCTTTAAACATTTTAAGCAATATTTATCCAACCATTTTAAGCAACATTTATTCAACTATTTTAAGCAAAATTTATTTGTTATTGGAAACGTAAACCAAACAGAAATGGAACATTTTCGTTTGCCATTGGGCGTTTACTGTTGCACGTTATATTTCTATGAAAAAATGTTTGAATTCCATTCAAAATATTATATATATATTTTTTTTTAACCTTTCCAGATTTTATTTAATTTTTTTTGTGTTTTTTTGTACATAAATTTAAACTTTTTCAGTGCCTGTGGCGACGGTCTTCCTCTCCCCTTGCTTGGGCTTTGCTTGTATCCGGTTTTCCCGGTTTTCTTTCCGGTTTAGTTCGGTTTTTCGGTACTATTTTGTATTTACGTTTAGTTTTCTAACCAGACCTATTTTCGGGATTACGACTGATTTAAATTTATGTACCAAAAAAATATTCTATATTTTAACGCAACGTAAATATAGAAATCGCATTCAAAACAATAGAAACTACCTTTTCACAATTTTGTAGGGCCCGCTTGTGCATATATAGGCTTCGGTTCATATACACAATCACGATTATGTTTTTAAGAAATTGATTATTTAGAAGAAAAAAAATGATGTTTTTGTACATTTTTCATAAATGCACCATTAGCAGGTTTATAGACGGTAATTAATAGATGCCGATAACATATTTACGTGCGTTAAGACATTGATTATGCGTACATATGTGTGCTAGCGTTGATTATTGAACTTTTTGTTAGGGCTCATGACTAGCTTATATGAACGCGTCTGTTATTGTGTTACTCTAGGGATTGAATATATAGTGTCCGAGAAGTTATTCGAAAGTCTCTCACCGGAGGAACAAAAGCTTTGGCACTCGCATGACTATGAGGTTCATGATTTTCGATACATTTTCGAAATGTTAATTTATTACTTACCGGAGAATCGAAAATGATCGAAATTCTAACTGTTTTTTTGTAGATCCAAATGGGTCTTCTAGTCACTCCAAGGGTCCCGGAGCTCGTTGCGAAGCCGGAGCTTAAAAATCTTGCCAAATCTTACGGAAAATTTTGGTGTACATGGCAGATGGATCGCGGTAATTGATTAGTCTAGTTAATACAGCTGGTGCGTAAAACCAACCAACATTTTGATATGGGATATGAGTTTCAATTAGGGTTTTTTTTCCTGTTTTTGTTTTTGCTTTTTTCAGGGGATAGATTACCACTAGGTGTACCGTCGTTAATGGTGTCGCCACAAGACGTGAATCTTGGGAGGATCAAACCGGAGCTGGTGAAAAAGAGAGATGAAGAACATGGAATCTCGACGGAATCGTTGAAGCCGTCACGAGAAGGGATTTGTGGACCTGAGAAAAAGAATCTGATTGCTGATTATTGGGTTCGGTTTAGGAAAGGCTTTGCGCTTGATGTCGTTGAGACAGACGATGTGAAGAGAACAGCTCCCCTCCCGTGACTTTTGTTTTTGTTTTTAGTGAATCTCAGACATCATAAATTCGCAATGGGTTGCCGAAAAAAAAACGTTTTTACAACAGGCTTAGCGTTTTACTTCTACTGAATTTTTGAAAAACCATTACATCGATTTAACTTCTTCAGGTGGCGAACCACACACGTAACCCATCTTCATACCTCTTCTCTCCTTGTTTCCTCACTGTACTTAATCTGTTTCTCATGGCGATATCCATATTTTTTATAATGAGTTGATGTGTCGTACAATGCTCTTCACCATATATGCATTCTTCTAGTTTTAGCAACCAAAAAAAAAAAAAAAAAAAAAAAAATATGCCTTCTTCTATTTTTCTCACACCAAATAGAATGGATAGCCATTTGAAAAGCATATCTCAATATGAAAGGCTTAGAAAGATTACTGATCGAGTGGCTTAAAATGCTCAAAATATCCAACCAAACATCCGTGTACTTCACTCCCAAGATGCCTTCCACCAACTCTTCCCATATCTTGCTAGTGTATGGGCATCGAAAGAAAAAATAGGTGTTCTCTCGTTTCCTTCAGCTCAGGGCAAAATTAAAGGAACAACCCAGACTAATATTTAGACTCCATCTTTCCATCTTTTTCCCAGTTGACAGTCTGTTCCTAGCCGCGAGCCAAGCCACAAATGCGATGCGATCTTGGGCGTTGCGAATTGAAACCAGATGCATCGGTGGATCTCCCAAGTTGGATTCGGCACTGTCAACTTACTCCAAGTATCTTTAGAAACAAATTTACTTGTGTAGTTCCCATTGTTTCCACACCATAACGAGATATCCTCCAATTCCAAAACTCTTCTCAATCTCAACTGCGCCAATTCCTCCTCCACTTTTACTAACAGGTGATAACGTTGACTTCTCACTCTCTTGTTCTATCCAGACCATTTCCTAGAGATGCATTGATAAAGATACCCATGTCGATACATCCCCCAGGACCAAACACATCGAATAGACAACCGAGAGAGCACCAATTTTATCAAACCAAAAAGATGTGGCATAACCATTTCTCACTTCTACCTTATAGAAGCTCTTCGCCACTTCCTGGTACTTCAACAATTTTTTCCAGATCCACGAACCCAAAGAAGATTCTTGAAGTGCCCAGAAAGAGCCACTCCTTATCAAGTGTCTTATAATCAACCGATAAAGAGTTTTTTGAAGATAGAATGCGCCATATAAGTTTCAGCATACTAATTTTGTTCGCCAACTCGATAGATTTCAACCCAAGACCACCCTCACATTTTGGTGTACACACTACCGACCAAGCAATGGGTTGATATGTATCATAATGTCGTAAGAAGAAGATCCAATTTTTTTGAGAGGCATATGTTTTTTTTTTTAATGTTCTATAGGTCGTGTAACGAACTATGCTAAATCACAAATAAGATTATGTATCACAATAGTAGGACTATAATGTTATACTAATTTTGGAAATATGATCGTCGACAAAAAGTTGTGACAAAGTATATTAATCTAGGGGGAAAATGTATATTAATCCATTTTGATGCAAAAATGAATTAGTAAGAGAAACATAATTTACTAATTATATAACTAAAGCACCCAAAATCAAATATTAAGATATATATGATGAATTTATCCAACAGTCAAAAGGTGTACATAAATTGCGCACTACAAGAAAACAGCCGTTTTTCGACGGCTGATTCCGTCGAAAAGAATCTTTTCCGACGGATTATATATGTCGGTTCCAGCTCGTCGGAAAACAAAATCCGTCGGAACTCCGTAGGAAATTTCCGACGGATTTCCGACGGATGTTTCTCCGACGGATAGACGCCGCCGGAATATTGTTCGACGGATTACCGACAACACCATTGCCGACGGATTTTCGACGAAGATTTGATCGGAAACGTTCCGACGGGATTCCGACGGACATTTATTCCGACGGATATTCCGACAAATATTTGTCGGAAAAATCAGTCGAAAATCCGTCAGAAATCATTGGGAAAGTTCCGACGGATTTCTGACAGATTGGTTCCGACGCCTTTCCGACGGACTGTTTCCGACAGATTTCTGACGGACCTTTTCCGACGGAATTCTGACGGATAATGAATAATTTGTTTTAATTATTATTTTATTTAATTAATTAATTAATTTAATTTTTATTAAAAAAATATGAGAAAAAGTATTATAATTAAAATTAATTAAACATTAAAAAAGTATTCATAAAACATAATTAAAATTGTTCAAAAAAAAATATGAAACATTTAATTTAAACGGTCGGAGACTCGTCGGGATCTTCGGGGTTGCCGGGGTTGTTTTTCCAAAAGATATCGGGGAAGGCGCCTTGAATGATCTTCTGCAACTCGGCGAGCTGTGTCTGGGTCGTAGTTTGTGCAGTCTTTAACTCCGTGACCTCATCGTCACGGTCTTTAACCGTTTGGCTGAGCCTCGCGATTTCTTCTCGATACTCCGAAGGATACTGAGGAATCGAGGAAGAAGATTCCTGGGTCGGAAGTCCGCCTAACCCAGCGAATCGACCATTGACTTGTCGAGTTTCCTTCAAAATATTATAAATGTTAATAGTAAATTAAAATTACGGAAAAAAAATTGAAAACAAATAAAAACTTACCGCGAGAACAATTTGGTTGATCTCTTCCGTGGATAACACGTACTCGTTCGAGTCCGACGATCCGTCAAGAGTGAGCTGCGACATCAAAACTTTGTGTTCCATCTTCTTCTTCTTACAAGTTTTGACACGTTCACGAATGCCTCCGTCTTGGATCACACCAGTTTTTTGTTGGTGTGCCTCCTCTCGATGACTTTAAGGTAGTCGGGAGCTTTGCCTTCTGCCTTCGCCTATACAATTTAGTTAAGTAAAAAGTAATAATAAACGAAATTAGTAATTAAAAATTGAAATTACAATTACCATTTCCATCGCCTCGCGTTCGACGCTCTTTGCGCCCCCGTTGTGAATGTAGACCCCCTTCCCTCCTCGGTCGCTCTTGCGGTTCTTCGAATTTCTTTCAGAGGTCTCCTTTGTCTTCGCCTTACTCCAGTACTCGCCGAAGCCCTTCCAGACATTGTCCTCAAGGTCCTTCGGCTTGGCTAAGCCGTGCTTCCACTTCTGCTTCCACTCATACATGTGGTTTGAGTACGAAAGCGCAGCATACTTGTCGAATTGCCCGATAACCTTCCTCGTAAGGTTAGGGTCCCACGTGAACTCTTGCTACGTTTAAAACAAAAAACATAACGTTAGTTTTGAATATCTATATTGACAAAATGAACTAAAAAAAGAAGAAAAATCAAGTAACTACTTACCGCGAAACTCCGGTGCCAAACGTCTTTCTCGTTGGAAGGCATGTCAGAGTACTTCTCGTACGGTTTGTCCAACATGTTGTGGAGCATCCGCAATATCGCCTTTGTGAATTCAGGCGACAACTTAAATTTGAAAACATTTTTAAAATAAAGTTAGTACGTTAAAATTCAAAATCTAAATAAATTGAACTTATAATAGAAATTTCACTTACCAAGTCCCACCCTCAAACTTTGGGTCGAGACGGATGCAGTGGTCCCGGTTCGGCTGCTGGACAAGATCTTCGATCCTAATGTTGGACCGAGCCGCGGATTGTTGGGAGTCTGGTATTTGAGTTCCCGAGCTCGATGGTGCAGTAGTCGGAGCTCGAGGACCCCGAGAACGGCGGCCTTGGGAACCGCCCAAATGGAGAGAGTCCTCGTCAGCCCTGCAGAAAAAACATAAAAACGTTAGTACATCGAAAGCTAAACATAACGGAAAAAACCGTAATCCCGTCACATGTTCAAAATTCCCGAAAAGTACAAAATTCCAAAAAATTTCAAAATTTCCGAAATTTTCAAAAATCCCGAAAAGTTCAAAATTCCCGAGAAGTTTAAATTTCCCGAGAAGTTCAAATTTCCCAAAAACTTCACAATTCCCGAAAATTTTGGAAACCCAAAAATTTACATAATCCGGAAATTTACAAAATTCCCAAAAATTTTGAAATTCCCGAAAATATTCTAAATTCCCGTCTAAGTACAAAATTTCCGAAAATTTCAAAATTCCCGAAAATTTCAAAATTCCCGAAAATTTCAAAATTCCCAAAAATTTCCAAATTCCAGAGAATTTTAATATATTTTCAAATAATGTTTATAAATATTATAAATATGTTTATAATTAGTAAAAATTATAAAAAAGTTTTATATAATTGTTATATTTTCCAAAAACGTTTTTATATAATTTTTATATTTACACAAAAACGTTTTTTGTTTTATAAATTCCAAAAACGATTTATAAAATTAGGAAAAAGTTTTAACAACCTAAAAACAAAATTATAAATTACTAAATCTAAAATTATAAATACTAATCTAACAAATTCACAATTTCATTCCACTAATCTAACAAATTCTAAATACTAATCTAACAATTTTTTTAATACTTAATAATCTAACAATTGTATACAAGGTGTTTTAGGGATTTACATAAAAAGTAGAAGAGGTGGACGGTGGACAGTGGACGGCGGCGGACGGCGACAACGGCTGACGGCGGTCGGCGGCGTGCTTGGCGACCTGCAAAAAGAAAAAAAGAAGAACGGTGTTAGAAGAGAAGAGGAAGAGAAGAGATGAGAAAGAGAAGATGAAGATGAAGAGAGGAGGCAACTTACGGTCTGGGTCAGTGGCCGGAGAAGAGAGATCGGCGGCGAAGATGTGGAGAGAAGAGCGATCGTCGGAGAAGAGAGAGAGAGAGAAAAGAGAGAAATGAAAATTACCGTCGAAGTTATGGATATATATCGATTTCCGACGGACATAGCCGTCAGAAATCCGTCGGTTCCATTGAAAAATTTTCAATATGGCGATCAAACTTCCCGCGGTCTGGAAAAAACTTAAATCCTTCGGAAATTTCCCACGGATTTTCGACGAATATGGAAATATACTGTATATTACCTGGGTTCAGTTTTAGCCAGGGGGTTTAGATTTAGCCTTATCCGTTGGAAATCCGTGGGAAATTTCCTACGGATTTCCGACGGATACAGTATCCCCCGGTTAAAACTGAACCCCTGGCTAAAACTGAACCCGGGTAAAAATTCCCTCGGCTAAAACTACATCCGTCGGAAATCCATGGGAAATTTCCCACGGATTTCCGACGGATGCAGTTTTAGCCGAGGGAATTTTTACCCAGGTTCAGTTTTAGCCGGAAAACTGAATGTCAGAAATTCCCTTAGCATTTTTTTTGGATTTCGGACGGAAGTATACTTATTATTTTTTTTGGGTTTTCGGAATAGATTATTACACTTAACTATATCAAATGTCTAATTTTATAAAACTTCCACATAAGTAATACATTCCATGATAACAAATATCAAGTACAAGTCCAAGTACATATTTTTGATGGTAGAATTTTTGAGTCTTAATCAATTACTCAAGTCTACTCATATCATTGTAGTACAAGAGGATCAATCCAAGGAGGCACAAAAAACAACGCACTAGGAATGCAAGAAATGACTTAAGCTACAGCAATTGTTTTGGGTTTTTATGTTTTTAGATTAAGAAAGTAAAATGCAAGAAAGAAAACAAATGATACAAGTGTTGGAAAAATGAATTAACTATCAAGAAGATGATTAATGACCAAACAATGATGATTTAGATTAAATTAAACACTATCCTAGAACATGGAATTCACAATTATGACTAATCCACTCTTGCGGCACTAATCACTTTGTTAATCACCAAATCAAGAACAAACTCTCGTTTGTGATAAGATGATTAACAAGCTTTAATCTCCAATTCCACTTAGTTCACTAATCACACTAGACATCAACTCTCATTGGCTAGGCATGAAAGGCTCACAAAAGGTTTGGTTCAAGCATTTCATTGAACACCTCTCGGGCGTGAAATGCCTAAGCTCTAGTTTTGATCTCTCAATCCAAAACTAGCTTTAAGATCAACCTAAGTGAAGGATCTAACAAGATGTAACCTAAATCGTCATCATCTAATCATCAAGATAATTGACTAACGATGCTAATACGCACAATCTATGCTATTCCTTAGGTTAAGATCACTAATTATGACTAATCCTTTCTCAAGGCACTAATCACTTTGCTAATCACTAAATCAAGATCAAATTCTCATTTGTGATGAAATGATTAGCAAGCATTAAGATCAATATTCAAATCAACCAATAAACACCTTAAGCAACTACTCTCATAGGTTAAGAATGTTTATCTCTTTCTAAGTTCTTTGGGGAATTTCATCAAACACCTTTTGGGTGTGAAATTCCCAAAGATCTAGGTTGACTCTCTCAAGCCCAATCTAACATTAAGATCACTTAGAAAGAAAGGAAAGCAATGATTTAGAATCTAAGCATCACAAATCAATCATCAACCCATAAAAATCAAGCCATCCATAATCCAACAAAAAGCCTAAAGTCTAAACATGAAGAACAAAAGAGAAAAAGAAATAAAGATAAATAAATTGCATAAATAAAAGATAGAGTTGAAGAAATCTTCTCTAGAGTGGAATTTGTATGAAGAACAATCAAAATCCCTCCAAAATCATAAGAAGAGTTTGGGATAAAACCCAACTCTAGAAAGAAGAAAGCTTAGCTTGAAAATTAGGTTTCAAGAGTATTTATAGAAAAAGGGGCGAACCGGGTCAACCCGGAACAAACCGAGTATTGATCCGGCCAAATCTGGGTTTTTGCTGATTCTGGAGGTCTGTACCGACCGGTCCTGGGTTGGTACAAGTCTCTGCACATAACTCATTTGGGCGCCAGACAGACATGTCCCCGCTATATCTGATGTATCTTTCTAACGACTGCTTGGAATGACTTCAAACTACTTCCAGAAGACAGATAACTCAATTATCTACAACTTCTATGAAGACTTCCGAAGCTAACGTAAGTTGTCCGTTTGGCGCGATCTTTGGGTGACTTTGGCTGGCTTCGATGAGAACATACTGGGTTTTGTACCGATCCAGAATGGATCGGTATGGGGAGTGAAGCTGGGTCGGTACCACTCTCTGCTTCAGTACCGACCAGATAGTACCGGTCTAGGATGGGTCGGTACTGGGCTTACTTGTGCTGATCCAATGCTGGTCGGCGTTGGTCTCGCGGCCAGACGGATACACCTTCGGTAAAATCACGATAGCTCCTGGAATATATGTCCGAATGATCTCAAACCACCTCCAGTAGACAGATAACTCATCTTGCTACATCTTTCATGAAGATCATTGACGTTGAATCTGAGCGTAACCTCTTCGTTCTGCCGGATCTTTAAGACACTTCGGATAGCTTCATGGGGATGGACTTGGGAGTGGATTTGTACCGACCAAGTGGAGCTAGGACAGGTCGGTACTAATCTTTGCCTTTGTACCGACCAGTTAGTACCGGTCCAGAACAGGTCGGTACTAATCTTTCTTGTGTCGATCCAATGCTAGTCGGTATTGTCTCGCGGCCTGTAAGACGTGCCCTTAGTAAAATCGCCGTATCTCCTGGAATACGCATCCGAATGACCTTAAACGACCTCATGTGGACATATAACTCATCTGGCTACAACTTTGATGAAGATTATCAAGGCTGAATCCGATCGAAACCCCTTAGTTCAGCCGGTACAAATGGACTGACCTGCACTGTCGTGTTTGTACCGACCAAGTAGTACCGCTCCAGAACAGGTCGGTACTAATATTCTTGAGCCTTCATGCCAAGCTGATCTGGAGCGGTATTGAGAAGAGCTTCTGGTCGGTACAAGTATCTGTTGCAATACCGATCCAATGGACCGATCCAATGCTGGTCGGTATTGGTTGACAGCTTCGCGGCTAGTTGGGCATGGCTTCAGTAAAAAGGGAATATCTCCGAAACCGCACGTCCGAATGACCTGATTTAAACTCCACTGGACAGCTTACTCACTTCTCTACGACTTTGATGAAGACCGTTGAGGCTGAATCTGAACGGAAGGTCGTCGTCCAGCTGCATCTTTCCGGCGTGTCGGATGAACTTTACATCCTACTTTGCTCCATGACTCCAAATATCTCCAAATGCCTCCAAAACACCTACAAACACTCCAAATGCATGCAAAAACTCTCTAGGACCTAATGAAACATCATAAACTCTAATAAAGACCAAAATGCTAGATGAAACTATGATTATGCATGTAAATGACACAAAACTCTAAGTGAAATGTGTGCTAAAACATGCAATATATGAGAATATCAATTTTACAATGCAAATTTTATAAAACTACTCTGAATCTGATGATGAGTAATATGATTCTGTTGAATCGGAAGTTTCCCCAAATTCGTCAAATTCTTTCTCTAAATCCTCAAATACCCGATCATCTATAGGTATGGTGAAATCAACAACAATGTCGACCTCAAGGGAATGTTCGATTGAGCCCAAACCTTCGAAGCTTTGTTGGAGGGGTTCGTGATCGGACATCCCATGAACCATACCTCTCGGGTTTATCGAGGTAAATGTAACCCATGGGTCTTGCTTGTTTGTCACTCATGGATGGGGAATATAGCATACCTAAACCATGTAATAAAGTCATATAAAAATTAAACCACGGTAATGCAAAAATACTAACGAATAAACCTATATATAAATTAAGTAATAAAACGAACCTGGTCCGCTTGTGAAGCAATTACGAATGGCTCGTATTTCTAGAGTCGCCTTCTGCTATGTAATGATGTAACACCAAATTGGTCGTGTCGCACACCGCTTCCTACTAATGGGTCGTTCCAGTCGCATAAAAATGCAACACATTTTAAACCGAGCATTCCCGGGTACTGAACATCGAAAATCTCACGTACGACACCATAGTATACAAGATCACCGGACTGAGTTGATACACCGTAATCTGAATTTGTCGCACTCCTATCATCACGAAGAATCTTAAAAGCGTACCCCTGTGTGCTATACATCACATGTGACTGCACGGTTGCTAGTGGAAAGCACACAATATCTTCTAACCACGTGGGAAATCTTTGTCCGTTACACTTCTCTGTCGTGACCTGCACAAATAAAATAAAAAAGTGTCAAATAAATCATTCATTACATATGATAGTTAAAAACAAGGCAATTAAAAGACTTACATAATCTCTTAACCAACGTCCGAATTCTTCCTGTTTGAGCTCGATTAGCTCGTCCTCTGTTTTGTCCGGAAATGCAAAACGTTGATAAGTCATATACATCCTGTGAGATTGAAGCGATCATCATGTTAGTACATATATATAATCAAGAACCCAATAAGTAATTAATAATTTGGTTCAATATAATACCTCCCATATTCATCAACTCCGTCGCAGTTTGTGAGAATATACATATGCAAATGCTCTCGCTCCTGTTGTGAAAGTCTCCGCTTCTTGCCTTTTCCACTAAGTCGTCCAATCTCTAAGAATATATGAGGAACATCGACCGGATAGAAAGGTATTACGCCTCCGTCATCATGTCGAGCTGGTCTACGACTCTTCGTTTTGACTTGTGATGGAAAGTAGAACTCGGCGAAATGTGAGGTTTCTTCATTGATGCTCTGTGCGACAATAGAACCCTCCACTTTGCTCAAATGTTTCACCTTCTTCTTTAGATGAAACATATAGCGTTCGAAAGGATACTGATAGTTGGACTTTTTGCGGTCCGCACAATTACCCGTTGTGCACAATGCCTCAATCTAATGGCATGTCATTGCAGCACTTTGGGATCGAATCCACAGGGAAATAAGAACGACGCACTAAGAATACAGGATGTTATCTAATCTAAGCAAATAATTGGGGTTGAGTTTTTATCGAACAAGTGAAACATACAGCAACAGAGAAATAAACAAGTGACAAGACACAATTGACAAACTTAAACGTTAATTAGCAAATTTAAATAAATGAATTCTCGGGTAAAGTAATCGACTCGGGTGATTCTTTTAATCTACTCAAGATGCTCAAACATTCTACTAAATATCTCCTTAGGCCTTAGAACACTACTAAAGATTAATCCACGTCCATGGTATTAACCCCTATCTTAGTCATCAATCGTCATAAACTTCCGTTCGCAATTCTATGACTAACAAGCAATAAGCACAAGTCTAATTAACCACAATTCACCCTAGACATCAATTTTCCGTTGGCTAAGATATGAAAAGCACTCAATAAGTTCGTTCAAGAATCTCCTAAGAACACCTTTCGGGTGACGGGATTCCCTAGGTTCTATATCAACTTTGTCAAGGCTAATCTAGCATTAAGAACACTTAATGAGAAACGATTTCAAGTAATCTAGCTCTTAAACATCAAGAACAAACCTAGAATCACCCTAATCTACCTTACCCAAGAATCCTAATAGAACTACTCACACATGACTAAATCACAAAAGTAAACCGTACAAATGAAAGCCATAAGCAAAATAGGAAGAAAATTAGAAGAGGATTCAAGAAAACTTCACTAGATCTTCTTAGGATTACAAATCTTCAAATCAAGAAGAATGTTTTCTCTCTAGAGTTTTTGAGTTTTTGTTAAAAGTCATGAAAATTTCTTAGATCTGGTCCAAAAACCAATAATTATACAGCTTTGGGCGTCCAAAGTCACCAAAAGTTAGGTAAAGTAGAGAAAAAGACGTTTTTACACTGTTTAAGGATACTAGTTTTCGATTTGATACGTCTTCACTACATCCGTCATAACTCTCGAACCACTGGTCAGAATGACTTGACACCACCTCCATTGGAAAGCTAACGCAAATATCTACAACTTTCATGAAGACATCTGAAGCTAAATCCAAATGGAAACCGTTCTTATGAGTCGATCTGTAGAGCACTTTGGGTGGTTTCGGCCCAGAAAATGGTCAAAGTAGGGGATCGATCGATCCCCCAAAAACATGAGATCGATCGATCTGGCATTGTAGGTCGGTCTGGGAAATCTTCGATGTTTGGGATCGATCAATCCAAGTTTGTGGATCGATCGATCTGGCTTGTTTCTCCACTCGCTCCTCTTGCTCGCCAGACTGGACCGTCGTCACGAAAATCGGCATAACTTTTGATCGCACCGTTGGAATAGCCTCAAAAAAATTCTAAATGAAAGCTAATACATTGATCTATCTTGTGTTAAAATCGGAGCTCAATCCATCGGTGGGAAGTATTTCATCCATTGCTAAACTTCTGACGTCTCAACCTGATCCTGCATCTCTGTATTCCGCAATGACCTTTTTTGATGGCTATCATCACTCCTCCAACTTCTATGACTCCAAGAACACCTGAAAATGGCTCAAGCAAGCCAAAAAGAATGCAAAGACAACCTAGGACATCTAAAATGCAATGCAATGCAAATGAGACTCAAATGCATGAAAACAACTCAAAAACTATACAAAGTGGAACTAAAAACCTATGAAACTAAACCTTAAAAACATGCAAAATATGATGTTATCAACTCCCCCAGACTTGCCTTTTGCTTGTCCTCAAGCAAACAAGAAATGACAAACCAAAAGAGAGGTTTAAAAGTCGGAACTCAAAACCAAAAGATCTTAGTAAGCATTCGATCTAATCACCTTGAATAATACTAGCATGTTGCAAAAACAAACACTTAATCCACTCTAACTCATTCAAGGCTTATTGATAACACCATATTTTGCATGTTTTAACCCCTTTATTTTGGTGTGTTTTATTCTCATTCATGCATACTTTGTTACATATTCATGCATAAGTGTCTCATTTAGCGTTAGGAGTGTGTTCTAGAGTCTTATGGTATATATTTGCATGTACATACCATTTTGAGTCATTTTCAGGTGTTCTTGGAGTTGGAGAAGTTAGAGGAGTGTGGATAGCAACCATAGAAGGTCAATGGGGCAAGAAGAGCAAGGAAAACATGAAGGAGATGCTGTCAAGCCATTCTATCGGTCAGTTGACCGATATAAGGGACCGATAGAATCACATAATGAAAATACAAAGATGTCACTTCTGTCAAGCTCCTGCCAAGCCATTTTATTGGCCATTTGGCCGATAAAAGCTGACCGATAAAAGCATCAAGTATATGTGTCTAGAAGATCGACTCGGATGGAAACCTTCCCTTTGGATTTAGCTTTGGAGCTCTTCATCAAAGTTGTAGAGAATTTAGTTAGCTTTCCAATGGGAGTGGTTTCAACTAATTCTGGGTTGTATTGAAGAAGTTACAGCCGATTAAGTGGACACATATCAGCTCTGCCGCGAAGGAGAATGCTTCCGAGAATGAAAGCTCTCTGGTGATGATTATATCGGCCATATGGCCGATAAAGTGACCCGATAAAATGCCAATCCGGACCAAAAACACACTTTAATACATTTTTCTATAAATATCCCACTTAAATTGTAATAAACATTAAGTTTTTTTCCCCACACAAATAGTCTTCTCTTTTTAGACTTGGAAGAGTTCAAGAACACCCCTTGGTGTTCTTGAATGGATCTTCATGTATATGCCACATAAGGGAAGATTTCTTCACTTTTATTTCATATTATCTTTATTTGAATCTTCCTCTTTCTTTTCTATGGTGTACTTTTGTGATTTGTGTTGTTTTTGTGAGTTGACTTTTTCTGGGTTCTTTGTGTTCCTCATGTTCTTGGTGTTCTTGTGAATAGTTTTTTGTTGGATCATGTTTAGGCTTGATTTGGTTGATTGATGGTTAGATGATGGTGATTTAGGATGATCTTTGATAAATATTTCACTTAGGTTCTTAGGTTGGTTCTTAATGCTAGATTTGATAAGATAAACCAAAGTTTAGTACTACACCTAGATTAAGTAGTTCTAGTTTGGCGTGACAAACCGAACTAAAGCTACACCCTAGGATTTTTGGTCTCGTCCCATGCTTTAGGGAAGAGATTCGAGTAAGCGGTGTTAGTACTAGATTAGATTTGTTCATTCGAGTCTTGAACTTAGGCATTTCCCTCTTGACCCGAGTCTAAATGAATTGCTTGAACCGAATCTTTTGTGAGCTTCGCATATCTTAGCCAACGGAAGTTGCTGTCTAGGGTGTTAAGTGAACTAAATGGACTTGTTATTAATGTTCATTGGTCATTGGATCGCGAACGGAAATTTATGACGGTTGATGATTGATGTAGGGATTGATACCACGGAAGTGGATCAATATATTGTTTGTGTTCCATGTTCTAAGATAGTGTTTAATGCTTCCAAATGAATCATTATTTAATTATTAATCATCTCGTTGATAGTTTAAGCCATGATCCAACGTTTTCTTTCTTTCATCTTTTATTTTCTTTCTTGCATTTCTTTTGGTTCTTTTTTTATATAAACATAAAAACGTTTTGCTCTAGATTAAGAAGTTTCTTGCATTCTTAGTGCTTCAATCTTAACCCCTTATGGATTGACATCTCAAGTACTATAATGACATGAGTACACTTGGGAAATTGAACACAAAAATATAATGTATCAATTTGGCGCCGTTGCCATTGGGGTTTAGCATTGATCATTAGGATTTGGATTCCTCTTGAGACTAGAGCCTCTTTATTTTCTTTTGTTGTTCATCTTTTTCTCTTTTCTTGTGATCTTGATCTCTTAGGTTTACTACTAGGAGTAAAGGAGACATGCAAGGAGAGTAAGAATAAGAAGACACAACCGTCAAGCTAGAGACGTTAAACGCGCCATTGGGGACTCCCCCAATTCTATCCTTTGTATATATGTTTATTTGTTTTTTTTAAGTGTGATTTGATCTTTGTTTTAGTGTGTTTTGATGTTACAGGACGCTGGAGACTCGTCGCAAAAGATTCGGAAACAACAACGAGACGATTGAGCTGACAAGGAATTTTATCGGTTGCTGGACCGATAGAACATGCCGATAAAACGACTTGCAAACGTCAAAATTTTACAAAGTCTCCTGTCGACCATTCTATCGGGATCCTGACCGATAAGAATGGCCGATTGAACGGCATATCGAGCTGATGTGATGCAATTATTCTGGTGGTGATATTATCGGTCACATGACCGATAACAGCGACCGATAAACCCCACACATCTCCTACACCAAGGTACCTCTCTTAACTTCTTGTACATACTTTTTGATTTGCATTTTTACTCTCTCTTTGGATTCATTTCACACCGAGACGGTGTGATTTAAGTCCGGGGGAGAGGTCTTTGTCATTTAACATTGTTTTCTTTGTCTTATTTTATATTTTTGAGTCTTGCATTGTACATTACATAAAAAAAATCGAAAAAAAAACAAGCATGTAGTTTGCATTAGTTCATGTGGATTCTAAACTTGAATTGATCACTCATTTCTAGATCATATAGTTAGCATTCATGTGCATGGGAGTTCATAAAACATGTATGATAAGCTTTCATTGTGATGCCCTCGATAATGGTTTTACATTGCTTGAATGATTTTAAAAGGCTTGTAAACTTCGTACTTTGATCTCTCCACTCGAAATTCATTGCTTTGTTGATGCATGCTTGCTTTAATACCAACTCCATAACTATTGGACTTAAAATAAATCTTAATTCTCTCACTTAGGGGCTTGAGATCTTAACCATGGTTTTACATATACATTCGGGTTATCTTATTCCTTTGTGCCACACTTGTTAGCCCGAATGGCCATTTTCATTTTTAGGATGGTTCCCCACCTTAACCCTTACATTTCCTTACACCCCTTCATTGTTTGCTTGAGTGAGGCCTCTTCTTGAAAATGCTTACATATGCAAAATCTTGTAAGAAGGGAACGACAAATATGATCTTCCATAGGGCTAGTCTAAGTGAACTTCAAGGCTAGCAAACTAGGAGGGTTGTTGTGTTTCATTACTTAAGGGGTTTTTGTTTGGGAACATGAGCATAAAAGAGAAAAATGATTGAGAATGAAAAAGAAATGAAAAATAAAAAATCCATGGGTTAGAAGAGTAAGAGGATGAGAAACAATATATAACATTCTATGGGAACAATGAGAAGTTTGTTCTATGTAAAAAAATAAAAAAAGAAAGAAAGTTAGAGCTTTGAGATAAGAAAAAAAAAGAAAAAAACTCCCTAGATGTTGAAAATTGAAAGAAGGTTGGGTTTGATAAGATTACGTATTTTGCTAAGAAGAGCAATGTGTTTACTTCAAAGAAGGGAAGCTTGACTCTGGGTAAAGACTAGAATTCTAAGCTAGGTTGGGTAGAAATGGAAGCTATTATTTGTATACATCAATTGATCCATTTCTTCCTTGCTTTTGTGTGATGCTTTGCATTCCTTTGATTTGAGAGTAAGTCACCAAATCATAAACCACCTTGTTTCATACTTAAAAACCTCTTTCAACCATGCCAAATGGACTAGATCAATACCCCCTTAGTGAGACCACAGTTGAAGAATTAATTGAATGTAGGGAGTTGACTATTAAGTATGCATGTTGATATTTGGTTTTGAGTCTAGAGTAAAAAAAAAAAAAATAGGAGTTGTGATAAGTCTAGAGAAGTTAGAGTAATGTTAAGATACAATCTTGCAATGTCTTGGTATTATGTTGGGCTATGATATTGAATGCTTTGACATGTCTTTTAGTTGTGAATTCCCAATTTCGAACCTCTCTTTCGGTTTGTCTTTTCTTGTTTGCTTGAGGACAAGCAAAAGGTAAGTCCGGGGGAGTTGATAACACCATATTTTGCATGTTTTTAACCCCTTTTATTTTGGTGTGTTTTATTCTCATTCATGCATACTTTGTTACATATTCATGCATAAGTGTCTCATTTAGCGTTAGGAGTGTGTTCTAGAGTCTTATGGTATATATTTGCATGTACATACCATTTTGAGTCATTTTCAGGTGTTCTTGGAGTTGGAGAAGTTAGAGGAGTGTGGATAGCAACCATAGAAGGTCAATGGGGCAAGAAGAGCAAGGAAAACATGAAGGAGAGGCTGTCAAGCCATTCTATCGGTCAGTTGACCGATATAAGGGACCGATAGAATCACATAATGAAAATACAAATATGTCACTTCTGTCAAGCTCCTGCCAAGCCATTTTATCGGCCATTTGGCCGATAAAAGCTTACCGATAAAAGCATCAAGTATATGTGTCTAGAAGATCAACTCGGATGGAAGCCTTCCCTTTGGATTTAGCTTTGGAGCTCTTCATCAAAGTTGTAGAGAATTTAGTTAGCTTTCCAACGGGAGTGGTTTCAACTAATTCTGGGTTGTATTGAAGAAGTTACAGCCGATTAAGTGGACACATATCAGCTCTGCCGCGAAGGAGAATGCTTCCGAGAATGAAAACTCTCTAGTGATGATTATATCGGCCATATGGCCGATAAAGTGACCCGATAAAATGCCAATCCGGACCAAAAACACACTTTAATACATTTTTCTATAAATATCCCACTTAAGTTGTAATAAACATTAAGTTTTCTTCCCCACACAAATAGTCTTCTCTTTTTAGACTTGGAAGAGTTCAAGAACACCCCTTGGTGTTCTTGAATGGATCTTCATGTATATGCCACATAAGGGAAGATTTCTTCACTTTTATTTCATATTATCTTTATTTGAATCTTCCTCTTTCTTTTCTATGGTGTACTTTTGTGATTTGTGTTGTTTTTGTGAGTTGACTTTTTCTGGGTTCTTTGTGTTCTTCATGTTCTTGGTGTTCTTGTGAATAGTTTTTTGTTGGATCATGTTTAGGCTTGATTTGGTTGATTGATGGTTAGATGATGGTGATTTAGGATGATCTTAGATAAATATTTCACTTAGGTTCTTAGGTTGGTTCTTAATGCTAGATTTGATAAGATAAACCAAAGTTTAGTACTACACCTATATTAGGTAGTTCTAGTTTGGCGTGACAAACCGAACTAAAGCTACACCCTAGGATTTTTGGTCTCGTCCCATGATTTAGGGAAGAGTTTCGAGTAAGCGGTGTTAGTACTAGATTAGATTTGTTCATTCGAGTCTTGAACTTAGGCATTTCCCTCTTGACCCGAGTCTAAATGAATTGCTTGAACCGAATCTTTTGTGAGCTTCGCATATCTTAGCCAACGGAAGTTGCTGTCTAGGGTGTTAAGTGAACTAAATGGACCTCTTATTAATGCTCATTGGTCATTGGATCGCGAACGGAAGTTTATGACGGTTGATGATTGATGTAGGGATTGATACCACGGAAGTGGATCAATATATTGCTTGTGTTCCATGTTCTAAGATAGTGTTTAATGCTTCCAAATGAATCATTGTTTAATTATTAATCATCTCGTTGATAGTTTAAGCCATGATCCAACGTTTTCTTTCTTTCATCTTTTATTTTCTTTCTTGCATTTCTTTTGTTTCTTTTTTTATATAAACATAAAAACGTTTTGCTCTAGATTAAGAAGTTTCTTGCATTCTTAGTGCTTCAATCTTAACCTCTTATGGATTGACATCTCAAGTACTATAATGACATGAGTACACTTGGGAAATTGAACACGAAAATATCCCGTATCACTTATCGCAACTCATAATCTTTTCTCTTAACCACAATGTCTCATGCCTACAAGTTCTCTTCTCAACCAACCCTCACATTCATTTGATCTTTCTTAAGGTGCGGTCTCACAAATGGGCAAGTGATCAAGTCCAATCGGTTTGGAAGAAAAGGCTTTTGGCACTAGTTAATGTGAGTGCAAGGAGGTTCATTCTCTTTTTGGGTGACTTACTCTCAATGAAAAGGAATGCTATATGTTATGCAAAAGCAAGGAAGACTAGAAACAATTTATGCATATAAAGTTAAGCTCACATTGTTCTACCCTCCTAGCAAAGCATTCTACCCGAATGGTGATTCCATTTCTTCTTATCTTACTTCATTGAAGCTCATTAAACCCCCAAAGCCATTTGGCTAGAACGAAAACCTCTTTTTAACCCCTTTTTCTTTTCCAAACACCAAACTCCTAGAGACAATTTTAATCGACCACTTTCTTTTTCTTCTTACTCACCCCAAACCTTTTATTCTTTCTCTTTTTCAAACATTGAGAGTGTTTTTCCTTTATTTTCCTAGGGTCTTTCTTTTAAGCTCTTCTCTAGAGTTTGATTTTTCAACCATTTCTCATCTCATATTTCGTAAGTTCATGTTCCCCAAACTCAATACTATTCAATCCATTGATCCCCATCCTAATGCTAGCCTCTTTTTCTTTGAACAACTTAGACTAGCTAAAAATGAAAGCTAACCTTTGTCGTTCCTGATACTTACAAGATTTTACACACAATAGCATTATCAAGAAAAATGCCTCACTCCATCAAACAACAAGGGGCGGAAAGAAAACAGTTAAGGTAAAAGGTAGGGAACCATTCTAAAGATGAGAATGACCACTCGGGTTATTTAGAGAGTGGTAAAAGTGGATAAGATAACCCGAGTGTTTTCTTTGAACCATGGTTATGTATCACAAGCCCATAAGCGAGAAGATTATATTCATTTAAGTCCAATTATCAAGGGGTTGATTCAAGGGGTTGATTTCAAATTAAACAAGTATTTACAAGACAAGAGTTAAGAGTAGAGAGATCAAAGCAAGAGTATACAAGTTTCAAAAAGGTTGTTCAAGCAACATGATAATATTACTAAGGGTATCACATCGTATCACATCGAGTTCTAGACTAAGTGGTTTCTATCATTGTCCCCTATGCATATGCAATGCAATCCTATATGCTTCTAGACTCAATCCTAAAATGAAGATGAGACTATGCAAACTACATGATTTTTTTTGGATTTTTGAAAATTTTCAATTTTTTTGGTTTTTCTATGCAATATACATGTACAATGCAAGACTCAAAGGGGAAAAAGTAAAATACGACAAAGAAAACAATGTTAAATGACAAAGACCTCTCCCCCGGACTTAAATCGCACTGTCTCGGTGTGAAATGAATCCAAAAAAAGAGTAAAAATGCAAATCAAAAAGATATGTACAAAATGTTAAGTGAAGTACCTTGGAGATATGGAGATGAGGGGGTTGATCCGCGGAGGAGGTTTATCGGTCGTCGCTATCGGTCCAGCAACCGATAAAATATATCATCAGAACCTTGCATTGCTTGAGCCGGATTCGCCATTTTATCGACCATTCTTATCGGTCAGGGGACCGATAGAATGGTCGACATGAGACTTGCGGATTTGTGACGACCGCTAGCAGTTTTATCGGCATGTCTTATCGGTCAGGGGCCCGATAAAATTCCTTGTCAGCGCAGTTGTATCGTCTTTGTTCCTGAATCTTTTGCTACGAGTCTCTAGCGCCCTGTAACATCAAAACACACTAAAACAAAGCTCAAATCACACTTAAACAAATCAAGAAGCAAAATCACACCACACATATATACATGTCTACAAAGGATACCGTGGGATTGCCTCCCAAGAGCGCTTGTTTAACGTCTCTAAGCTTGACGTTTCAAACCTTTTTAGGCAGGGAGAGAAGGAGCGCTGAAACTCCATGGTGGCTCCTTGATCTCGAGCTTTGTCCCCTTGGTCATGATCTCTTGAAGACCAGCTTGACCTTTCTCTTTAAGCTCGGGTGTGAGAAGTGCTCTAACCGTTTCAAATGGCTTTAACCTTCTCTTACACTTCACCTTGTATTCAATCACACCATCTTCGTAATTCCAAGGTGTGAGGGTCATGGAATGAGGCTCGTCAAGCGTGAACTTATCCCCATTTGGCTTGCTTGGTTCGTTGAAGACAATTGTGGGAGGGTGTTGGACTTTGGTTTTCTTCTTCTTGGCTTTAGTGCTCTTACTCTCCTTTCGAACCTTTATACACTCAATCTCAGCCTCAATTGTGTCGGAGAAAAGAAGGTTCAAGCAAGCTCCATCTAATGCTATAGCTTCTTCATCATTACCATAACCCAAGTCTTTCTCTCTATGAGATCCTTTCTTCTTTTCACAAGACTTTGGGGGTGAAACCAAATTCATCTTCTCACAACTACCCACGTACTCAACCTTTTTAACTTCCACTTCATCATCCTTATGAGTAATGGCACCACATAACTCGGTGGAGTAAGGCTTGACGGGATAGAAAATCTTGTCATCCACATACTCGAGCACTACCCTCTTATTCGGAAAATCTATGTTTGCACCGGTGGTGTTTAGAAAAGGGGTTCCAAGAAGAAGAGGGAGCTTGTGGTTTTGCCTCATCTTCATCACTAAGAAATCCGTTGGAACAAGACAATCTCCAATCTTGAGAGGATAGTCTTTGATGATTCCTAATGGGCATTTTGAATATGAATCTCCAAAAGTGATGGGAGATGTGTAGTGTGTCATGCTCTTGATCCGGAGACTCTTCACCATCTCAAGCGACATCACATTCACGCTTGATCCAGAATCGCACAAGACGTCATCAATATTCAAATGACCAAGGGAACAAGAAATGACAAATTTACCCGGCTTTCCAAGTTTGGGAATCAATTTGTGTATGAGTAGTGGAGGTTCCTTGCGAGATACTTCTTTCTTTTCAACCTCTAGAGCTTTCTCAACCTCCACTAGTGGCTCGTTCTTTGCAATGGGCTCAATACTGTCATCTTCAATGACAAACTCATTGACTCTTGAGGGAAGATCTTCATCATTTGGACCATATAATAGATCCATGAACTCTTCAATAGCATGTTCTTCCTCATCACTTGAAAGGATAGCGTTACAAAACTCTTTTGGATTTTGCTCGGGTTTTCCGGGAAGTGTTCCCATAGGCCTCTTGAATGATGATGCCCCTTGAGCTGCTTGATGATCCAAGTGTTTGAACTTAGAATATAAATCTTCAAATTTGGCATTGAGGTCATTATAAGAACAATCGACCTTTGTGTGAATTTCCGCCATCTTCTTGTTCAATTCAATCGCCCCATTAGCTTGTCCCGTTAATTGTTGGAGCATCCCTTTCACATCAAAGTCTTGAGTCGTAGAGGAACTCCCTTGTCCTTGTGGTACAAAACTGGGTGGTGCATAAGATTGCTTAGGTTGAAAACCACCTTGGCTCCCTTGAAAGTTGTTCTTGGGAATGAAGCTTTGTTGTTGGAAGTTCGACCCTTGAGCTTGGTTGGAAGACACAAAAGTCTTTTGTTGGACCCCTTGGTTTTGAGAGTTTTGTTGTGGATAGGCTTGGTCTTGAGGGTTCTCCACATTGGTGTTTCGGTATGAGAAGTTGGGGTGGTTCCTATAGTTGTTGTTGAAGCCTCTTTGATATCCTCCTTGGCCATTCACATAGTTGACCTCTGCTTGCTTATCTTCACCTTCCCCATCAAATTGAAACCTTTGGTTTCCATCTTGACCTCCAACAAAGTTGACAGATTTTTTAGAAGCTTGCAAAAGCTTGTCCATCTTTTCATTTAGAGCTTTCATCTCCCTTTTTGTCTTTTGATCATCATACTCTCCACTTCCTCTTGAAGACCGGTCATAATCTTCACCGTAGTTCCCATCACTTTGAGCTAAGTTCTCTACAAGCTCCATTCCATCTTTGACTTCTTTGCCCAAAAAGTTTCCGTTGCTCGCGGTATCGAGAAGCATCCGGTATTTGGGCAGAACACCGCGATATAAAGTGCTCAAAAGCGACTCATCTGAAAACCCGTGGTGTGGGCACTGAATTGTGTACCCCTTGAACCGTTCCCATGCTTCACAAAAGCTCTCATTCCCCTTTTGAGTGAAGCTCGAGATCTCGTTTCTCAACCTTGACGTTCTTGTAGTAGAGAAGAACTTGGCGAGAAAGGCTTTCTTACATTGATCCCAAGAAGTGATGGATCTTTGAGGTAGGTTCTTCTCCCATTGGTGGGCTTTGTCTCCAAGAGATAATGGAAACAATCGAAGCTTGAACGCATCTTCGGAAACTCCGTTGATCTTGACCATTCCACAAATTCTATCGAATTGATCAAGGTGGTCTAAGGGATCCTCCACCACTAAAC
>PKMM01050415.1:812920-892999 GCA_002933915.1 Eutrema heterophyllum | reverse complement strand
CAACAGAGAAATAAACAAGTGACAAGACACAATTGACAAACTTAAACGTTAATTAGCAAATTTAAATAAACGAATTCTCGGGTAAAGTTAACGACTCGGGTGATCCTTTAATCTATTCAAGATGCTCAAACATTCGACTAAATACCTCCTTAGGCCTTAGAACACGCTAAAGATTAATCCACGTCCATGGTATTAACCCCTTTCTTAGTCATAAACCGTCATAAACTTCCGTTCGCAATTCTATGACTAACAAGCAATAAGCACAAGTCTAATTAACCACAATTCACCCTAGACATCAATTTTCCGTTGGCTAAGATATGAAAAGCACTCAATAAGTTCGTTCAAGAATCTCCTAAGAACACCTTTCGGGTGACGGGATTCCCTAGGTTCTAGATCAACTTTGTCAAGGCTAATCTAGCATTAAGAACACTTAATGAGAAATGATTTCAAGTAATCTAACTCTTAAACATCAAGAACAAACCTAGAATCACCCTAATCTACCTTACCCAAGAATCCTAATAGAACTACTCACACATGACTAAATCGCAAAAGTAAACCGTACAAATGAAAGCCATAAGCAAAATAAGAAGAAAAGTAGAAGATGATTCAAGAAAACTTCACTAGATCTTCTTAGGATTACAAATCTTCAAATCAAGAAGAATGTTTTCTCTCTAGAGTTTTTGTTAAAAGTCATGAAAAGTTCTTAGATCTGGTCCAAAGACCAATAATTATACAGCTTTGGGCGTCCAAAGTCACCAAAAGTTAGGTACAGTAGAGAAAAAGACGTTTTTACACTGTTTCAGGAGACTAGTTTTCGGTTTGATACATATTCACTACATCCGCCATAACTCTCGAACCACTGCTCAGAATGACTTGAAATCACCTCCATTGGAAAGCGAACCAAGTTTGTGGATCGATTGATCTGGCTTGTTTCTCCACTCGCTCCTCTTGCTCCCCAGACTGAACCGTCGTCAAGAAAATCGGCATAACTTTTGATCGCACCGTTGGAATGGCCTCAAACAACTTCCAAATGAAATCTAATCCATTGATATATCTTGTGTTAAAATCGGAGCTCAATCCATCGGTGGGAAGTATTTCATCCATTGCCAAACTTCTGACGTCTCAACCTGATCATGCATCTCTGTATTCCGCAATGACCTTTTTTGATGGCTATCCTCACTCCTCCAACTCTTATGACTCCAAGAACACCTGAAAAATGGCTCAAGCAAGCCAAAAAGAATGCAAAGACATCCTAGGACATCTAAAATGCAATGCAATGCAAATGAGACTCAAATGCATGAAAACAACTCAAAAACTATACAAAGTGGAACTAAAAACCTATGAAACTAAACTTTAAAAACATGCAAAATATGATGTTATCAGATACATCCAACGGTACTGAACCGGGCCCCCAAGCTCTGCTTCTCGAGGGAGATGAATTGTTAGATGTTCCATAACATCAAAGAAGGAAGGCGGAAATATCTTCTCCAAATTGCAAATGATTACGGGTATATAATTCGCAAGGTTGCGGATACCGTTTGATGTAAGAGAGCGCGAACATATATCTCGAAAAAGGCACCAATCCATGCATAATTAATAAGCATAACAAATGAAAATCTAAATACTAAAGTATTGTGTAAAGTATTTAAAAATAATAATTTAATGATTGTACCTGCAATTGCTTCGTGGACATTACGTGGTAGAAGACATGCAAAGGCAAATGGAAGGAGGCGCTGCATCACAACATGACAATCATGACTCTTCATCCCAGTAAACTTCCCTTCTCTGTGATCAACGTAGTTCCGAAGGTTAGATGCGTATCCGTCCGAGAATCTAACACTATCGGAAATCCAGTTAAAAAACTATGCCTTTGAAGGTTCATCCAACCGAAAAGCTGGGACCGGAGCCTTCCCGTTCCCTGTCACATGTAGTGCTCTACGAGAACAAATGTCTGGCAAGTCCAATATAGACTTCAGATTGTCCTTCGTCTTCCCTTGGACATTGAGAACGGTGTTCATAATGTTGTCAAAAAAATTCTTCTCAATGTGCATGACATCCAGATTATGCCTCAAAAGATGGTCTTTCCAATAAAGCAAATCCCAGAAAATACTCCTCTTGTGCCAATTATGTACGTTGCCACAACCATCAACAGGATGATGCCCGTTACCACCACAATCAACGGTCTTGTCTGCACCAAAATCTCTGAACTGAGTCAACAAATACTCTCCATTTAACTCAGGAGGTGGACCATCAAATACTTTCCGGTTCTTCCTAAACAATGTGGTGCTCCGACGATAAGGATGATCGCTAGGTAGGAATCGCCTATGACAGTCAAACTAAGACGTTTTGCGTCCGTGCTTCAATTGGAACGCATCTGTGTTATCTTGACAGTACGGGCACGATAACCTTCCGTGCGTTGTCCATCCTGATAACATGCCGTATGCTGGAAAATCGCTAATGGTCCACATAAGTATCGACCGCATGATGAAATTCTGCTGACAAGAAACATCAAACGCCTCAACACCTTGGTCCCATAACATTCGCAGCTCATAAATCAATGGCTGCAAAAACACATCAAGTGATCTCTTCGGATGCTTTGGTCCAGGAACGAGAATGCTAAGGAACAAGAACTCCCGTCTCATGCACAAAGATGGCGGAAAATTGTAAGGTGTTACAATTACTGGCCACAAAGAATATTGTCTGCCGTGCTTCCCAAAAGGGTTGAAACCATCGGTACATAATCCAAGTTATACGTTCCTCGTCTCAAACGCAAAATTGGGATACATTGACTGAAAATGTTTCCATGCTCCTGCGTCTGACGGATGAACGATTTCTCCATCCGTTGTATGCTCTGCATGCCATCTCATTGCTCCCGTTGTGCGCTCTGACTGATATAACCTCTTCAATCTCTTTGTTAACGGCAAATACCACATCCGTTTATATGGCACTAGCACTCTTCCACCTGTTTCCTTATACCGAGGTTTGCGACAAAAATGGCATGTCGAACGGTCTGCGTCCTCTCTCCAATAGAGCATACAGTTGTCGATGCATACATCTATCATCTGATACGGCAATCCTAAACCTTGAACAAGTTTCTGTATCTCATAGTATGATGCCGGTGCAAGATTATCTTCTGGCAAAATGTCTTTCACAAAATCAGTGATTGCATCCACGAACTCCTCACTCAAATTGAAATCTGTCTTTATACCCATCATCCTAGTTGCAGTTGATAAAGTGGAATGTCCACCTCTACACCCATCATATAACGGATGTTTAGCAGCATCTAACATATCAACAAATCTTCGAGCTTCTAAGTTAGGTTCTTTTCCTCTATCTCCATACTCAGCAACCGATGGTATACTTTCACGAAATGCATCGTTCACCATCTGAACATGACCTACAATACTTTCTACTTCCATTGCAGGTTCTTCTAAGCTAGCGTTATCCCCAATATAATGTTCATTAGTACTAGCATTATTATCTAACATTGTATCATTTTCTCCATGATAATATCAAATCTTGTAACCCGGCACAAATCCATGACAATACAGGTGTGACCATACTTCATCTATTACGATAAATCTACGATTCTGACAATTAGTACAAGGGCAGTAGATTTTACCGTATTTTTTTGCTTTTTTCTGCATACCCGCAAATGCCATGAATTCCTACAAACCTTCTTTGAATTCCTCCGTAACTAGGCCCGTGTCCAGAATTTGATGAGGCTTGTCCATCCATGAACGAAAATAATTATAAGGATCTGAAGAAGACATTTTGGTAAGGTTGTAGATGTTTGGGTTTTTTTTTTGTGATTGTGATGAATGAGAGAAGGGGTGGAAACGTTTTTATAAGGAAATTGTGCGCAATTTCCAACGGATTTCCCACGAATTTAAACGTAGATATTTATTATGTCGGCAACATGTCGGCAACCTTAACATCTGTCGAACATCCCTCGAAAATCCGTCGGGCGGATCTATGTCGTCGGAAATTTCCCACGGATTTCCGACGGGTGTAATTTTCGTCGAAATACTGTTGGAAATCCGTCGGAAGTTGTCCGACGGATCTATGTCGTCGGAAATCCGTCGGAAATTTCCCACGGATTTCCGACGGGTGAACTTTTTCGACGGATGTAATTGTCGTCAGAATACCGTCGGAAATCCGTCGGAAATTTCCGACCGATATATGGCCGTCAGAAATTTCCGTCGGAAATGACCTTGTTTTCTTGTAGTGGCAGTCAAAGTTATATTGATTTCTAACCGGATAAGAATATCGTATTAGTGTGTTTCCATCTTGCATATAACCTGACAACTTTGTAATCAATCATCTAATACAATATTCGACAAACTATGACTTGTAATCAATCATATAACCTGATTATTCGTGGATAAACTATGACTTGATATTCGACAAATAATTTACTAAATTTGTTTATCTCAAAACTTTAGGATTATATAGTAGAAATATATCATAATGGCTGTCTTTTCATAAAAATCTGATTAAAAAATATTATAGTGGTTTAACAGAAGAATAATGATCAAATTCGATAGAAAATATCAATGCAGGGTTGGTCCAGTGGTTAGTCGGGAAGTTGCCGAGTATGAAATCGCTTGGGTGGTTGAGCGGTGCTGGGTTCGATTCTTGTTGGGAGGAACCGCTCCTAAAAATGAAGGTATGTAACATGCTGAGTCCCGACTCGAGTGATTAGTGTGACCCGAAAGGTTGGGATTACACTCGGTCATCCAAAAAAAATCGATAGAAAAGAACCGTATAGGATTAAATAGGTGAATGATTTATGGGCTTCGTATAAGCCCATTGGGTCTACTAGTAGTATCCAGATTTTCTAAAAGGCCTTCTTCTTCTTAGAGGTCTAAGTTAAGACTTTTATACCAATCAATCATATAACTGTTAGTTTTTCATCGTTTCTTATTCGGGATCAAAATAGGGTTTGCGTCTGGATTCTAATCAACCGGGTTCATGGAGGAGGCAAAGAAGGAAGTGTATTCGGTGTGGGCTTTACCGGATGAGGAAACGGAGCTCCGATTCCGAAAGCTAGTGGAAGCTCTGAGATCCGAATTCGCTGGCCCAAGATTCGATCCTCACGTCACTGTCGTCGGAGCAACAAATCTGACGGCAGACGAAGCGAAGAAGATGTTCGAAGCAGCTTGCAACGGTCTGAAGGCTTACTTCTCCACCGTTGATCGCGTCGCTTACTCCGCCACCGTTGATCGCGTCGCCACCGGAACTTTCTTCTATCAATGCGTTTTCTTGCTTCTCCGATCGACACCAGATGTAAGAACATTTTCAGGGCTTTATTCCTTTCAAGATTCGACATTTCTGAGAGAATTGTTGAACAAATGCTAATTAAGATATTGGGTCTCAGGGATGAATAAGATTACATATCAAAATCTTGGGTTTAGTTCAAGTTATGTTTTTGGATCAAAACTTTAACAGTGGTTTTAGAATCCAATGTTTGTTCTGTTTATTACAGGTAGTGAAAGCTGGTGAACACTGTAAGAACCATTTCAAGTGCTCCACTACCACACGTAAGCTCTTTTGAATTTGAAACTGGTTTCTGTAAACCAAAGCTTTAGATCATGTAGCCTCAAGTCTAATGTTAAATTTTTGGGAGCTCGAAGGTCCATGAACAAGTTTTATTTGAACTTGAACCGTTGGGGGTGGGACTGTAGTACTGGTACATTAGCTTGCGAATCATATCTCTTTGCGTAAATCAACATTTAGAAACCATATCGGGTTTGGTTAGGTACAAAAACCGGTAACTGAAACCGAAATCGAATGTATCTATGATCTACGTACACTGTTATCGAATATATCTATGATCTACGTACACTGTTATCAAATGTATCTATGATCTACGTACACTGTTATAGGGTCTAAAGTTTATTGCTTTTGGGAAGCCTTGACGGTAATCTAGAGAATAAGCTCTTAGATTCAGGGTTTTCCATATTTTTCTTGTTCTGTTTTGTTTTTTGTCTCATGTCAAAAAACATTTCTTTGTCTACGAATTATCACAGCTTACATGCCGCATTTGAGCCTGCTTTACGCCGAGTTAACAGAAGAAGAGAAGAAGAAAGCACAGGAGAAAGCTTACGCACTCGATGATACCCTCGATGGCCTAAGTTTCCGGTTAAACCGACTAGCTCTTTGCAAAACCGACACCGAAGACAAGACTCTTGAGTCATGGGAGAAAGTGGCTGTATGCAATCTCAATCCTTAAGAAAGACAGAAGTTTGGTTCTGAGTCTGTAATTGTCTCAAAAAACTTGCTTTAGAACAATGTATGTAATATGTATCGCCTCTAAGATTGAAGAAATGTTTTACAATACTCCGCGACACATTACACCAAACTTTCAAACAGATTCACATTACGATTGCATATTTTAGCGAAAAGAAACGACTCGCAAGCTTTTGTGAAAACAAAGTCTTTTTCTAGTGTTTCATATTATAATATTTGGGTCACAAAAGGCCAAAGCTTCGTTCGATTAATCCAAACATATAACATAACTGTTAAAGTTTTTGGGGATCAAAATAGCGTTTGCGTCTGGATTTTCTGGTCAACCGATTCATGGAAGAGGAGAAGAAGGAAGTATATTCGGTGTGGGCATTGCCGGATGAGGAAACGGAGCCTCGATTCAGAAAGCTAATGGAAGCTCTGAGATCCGAATTCACTGGCCCAAGATTCGATCCTCACGTCACCGTCGCCGTAGCCGCGAATCTGACGGCAGACGAAGCCAAGAAGATGTTCGAAGCAGCTTGCGACGGTCTCAAAGCTTACACCGCCACCGTCGATCGCGTCGCCACCGGAACTTTCTTCTATCAATGCGTTTTCTTGCTTCTTCGATCCACCCCAGAGGTTAAAAAAAAAAAAAAAAAATCAGGGCTTTTTCCTTTCAAGATTTGACCTTACTGCGAGAAACCAGAGTGGCGATTCGTGAGATTTTTTTTTTCATTTTGGGAGAATTAATTATGTTTGAACAAATCCTAATCAAGATATTAGATCTTGACTTTTATAATTAACGCCAGAGATGACTAAGATTACATATCAAAAATCTTGGGTTTGGTTTTTGGAGTCTAATGTATAACTGTGACTTATTACACAGGTAATGGAAGCTGGTGAACACTGTAAGAACCATTTCCATTGCTCCACCACCACACGTAAGCTCTTTTGACTTAAAAAAAAAACTGGTTTCTGTTAATCAAAGCTTTTTAGATCATGTTAGTTTAAGATGTATTAGTACTCTGAGCTCTAAGATTAAGTCTTTGAACTTGAACTGTTGGGGATATGCTGTACAACGCTAGCTTGAAAAGTATATCTTTTTTGCGTAAATCAACATTTAGAAAACATATCGGGCTCGGTTAGGTACTAAAACAGGTCACCAAAAACGAAATCGGATGTATGGTACACTGTTATAGGGTCTGAAGTTTGTTGCTTTTGGAAAGCCTTGATGGTGATTTGGAGGATAATCTCTCACTTTCGATTCGGGTTTTTCGTTCTTTTTGTTCTCATGTCAAAGAACATCTCTTTGTCTATGAATGTATGTATCTATGTACACTGTTATAGGGTCTAAGGTTTGTTGCTTTTGGAAAGCCTTGATGGTAATTTGGAGGATAATCTCTCACTTTCGATTCGAGGTTTTGCGTTCTTTTTGGTCTCATGCAAAGAACATTTCTTTGTCTATGAATTATCGCAGCTTACATGCCGCATTTGAGCCTGCTTTACGCCGACTTAACAGACGAAGAGAAGAAGAAAGTGCAGGAGAAAGCTTACACACTCGATGACACCCTCGATGGCCTGAGTTTCCGGTTAAACCGACTCGTTCTCTGCAGGACCGATACCGAAGACAAAACTCTTGAGTCATGGGAGAAAGTGGCTGTATGCAATCTCAATCCTTAAGAAAGACAAAAGTTTGGTTATGAATCTGTAATAAAAGGTCTCAACAAACTCGCTTTAGAGACCAATGTGTATCGTCTCTAATATCGAATTATATTAGACTAAGGCATCACATTACGACTTATTTCAAATTATCTTGCAATACTCCTCACGGCACATTACACCAAACTTTCTAAACTTTTCACATGACGATTGCATCTTTAGCGAAAAGAAACGACTCGCTAGTCTTTTCTTATTCTTTTGTTTTTTTCGACAAAGTCTTTGTTTCCCTTTTTCACAGTTTTTCATAATAATTTTATAACATTTGGGTCAAAACTCAGGCCAGAGCTTCGTTCGATTAATCTAAAAGGCATTTAGGTGGAGCACTGGAGCTGGTTATGCAGTGATTANTTTTTTTTTTTTCTTTTGTTCAACAAGGCCACGATTTAATTAAAATGTTTTAAACGACAATGTGTCCTGTAATAGCGATCGTGGTTAGGGATGGACATCCGATCTACCATTTGGTTTTGATTCGGTTTTATCGGTTTTTGATTTTATAGATACGCCTTAAAAGTTAAAACCTTCACACGCCGACTTATTTGTAATTCGGTTTGATGTAATTAAAATCGGTTTCAGTTTCATTTTTGTAGTTACAAAAAATATAAACCGATTTATAAACACAATCGGTTCGATTTGGTTTGTTTGTCTTTTTCAGCATAATTTTTTCCATCCACCTCTAACCGTGGCAAATGTCCCTTATAATAGTCTCATCATTTGGGCGAGTCATGGTGAAAGAGAGGACAATGACGGAAGATAACGAAACGCCACTGCAACCGCCGCAAACGCAAGAGGATGCGGATGAGGAGAAGAAGGACATGTATGCGGTCTGGGCGGTACCGGAAGACGACGTAGAGGAACGGCTTCGGAGGTTAATGGAAGGGCTAAGGTCGGAGTTCGGTGGTCCACCGTTTGACCCTCACTTAACACTCGTCGGACCGCAGAAACTTACGCCAGCGAGGCTAAACGGATGTTCAAGTCGGCGTGTGAAGGTTTGAAGGCGTATCCGGCCACCGTTGACCAAGTCTCCTCCGAAGCTTCTTACTTTCAGTGTGTCTACGTGGTTCTCCGACACACCGTAGAGGTAAAAGTCGCTGCAAGATAACTAATGAAGTTTTTATTGTTGACATCAATAATTTTCATTTACAAATATAGAATTCGTCTTGTAGACAACGACATGTTTAAAACACATTTAGTTGATGGATTTACATTTCGTATTTCGTGTTTATGGTAACAATATCATTCACATTTACTTAATATTTTATAAATCATATTTATAGACTTTCAATGATGATATCTATATGCAAATCTTGATGATGATGAGGATTTAGATGGCATTGTAGTAGTTTCAAATCTTGGCTTTACAACCTAGAATTGGTACGAGTTTATACATTTTTTTTTATGTACTTGGTTTTACAACATAAATTTAAAGTGTTTTGATTTTAAGAGGCTTGATTGTTTGTAGTTTTTAAAACAGTTTTTGGTTTTTGTTTTTCTAAAAACCATTTTATTATCCAATCAAGATTTTGAAAAATAGATTTCCTAAAATTTAGGGAAACTAGATTTTGAAAACAACTACCCATTTCTAAACAAANTTAACAGCTGACAAAACCTATCATATACAGTACAACATCGATTATGCAAGACTCTAATGTCTCTTCCAATCTGACACACATGTCTCGTACATCAAGGACAAAACGGTCCAAATTCGGGCCAAAAAGTAATGAAAGTGTTAGATATTGAAATACTTTTTCAAAAGTGCTATATTCCTAATGCAACTTAAAATAAGTGACACTGGGTGCAAAAGCCCCCAGTTTTAATTAGTATTTTGGGGGTTTTGTTCCAGGGTTTACACGATCGATTGTTGAAACAGCTGATCCAACATTACCTCATAATCAAAATTGAAACACGTTCCATATACAAAAGTTGTTTGAGATTTATGAAGGTAAAGCTGAACCAGCTGCTACAAAAATCAAAGTGGTCACATGCCCCCTGTAAAATATTTTCGAGTGATTGATCTAAAAGTGATCGTTTTGAAAGACTGTGTTGAGATCGAGTTTTGGAGTTCTGTGTAAACATCAATTGGGTATTGGAGTTCTGTGTAAACGCCTTGCGCGGGCTACAAAGACTTGATTAGTGTACCTCAAAAGATGTATTTTATAATGTAATTAATGTACCTCAAAAGATGAATCTGGATGGACTTTCCCTATGTCACCCGTTGGAGAAAAAACCGAGGTCAATTCAGTTCTTATCAACGTGATCTCCCACCATATGATACATACAATTTCATTGACACTCTCTAAGACAAAAGATTCAACATGTTCTTTATAACATCTGCTCCAACATAATACTTAGTCTCCACTCACATACTTTGTTGATGAACTGTGATTCCTTGTTGCTATGAGGTTCTGTTAGAGCATGTGTTTTAAAGATCCATATAGAGAGAAGAAGAGCTATCAAGTATCATCGCGTATGGCTTCAGCTATGATTTATTTCGGATAGATTCTCATCACCTTTTTGTGCTCACAAGAACAATTGGCTTATGTGCTTTTCTCTGGTTCACCCGATTCATCGAACCTTTGGTTAAACCGATTAGAGAATCTATCCCGATAACCCGATAACAATGCTACAGAAAATATAATATGCCCCAACACAATGGAGAAAACCTGGCATTCTGATTTTACTTATTGTTTTCTTATTTTATCTCCTATTCCCTTTGTGTTGACACAGATGAGGATGCATAACAATAACAAATGGTTGAATCCGGTTTGGTTATAGCTCTCTTATTCATTCAAACCAATAATAAACCAGTTCTCTCGACAGGTGTGAATGAGCATGAGGTACCACCAAATGGGGGTCAGGTTGTCGACTCCACCAACTGCCTTTTTAACAAAAAATAAACCAATAAGAATACCGAATCGGTTATGTTCATTACCAAACCATAAATCTCTAATTGGAGATAACCAATAAGAAACCAGGAATGTAGTTGCTTTAATTGTAACCAAAACGATTTATTGATTAATCAGTTGGCATTTGAAAAGTGTTTACCAAAACAAATTTTCATCATAACCAAATCTTACTCCCATACAAGATTTTTTAAAGATAACAACACGTAAGCCGGATAGTATTAACAATTTTTTTTTTCAATTTCACATGGCGACCTGATGGGTTAAAGATATGTTTGATGGAATCCAGACCAAATAATCCAGCATTTTCAGCTTGAAAATCCATCAAACGATCATGAGGCCTATTGATTTTTGATAGTAATAAATCGGTGATTATATTCACCATATACGCGGTGCATCGGAAGTACGGAAGAAAGAGTAAGTAGGGTTAAACCAAGATTGTTATTTGGGACAGAAGAAAGACAATCTTCTTCGAAAACCCCTATTGGCAAAAGAGGAGGGGGAGTTACAGAGAAAACCACAGATAGAGACAGAGGGTCTCTTAAGCATAGAATTGTTAGGAGCTGATGAGTAAGTGTAACTTGGACTTCTTTTCCTCATATGTATACTCATCGTCATTTGCATCCCCATTGGCATATGTGATGTGTTGCATTTTTAACGTATTCTAACTATCGTTTTGCAAGGTTTTCCGAGTCCTTATCGAGTCTTTTAGCCTATTTGGAGTCATTTAAGGTCAAAAGGCGTTTTAGGGAGAAACTGGAGCAACATGGTCGAGGAAACGCACGGAACTGAGCAAGGAGGCAGAATCGATCGATGCCAAATTCCAGGAGATCAGAAATCGATCGATGCGACATGTGCATCGATCGATGGGGATTTCCAGGAGATTCAGAATCGGTCGATGCAACTCGTGCATCGATCGATGGAGTTCCGACGGAAGATGAAATCGATTGATGCGACGTGTACATCGATCGATGGAGTTTTACAGGAAGATTGAAATCGATCGATGGCCATGGTGCATCGATCGATGGAGTGCCAACGTGAAAAAAGGAAATTTCGGGCTTTTCCTGTTTTGGCCCAAATTTGCCTTATCTCGACCCCAGTGTATCAAGTTTTGGCGCCGTTGCCGGGGACCAATAACGTTGCCTACGAGTCTTGGACGAAAGTTCAGACTAAGAATTTTTATTTTCGTTACTAATTAGTTCTATTTTTGCTCTTTTTCGCGTGTTTCAGGTGTATGATGATAACACCATATTTTACATGTTTTTAGGGCTTTATTTTCATAGGTTTTTAATTTTACTTTGTATAGTTTTGAGATATTTTCCGTAATAACTTCGTATAGCATACATTATACGAAGTTATACGAGTAATATATATATAGTAAAATATAAAAAAAGAAGAATATAAGTGCTGTCAAAAAAAATATATATATAATAAGTATGGAGAAGATAGTTTAGCCTAAAAGAAAAGAATTTTTTTGGTGTAAATTAATCGACTTTAAAGATATGAATAGGACCGTGACTACCACCTCGTTGACTTCTTGATGATGGTGTAATCCTGTATGGCACCATTGTGCTTATAATACGGTACAATTCTCCTCTCTTCATTTTGTTTTTAAAAGTATTAATTCTTTGAAAGTAAAATATACATATATAATACATTCAGTAGCGGACCCATGTATATGATAGAGGTTACTGGCCCGGTTAAATGTCATATACATTGTCGGGTCTGCGCAGTGCGCAAACTACAAATACTTAATAATTAAGACGTTAAAATAAAATTTAGTTATTATATTTTTTATACATACCCCGAAACCTCAAAAAACAAACTTGTGAATCATATGTTTAATAAACTTATATTTGGAAATAAACATATATACGTTGGGTTTAGTTAAAATGTGAATCGAAGATTTTGAAGAGACACCTAATAAACGGGTTCTTGTAAAGAAATCAACACCTACATTAAACACGATGGTTAAATATTTTCGAAACCATTCATTTAGGAGAAATAATTCACTTTAAAAAAAACGAAAACCTTACATTCTTACGAATAAACAATATTGCACACCAAAAATAATCGTACATTTTCCAAATGTCATTTTTCGAGTAATAAACTATGTTATCCTAAACACAAAATCTAAATCGACCTATATCAATGAAGAGCAAACCAGAAATTCTTATCAATTAACTAATTATAAACACAAGTTAATTAACTCTACACAAAACACCAAAAACGATATAAACACTACTCACCAAAATATATGTATCACGAATTTTCGTTGAAACTCTCAAAAACACGAATCAATCACAATTATTCTGTAAGATAATTTTGTGGCGTTCAAATTTGTAAAACCATTCAATAGGGTGTTGATTGGTTTGGGTTTATGAAGTAATACCAGAACAGAAATATTGAATCAAATCGACACTCCTAGAATTTAAGTTGAGTTTGATCGACTTCTACTGAAAATTCGTGGAACCGATACAAAGATCCCTTTTTAACGCTAGCCATTTAAACTCAACACTTTTCTTCAATGTTTCTTTGTTATATCTACAAATATTCTATGTAGTTTTAATGGGAAATTTGCAAAAAATGTCACTTATTTCAAGTTTCTTTAGTTTTCTAGCACTTTCAAGATATCCCAAAAATAGTTAGCACTTTCATCGGTTAAAAGACGTTTATACCCATCCTCTGAATTCGACCGTGTGCTGTACATATCAGGTTTGTCAACACTTAAAGTTTTTTTTATGTCAGACAAAAAGCTGTTGATGTGATTTTTTTTTTTAATTTTCATTTATTTGCTGGCTTGATATTTCAAATTTTAAATCCAATTTCCTTTTTTTTGTTTTATCGTTATTATTTTCCACAGTTTACTTATTCTCCATATTTTCATTTATTTGTTTTAATTATCTTTCTCTCTCTTTTTCTGTACTTCTTCTACGACCTCTCTCTCTCTTTCACTTCTTCTTCTCTCTCTCTCTATCTATTTAAACGGGTCGTTTCTGAAATATTTCCCCACCTGTCGGAGAATTCGGTTTCTTCCATGGCAGTCATGGAGAAGATTCTTTACAGGCTGATGATGAATTGAAAAGGAGGAGACTCACGATTACATTTAAATATTTGTGTATTCTTACAACACATTTTGGAATCTCAAAAAAACAAACAAATATGTTGGGATTGCATAATCGATGTTGTACTGTACATGGTAGGTGTAGGTTTTGTCACCTGTTAAAGTCTCTTGTGTCAGATGATGTGATTATTTTTGGAATTTTTAATTAAATTTATACAATAATTTGTAAAATAAAAAAAAAAAAACGCATGAGGGTTTTCTTAGGGACCCATAAATTAAAAAAAAACATTTTATTGCTTTATTTTCATAATTGTGTTTTTTTTTTTATCTAAGTAATTTTTGGTTTTGCCATGTTAAATTCTAAATTTCCCCTATCTGCTATTTTCCATTAAGGGTTTAGATTTTTTCCGTTATATGATCTTGATTTACGGTTTTCATATTTAACGTTATTCAATTTGGATTCGATATTTCCTATTTATGGTTTAGATATGTTCCGTTATATATTCTTAACTTACATAATTTACGTTATTAAATTTGGGTTCGCTATTTCCCATTTAGGGTTTATATTTTTTCCGTCAGATGTTTTTTTATAGTTTTCATACTTTACGTTAAGCTATTATAGTCAATTTAATCAAGTGATGTTAAAAACGTTGAATTACATTTTTCTCGGGAAACGTGGAATTATGCTTAAATAGATATCTAGAAACAATATATGTTTATTTCACGTGTGTTAAACTAGGGAAAATCTCATAAAAAATCAAATATTATGTATAGTATTATATTTTACGTTATTCAATTTGGGTTCACTATTTGCTATATTCGCTATTTTTTATTTAGGGTTTAGATTTCTATCGTTGATTGTTTTTTATGTTTTCCATTCTTTTTGTTACTTCATACTTTACGTTATTTAATTTGTGTTCGCTATTTCCCATATTCGTTGTTTTCCATTTAGGGTTTGTTTTTTTCCGTTATATGTTATTAATTTATGGTTGCCATACTTTACATTATTAAATTTGGGTTCCCTATTTCCTATTTAGGGTTTAGATTTTTTTTTCGTTATATGTTATTAATTTATGGGTCCCTAAGAAAACCCTCCTGCGTTTTTTTATTTTATTTTACAAATGATTATATATGTTTAATTAGAAATTCCAAAAATAATCACATCAACTCTGACACAAGAGACTTTAACAGCTGACAAAACCTATCATATACAGTACAACATCGATTATGCAAGACTCTAATGTCTCTTCCAATCTGACACACATGTCTCGTACATCAAGGACAAAACGGTCCAAATTCGGGCCAAAAAGTAATGAAAGTGTTAGATATTGAAATACTTTTTCAAAAGTGCTATATTCCTAATGCAACTTAAAATAAGTGACACTGGGTGCAAAAGCCCCCAGTTTTAATTAGTATTTTGGGGGTTTTGTTCCAGGGTTTACACGATCGATTGTTGAAACAGCTGATCCAACATTACCTCATAATCAAAATTGAAACACGTTCCATATACAAAAGTTGTTTGAGATTTATGAAGGTAAAGCTGAACCAGCTGCTACAAAAATCAAAGTGGTCACATGCCCCCTGTAAAATATTTTCGAGTGATTGATCTAAAAGTGATCGTTTTGAAAGACTGTGTTGAGATCGAGTTTTGGAGTTCTGTGTAAACATCAATTGGGTATTGGAGTTCTGTGTAAACGCCTTGCGCGGGCTACAAAGACTTGATTAGTGTACCTCAAAAGATGTATTTTATAATGTAATTAATGTACCTCAAAAGATGAATCTGGATGGACTTTCCCTATGTCACCCGTTGGAGAAAAAACCGAGGTCAATTCAGTTCTTATCAACGTGATCTCCCACCATATGATACATACAATTTCATTGACACTCTCTAAGACAAAAGATTCAACATGTTCTTTATAACATCTGCTCCAACATAATACTTAGTCTCCACTCACATACTTTGTTGATGAACTGTGATTCCTTGTTGCTATGAGGTTCTGTTAGAGCATGTGTTTTAAAGATCCATATAGAGAGAAGAAGAGCTATCAAGTATCATCGCGTATGGCTTCAGCTATGATTTATTTCGGATAGATTCTCATCACCTTTTTGTGCTCACAAGAACAATTGGCTTATGTGCTTTTCTCTGGTTCACCCGATTCATCGAACCTTTGGTTAAACCGATTAGAGAATCTATCCCGATAACCCGATAACAATGCTACAGAAAATATAATATGCCCCAACACAATGGAGAAAACCTGGCATTCTGATTTTACTTATTGTTTTCTTATTTTATCTCCTATTCCCTTTGTGTTGACACAGATGAGGATGCATAACAATAACAAATGGTTGAATCCGGTTTGGTTATAGCTCTCTTATTCATTCAAACCAATAATAAACCAGTTCTCTCGACAGGTGTGAATGAGCATGAGGTACCACCAAATGGGGGTCAGGTTGTCGACTCCACCAACTGCCTTTTTAACAAAAAATAAACCAATAAGAATACCGAATCGGTTATGTTCATTACCAAACCATAAATCTCTAATTGGAGATAACCAATAAGAAACCAGGAATGTAGTTGCTTTAATTGTAACCAAAACGATTTATTGATTAATCAGTTGGCATTTGAAAAGTGTTTACCAAAACAAATTTTCATCATAACCAAATCTTACTCCCATACAAGATTTTTTAAAGATAACAACACGTAAGCCGGATAGTATTAACAATTTTTTTTTTCAATTTCACATGGCGACCTGATGGGTTAAAGATATGTTTGATGGAATCCAGACCAAATAATCCAGCATTTTCAGCTTGAAAATCCATCAAACGATCATGAGGCCTATTGATTTTTGATAGTAATAAATCGGTGATTATATTCACCATATATGCGGTGCATCGGAAGTACGGAAGAAAGAGTAAGTAGGGTTAAACCAAGATTGTTATTTGGGACAGAAGAAAGACAATCTTCTTCGAAAACCCCTATTGGCAAAAGAGGAGGGGGAGTTACAGAGAAAACCACAGATAGAGACAGAGGGTCTCTTAAGCATAGAATTGTTAGGAGCTGATGAGTAAGTGTAACTTGGACTTCTTTTCCTCATATGTATACTCATCGTCATTTGCATCCCCATTGGCATATGTGATGTGTTGCATTTTTAACGTATTCTAACTATCGTTTTGCAAGGTTTTCCGAGTCCTTATCGAGTCTTTTAGCCTATTTGGAGTCATTTAAGGTCAAAAGGCGTTTTAGGGAGAAACTGGAGCAACATGGTCGAGGAAACGCACGGAACTGAGCAAGGAGGCAGAATCGATCGATGCCAAATTCCAGGAGATCAGAAATCGATCGATGCGACATGTGCATCGATCGATGGGGATTTCCAGGAGATTCAGAATCGGTCGATGCAACTCGTGCATCGATCGATGGAGTTCCGACGGAAGATGAAATCGATTGATGCGACGTGTACATCGATCGATGGAGTTTTACAGGAAGATTGAAATCGATCGATGGCCATGGTGCATCGATCGATGGAGTGCCAACGTGAAAAAAGGAAATTTCGGGCTTTTCCTGTTTTGGCCCAAATTTGCCTTATCTCGACCCCAGTGTATCAAGTTTTGGCGCCGTTGCCGGGGACCAATAACGTTGCCTACGAGTCTTGGACGAAAGTTCAGACTAAGAATTTTTATTTTCGTTACTAATTAGTTCTATTTTTGCTCTTTTTCGCGTGTTTCAGGTGTATGATGATAACACCATATTTTACATGTTTTTAGGGCTTTATTTTCATAGGTTTTTAATTTTACTTTGTATAGTTTTGAGATATTTTCATGCATTTGAGTCTTTTTTTCTCCTTGTCATGTGTGTTTCGTTGCATTTGCATTGCATTTGTAGTCTTTTTTAGGTGTTCTTGGAGGCAAAGGGAAGGAGAGACTTAAGCATGGATGAGAAATAAGACAAGAGGAGCAAGAAAAGATGAAGCACACACTTTTAGAAGAAAAGTGTAGAAGGGAAATGTAGAGGCCATCCGACGTGCTTTAATGATCGACTCATATGAAGGGTTTTCATATGGATTTAGCTTCGGCGGTCTTCATGAAAGTCGTAGATTCTTGAGTTAGCTTTCCAATGGAGGTGGGTTCAAGTCATTCGGAGTAGCGTTTCAAAAGATACATCACATTTAGTGAGCATATGTCCGTCTGACCCTCAGACAGACAGAAGTCACATCGGGATGGCACATCGGGGTGATGCATACCGATGTGACTTATGTCAAAAGATTTTTCTATAAATACCCCTCTTATGTTGTAAAAAAACCCTAAATTTTCTTCTTGTAACATTGGGGGCTCGACCCAAACTCTCTCTTTTGAGGAATTTTGATTGTTCTTCATACAAATGCCATTCTAGAGATTTCTTCACTCTATCTTTATATTATGTTTATTTGATTCTTGTTATTCATTTCTATGTCTTTTTCTCTTGTGTTCTTCATGTTCTTCATGAATTGACTTTTTGTTGGATTTTGGATTTTGTTTGATTTGGATGGTTTGATGGTTGATTGTTGATGCTTAGGATTAGATAAACATTTGTTCTCATGTTAGGAGAGGTCTTAATGCTAAAATCGAATTGACAACTCATTTCTAGAACCTTAGACATTTCTCGCCCGGAAGGTGTTCGACGAAATGTCTAGAAAATTTCCAAGCATGCAATTCAATTCTTAACCAATGGAAATTGATGATTAAGGTGAATTGTTGACTTGTATGGACTAATGCTTAATGATTATGGATCATTTAGTTGCGAATGGAAGTTCTTGATAACTAGATGATTTGTAAATGGATTAGTATCATGGAAGTGAACTAATCTACTTGTGTGATCCATGTCATAAGAATGAATGTGCATTGAATGTTTAGGCATCTTTAGTCAATGGTTGATTGATGGTTAGATGATGATGATTTAGGATGATCTTGGATGAGTCTTTCACTTAGGTTGGTTCTTAATGCTAGATTTGACATGATAAACCGAAACCTAGTATTACACCTTAGATTAGGTAGATTTTTGGTCTCATCCCATGCATTAGGGATAGATTCGAGTAAGCGGTGTTAGTACTAGATTAGGTTTGTTCATTCGTTTCTAGATCTTAGGCATTTTACTCATGACTCGAGTTTAAATGAATTGCTTGATCCGAACCTTTTGTGAGCTATGCATATCCTAGCCAACGGAAGTTGATGTTTAGGGTGTTTAATGAACAATTGGAATTGTTTCTTTAATGCTTGTTGATTACTTAATCACAAATGGAAGTTTGTTCTTGATTAAGTAATTAACAAAGTGATTAGTGCCATGAAAATGGATTAGTCATATTTGTGAATTCCATGTTCTAAGATAGTGATTAATGCTTCCAAGTTATTCATTGTTTGATTGTTACCCATCTCATTGATAGTTTAGTTCACGATTCAACATTTTAGTTTTGTGTTTTGTTTTCCTTCTTGCATTTGTTTTCTTTTCTCATAAACATAAAAACCCAAAAAGATTTGCTCTACCTTAAGAAGTTTCTTGCATTCTTAGTGCTTCAATCTTAACCCCTTATGGATTGACATCTCAAGTACTACAATGACATGAGTACACTTAGGAAATTGAACACGAAAATATCCCGTATCATATTACCAGAAGCGAAGGTTCTAGAAATCTGCTTCAGGTAAACAACGAGGAGCTAGCACGAACAGAACGAGAAAACAACAGAAGAAGGAGAGAGATGGCTCACCTACCAGGAAACTGTGATCTCCAAAACCCACTCGGTGATGATGGCCATCAGATTGAGTATGATGCAGCAGGGAATCCCATAAACCCTCTTCTTCATGCTCGTGACGATGTCATTGATCCTAATGATGGTGATGATGCTGCTACTGCTCAAAGGCAAGCTGAGGAACTTCAGAGGCAAGCTGATGAACTTCAGAGGCAAGCTGCTGCAGCACATCAGAGACAATTGCAGGCTCGGATGGCTGCAAATCAGAGGAATGGTTGACAACCTCCACGCCAAGCAATTGGCACCATCGACATTCCTCATGCTTTCTATCAAGATAGGGCTGCTATTCGCCCACCGCCTATTCAGAGGCAGAATTTCGAGATAAAACCTCAGATTATCTCTCTTGTCAAGCAGCACTTGTTTTATGGGAAAGCTACTGAGAATCCCATGGATCACATTGAGACCTTTGAGGAGATCTGCAGCACGACTAGTGCCAATGGAGTTCCTGCTGATTATCTGAAGTGCAAGCTCTTCTCATTCTCTTTGAGTGACAGAGCTCTGAGGTGGCTTAAGTCGCTCGCTCCTAGTTCTCTGACGACTTGGGAATGAAAGGGTGGCACTATTCGCCTACACCTTAGAATGAAAGGGTGGCACTAAAATAAATCGGGGATTCAGTGGCAGAAACCATCAGTACTCGCGTTCCATCAGCCATGAACCCTGCGAAAAGATAGTGAGAAAAGAATAAGTCTGGGGGAGAGAAAGAGTACCAAAGTTGTGTAGTTGTCTTGTCATGATATCGAAAGGAAAGAGTCTAGAAGGTCCTTGGCACTATGATCTTTCGATGAGACCCAGAGATGATGGCCTTTGAATTATTCTGTGAGATAATGTGGTGAATCTGGGAAAGCTGCAATGCCCGCGGAGAAGTACATGGTGGTTTGATTTGAAGTTGGTTAAACAATATATGGATTACTAAGTTGATGGTCATTGCAGAGTTCTAAAGAAAAGGTGAATCTCCGTGTTTTCAAACCTCTTCCTTGTTCTTGGTTTCTATGTTTGCTTGAAGACAAGCAAAAACCTAAGTCTGGGGGAGTTGATGTGTTGCGTTTTTAACGCATTCTAACTATCGTTTTGCAAGGTTTTTCGAGTCCTTATCGAGTCTTTTAGTCCATTTGGAGTCATTTCAGGTCAAAAGGCGTTTTAGGGAGAAACTGGAGCAACATGGTCGAGGAAACGCACGGAACTGAGCAAGGAGGCAAAATCGATCGATGCACTCCTTGCATCGATCGATGCCAAATTCCAGAAGATCTGAAATCGATTGATGCGACGTGTGCATCGATCGATGGGGATTTTTAGGAGATTCAGAATCGATCGATGCACGAGTTGCATCGATCGATGGAGTTCCGACAGAAGATGAAATTGATCGATGCGACGTGTGCATCGATCGATGGAGTTTTACAGGAAGATTGAAATCGATCGATGGCCATGGTGCATCGATCGATGGAGTGCCAACGTGAAAAAAGGAAATTTCGGGCTTTTCCTGTTTTGGCCCAAATTTGCCTTATCTCGAATCCAGTCGACCCCAGACCTTTTTAGACCTGTTTTCTGTCAATTTTTACATCACGCTTTATCTTTCTATCATCAAGACTTGGTTTTTGCTTTGTAAGCTTTGGGAGACGAATCTCTGACTCATCATCTCTTGAGAAGAATTTCTGAACCCTTTTGGATTTCTGATTTATTTGATTATGATTTCATCTTCATCTCTTTGTGTTTTCTCTGTTTCCATGTCTGAGTAATCCTCATATTAGGTTTTTAGGATTTCAAGGAATTCTCCATGAATCACTGAAACGGATCTATTAGATTAAGGAATTACATAGGATTCTTCATCTATTGTTGGAATTAAAGCTTAGACTAGATTGATCACCTAGTTTCTGATCTTAGGATTAACCTGAACATCAAAAGTGATTTAGGTTTCCTGATAGAACATAGATGAGCAAATTGTCCTTGGCCAAAGAAAGATGATGCCAAGGCGATTTGTGAACTTATTAAACCTGAACATTAATGCTTGCCTAGAACTGTAAGGTCAAACGACAGTTTCGATTCTTAGGTTATTAGGCATAGTAGTTAGTACCACGACAGTGGGCTAGCTAGACATTCATGTTTGAGTTCGAGAACGGTTCTTGATTACCTCCCTAATCGATAGTTTGTTTAGTGAATATGGATTTCCTGCGAATTACCTGAGGACCTAGCGCTTTCTCTTGTCGAATTCACATCGTTTCATTAGTTATTCTTAGTTTTAGAAGTTACAAACCACAAACAACCTTCATTCGTCTTAGATTTACTTTCATCTTGCATTCTCGTAGTGTTGCATTTGGTTTTTGTGGATTCGATCCCTACATTACTACTTCGATAGCTGTGCTCTTGCAGTAGTTACTTTTAGGGTTAAACTCTGAGTGTATCAATATGCATCTTCCTCTTCAGTTTAACCGCTCAACTTCCATTTGGTTGAGAAGTTAAGCCAAATCGTTTTCTCAATCTACCCACCAAGTTCATCTATTTAAAACCAAAAATTTATGAAAGAACCTAAGCCTAAGAATCGTATCGAATAAGCTCCATCCACACCAACCAAGCGACCAGAATTTGACTCCATTGCAGTTCCGTTTGCTATTGGCTTTGGCTGGAACATGGGAATGGAAACATGACTCTTCCGTGACGGGAGTCACAAGGTGTATCCAGTCACCGGTTAACCAACCCGGTTTCTTAGTTGGAGGGTATTCTATGTGGTACAATGGATCCCTCTGTTTGTGTTGATAAGTTGTAGAGTGTATTATTGATCTCTCCTTTTGTGATAGGCTTTTTGATATTAGTATCCTGTAAAATCACTTCATCAGTACAAAAGAGAATATTTCAATTTAAATATTTTGTAACTTGTCTCAAAAATAAAATTTAAGGTTAGTTGAGTGACAAAATAGTTTTTCTTTTTTAGTTAAAAACGTAATCCACTCTTTTAATATTCATTAGCTATAATTATATTTCCATTACACTTTTCAACATTAGTAACCATATTAGAATCACTTTCTGTGTGACCGGAGACTCCAAAATCGACGTTTGTTTTCTTCGGAAATACAATTTTTGATTATTTTTTCGGTCTCGAGGTATTTCAATGAAATCAACATAGTCTTTCTTAAATAATCACTTATATTCTGGCATATCCAAGTATTGATTTCTTCTTTAACATCAATTCTATCTAAAAGTAGAAATCGTGACACCCAACATAATTTGACTTTGCTTCCCTTTATCCTTTATCATTTATATCTTTATTCTCTTTTGAGTTTTTTTCTCTTCCCTTCTTCGTATTATTTTGTTCTTCTTCTTTTCATTCTCTCTTCTCACACTTTACTTACATTTTTAATGTTTCTCTATCTCGGACACCCTTTGTCGCTTTCTCCCTCCCAATTATGTTCCAAAGATTAACACAAAATCCATAATCAATGAACAAAATAAAACCCATCTCAAAACCACTTCAATCATCACATAATCTTTTTTTTTTTTTTTTTTTGATGAAATATGAAATTTATTCATCTTTGTAGGGAATATGTACATATGAGTTTAAATATAAGAACCTAAGCTGCTAAAAAGATGAAATTACAAAGCTGTGAAATAAAATGTTGTATCATCCCTTCCCTATCTTCTCGCAAACCATCGTTGCATCAACTCATGAATTCTTGGATTGGAAGTGTAGTTCAAAGATGTGATTCTGCTTCGGATTAGCTTATCAATGTGCTGAACGAGCTGGCTCACCGTGTTGTAGTTCGTCTGATGAATACGCGAATTCCTTTCTCGCCAAACCGAATATATTATGACTTGAAAACAGAGTCGGATAAGGATTTGATGCTGGTGATCATTCCGTTGTGTGGTCAAAGCCCGAATAGTCTCTGTCCAATCAGGAGTTTGCCTATTCCGTAACAAGTTCCCCACAGTCTCACACCATACCGTATATGAGTAAGGACACACAAAGAATAAAGGTCCCTTGTCTCCTCTGGTTCACCGCATAAAACACAAGGTTGATAGGCTCCCCATCGTCGCATACGGTCCCCCGTTGACAGCCTATTATGCACAGCGAGCTGATATATCATGGTTTTTACCCATTTTTAACCATGATATAAATCTTATTTATAGAGTCTTTCTAGTATTTTTGGAGTCTTTTTGAGTATTTTCAGGTTTTATGTGACTTTGGGAGAAAATAGCTGTTTTGGGTGAAAATGAGCATATGAAGATGCAAAATCATGTAGAGACGTCAGAAGTTTGGCATTCGTTGAAGAACTTCCCACCGATGGATTGAGCTCAAATTTTGATACAAGACAGATCAATGGATTAGCTTTCATTTGGAAGTGGTTTGAGGCCACTCCAACGGTGCGATCAAAAGTTATGCCAGTTTTCGTGAAGACAGTCCAGTCTGGCGAGCAAAAGAAGCAGTGTGTCGATCGATACCACTAATGGTGTCGGTCGATACCGACTGCAGGAACACAGGAAACGCGAATTTTTACAAGTCTGGAGAGTTTGCACCTTGGTCCAGAAGTCTTTAATTATTACAAGAAGCCCCATAACGTGTTTTAGCATTATAATTAGGTTTTTCAGCCACTTTTGTTGGTTAAGCTTTATTTTACTCTTGAGACTTTGAGAGAGATTTGTTACAGGGTTTTTGGGAGACGATTCTGAACCCCTTTGTTTCTTATTGATTTCTTCTATGCAATTCTATTCATCTATAGTTTATGTTCCATTACTCATGTCTGAGTAGATCCACTTTAGGTTTAGGGTTTTCTCATAAAGGATTTCATTGAGTGCTGGTAATTGATTAGTTAGGATTCATAATCTGAATTAGTTCTTCACCATAGGTTGTTCTCAAAGCTAATTCTAGGTTGACGAATCTGGAACTTAGATCTTAGGTTAAATAATTAGGCACGACAGTGCAATTGATAATCTGACAGAACTTAGGGTGAACAAAATAGCTAGACGCAAAGAGATTTGGTTTAGTTGTTTTGTGAACATATCAAACCTGAACTTTAAAGCTGGTTTAGATCTTTAAGATTTGCAAAGAAATTTGGGATTCTGGGATTTAGACTTAGATAATTCTCGCAACGACAGTTGGTTAATTATAGCTTAATGATTTGAGTTCAAGAACCGTGCATAACATGAATCCTGATTAATTGTTTTATCTGCATTCTCTGATTTCCTGAGAAATACCATGAACATATCCTTCCTCCATTTAATTACAACTCTTTTGATTTCGTTTATTGCTTTATGTTTCATTTATTTACTTAGCTTAATTCAACTATAAATAATCTATTGTGTGATTTTTGAGTCTCTGTGGATTCGACCCCTACTATACTGCAGCTATAACTTTAGTACTTTTAGGGTATTAATTTTGAGCTTATCACGAACCATGAGATAAAACCACATCTCGGTATTGATTGACCAAACCAGATCATCCTCCACCAAGTAACCTTCGGAGAATGAATGCGCAGGAGATCCCATGTGGAAGAGGACGGGAATTGAGGTCGGCTCTCTCCTGGCTTGTGCCGCCATTGATAAACATCGAGCCCACTGTCTGCTAGAGGCCCCGGATGTGTTCTGATTTGCGCTATTAAGGGATCGAGATGACGTGCTCTTGTGCGACGGATTCGCCAACCGTTTGGACCATAAGCTGCAGCTACCGTTGCTGTGATGGGAATCCCAAACAAATGAGGTCCTGCCAGCCCCGTTAAATCAATTAGCCGTCCCTGTGCTAGCCAGTTGTCATGCCAAAAGGATAGTGTGCGGCCATCACCAACCTCTCCGCTCAAAAATGTAGCCGCTAGTTCTCTTAGTTTGAGAAGTTTTCTCCAGATCCATGAACCCAATGTCGTGCCCGGTACATAACCTCTTCTGACGTAGATGCATAGCATTTCTCCATTGCAAAGTTCTCACAAATTTATGTCGGATCTCCAATGCTTGCAAACTCTACGATCACCTGTTTTCCGAGTGAATATTTCAATAATCACAAATTCTTGTCGTGTACTCATCACATTACATTCTCCACCACTTCCTTTAACTTTGCATTGTGAATTTTCTATCAGATCTCCATAGCTTTCTAACTCTACGACCACCATATATTTTTTCAGTAAACATTTCAACAATCACAAATTCTTGTCGGATTACTGTTCAATCATCATATTATACCTTCTCCATCACCTCCTTGCGCGACAAACTAATTTAGAACAACATTACAGTTGTATATATAATTTTATAATATCGTGCACGGATCTAATAAATATTGAAAAATTATTTAGTTTATATTTACTTTTAGTATAGTAAGACGTACATTTAAAGCACATGATGAGAATGAGAAAATATCAGAGACGGAGAAGAGGATGGAGATGCTAGATTCAACTTGCCGTTATATAATCTGATGCAAAGTTTTTCTCTGCATATGATCTCATTTAGCTGGCTATTTTTTTTTAAGTTAGGTGTTGATTGGTTCACCCGCTATCACCCGCAAACATAGCGTTTGCGGTTGGTAGCGTTTGATAACAATCATAGAAATCGCTTCATACCGCTTTGTATCGTTTTGTACCGCTGAAAATCAAAAGCTCCTTCCCCCAAGCGTTTGCGGTTGTGGGCGCGGGTGGGTTAAAAAAAAAAAAAATCTCAGTCCCGCAAGTAAACAGAAAAGGGAAAAAAAAACTGTCATCCACTTTAAACAGAAAAGAAAAAAAATTATGGATCACGTAAAAGAAAAAAAAAATCATATCAAAGCTGAATCTATTGTATTGTTACCTATATATTTTGCCTTAGCAACTACCACGTTTTCTATCAAATTCTAATCTTCATACAAACTGAAATCATAACTTTTATACAAGTTGAAGAAAGTCAAGACACAAGCTTAAGTACCATAATATTTTGTTTAATTAATCGATAGTTTTTTTGTTAATTTTCAATATGCTTTCTCTCTTTTAAGAGTTTTGAAATCTATGTTTTATGATTCACATGGATATGTTTTTGAAAATGGATATATGTTTCAATTGATTAACATGGATATGTTTTTGAAATTGGATATATGTTTCAATTGATTATTATTATGAAGCTTATTTGTTTTTGAATAACTATTCAGTATTTTATTTATGATTTTTTATTATTAATTATGTTGAACTAGTGGTTTTGATATTTAGCATAATAATATAGTTTTGGTGTTTTTTATAATGATATATTATGTTTATTTTGATAAGTTTATGTTTAACCGCTAGTACATCCGCTGGGTAGCCAGCCAAAAATGTCCCGCAAACGGACCCATTTTCAACAATTAAACCAGTCGTGCAAACCGCTTAATAACTTTCGAAACCGCAACCGTCCGCTTCCGCAAACTCCCGCACCCGCAACTGCACCCGCAACTGCACCCTCTGCGTTTAAACCAATCAAGCCCTTATTTCTATCACCGATAGTTTCTACCTTTGAGCATCATGATAAAATATGGTCTACAACCTTATCTTTTCTTCCTTTATATTTCATTTAATAACGAATTTATTTCTTATTGCCATAAAATGAGATTTATAGATGATTAAAAAATTAATTTAAACACATGGAAGAGAGCTAATAAACAATTATTGGAATAATACAATAGAGAACACACGATCATCATATGCATTTTCTGTTGCTTTTTGTAAGTATATACACATTTCCATCTTGTAACGAATTTACGTAGACCATGGTATATATTTTTTTTTCTGAAAAACAATTTTGTTTTGCAGTTCCACGACCACCACTATGGTGTCAAAAAAGTTCTGCATAACGATTCTGTTCTCTTGCAAGCTTTCCCACTGTTTTTGGGGTTTCACAATTACTTTGTCATATATGGCCTGCAAAACATAAGAGAGAAAATAATTCAGATGATTATATAAAAAAAATACTATATTAGATTAACATGTTTTAGCAAACTAAAGACATGATAAAAATGCCAACTAAAGGCATGATAATATACACTTCTACTTGAAGCTGGGAATTGCGGTTGTTGAGCAATAAGATTGAACTTACTTTTAGTTTCTCTCTTATATTCTCTCACACAATAGAAAGCTCAAGATCATCTAAATGGTTTTTTCAAATAATATTATTACGCATATATGGAAGTTTCTTAACATGCATCCCGTAAGAGTTCAAAACAGAAAACAAAACAACTGACCTAGTTAGTAAATCACAATCTATCTCCATATCAGAAACCCAAGAATCACCTCTACGCCTGATTGCAACCATAACCTCACATCAGACACCTAGGAGTTCTCTATAGAGGAATCTCTCAGACTGCTCCACAAAGATATATATGTTACAGCAAACACTTTATTTCACATAATTTTCGGATGCATTTTTTATAATAGCAGCTAAACAACATAGTGTTCAATACCTTAGCTATGATGAAGTAGAATAAGTAACCTACCGAGTTTCCAACGAATGTTGTAGCACCGAATGGTTGAAGACAAAATTGGTATGTGTCTTCTCTTCGATACGGCTCTGCTAGATAAATGCATTGAAATTTCTGCATATTCTGAACTGTAGTTGTATTCGCCGTTTGATCTGCTTGAGGCTTTGCAAGAGTACAATTCAATATATATATATGACCTATAAGATAATGGGGCAAACATTAAAATATCGACAAAAGGATGGAACAGAGTATATATAAAAAGTTTGTTTTGTAATGAGTTGTACCTTCAATCTCATATTTTCCCGTGTTTTTCAAGCTTTCATGATGATTGTCCTCTCTGCATAGTGCACAAAACTGTATCTATTGTCTTCCTTTACTGGTTTTACCAGTGGAATCACCACTTCGACTTTTTGATGCAACCTAGCTTACAATTGGGGCATTATCATCAAGATTATAACTCGGATTTGGCATATTTGTCTCGAATACTCAGCACATTCATGGTTGTAATACTCGATGAAAGCAAATTAAAGAGTGTGGCCCATATTTTGTGCTCTTGTGATTATACCAAAACCAAATCGAAAATTGATCGAGTGAAAAAGGTATGCATTGAACTTCTTCAAAAAATTCACTTCCACAAGTTACAATTAAACATGAACACAAGAAGAAGGTTGTAGAGATCAATACATATACACTATAACCTGAAACTTATCCAAGTAGTAGGAGGCAAACCTTTGGGAGTGCGACATTTTGAACGCCTGGATCAATACTATTTGCTGCTTTCATAATGTATGTTTCAGTCCAATGTCTAGGAAGATTACCAAAAAAGATATGATGATTTGCTTGAATAATCAAATATTTTATCCTTTTACCCTATTAAATGACAATATGTAAACAAACAAATAAGAGCCAGAAAAAATCTAAAACCCCAAACAATCAAAAATGCGAAGCAAAAACTGTGTACATAGCGGAAGGTTCATTACCAATCACGGGTAAAAGCCAACGTTAATGCCCACGTTGAATCTTCTCATTTACACCCGAGATTTGAACCCTCCAGTCTTTTGCTTCAAAACAAATATTTGTCCACCTTCAAGTCTTCAACTCACCTTTGTGCAAAGAAAAAACAATCAAAACCGTGTTACAACACACAAATGCAGAGCTAGAGAGTAACGAAATTGCTTCTTATGAGCTCCTTAAGGTCTTCATAGAGAGCACGAAGATAGGCCTATTCAAAGTGAATTATGAAGTCTGCAATGGAGATATGGAAAGTTTCGTCTGAGGTTGCGGCTTTTAGGATCTCTGTTCTGGCGAGTTTCTCCTCGCTTGCCCCACCTAACTCCAACTACTGAGTTGGGTTTGATTTGAGCTGATGCTTTAAGCGTTTTGAAATCTTCTACAAATCAGAAAATTAAGGGAAAATTGAGAAAAAGACCGAAAAAGCAAGACCTAGATAATGCAACAGATAATAGCACAAGATGATGCAACAAATATTGGCACACGATTTCTTCAAACCAAAATTCACTATATTATTTTAATGAATTTAGTCATACAAAAGCTTTTCAAAACCATACAAGTCTTGGAAGATCCTCTCTTGATTTCCTTACAAGAAACCTTGAAAACCTTTTTTTGCCTTAAAAACTTTAAACTCTTTCTGCATGAGTTTCTAAGACCTAACTAGTCATATATTTATAGCGACTAACACACAAATCTTTTCCTAATTCTACATAAATTAGAAAAAGCCCAATTTTTTTTCTTTTAAGTCTTTTTCCTTTTCTTATTTGATGTCTTCTTTTTTCCTTTGTTATCTTTAGGTTGTTGATTGTAGACTTCGACTCTATCTTGAACTAACTTGTCCAGCTCAGCAACAAGTCTCCACGCCAGCTTTCCTTGTGTCATCTGTTTATTGCCCAACAAAGTGTTCTTGTGTCTACTGTTTATTGCTCTAAATTTGGGACCAACAATTGGTATCAGAGCATTGCTCTAAACTTCTATCTTCATGGGCTTATCAGAAGGTCATTCTTCATGGGCTTAAACACAAGCAAATTACTAAGGCCCATTCGACAGAAATAGCCCGAGAAGCAAAAGAAGGACAACCGTGCTTTGCTATCACGATCCAGACAAACGACGAGGTCGTCCCCTCTATTCCCGACGACTTACGCCGTCTGTTGCAGAAATTCGAATCGGTGTTTCAGGTGCCGACAGAGATGCCCCTGATTCGCGAAATCGAGCACCACATCACCTTGAAGGAAGGTGCAGACCCGGTTAATGTTCGACCATACCGTTATGCACACTTTCAGAAGGAGGAGATCGAGCGACAGGTTGAGGAAATGCTTCGATCCGGCTTTATTCAACCCAGCTCTAGTCCGTTCTCCTCACCAGTACTTCTGGTCAAGAAAAAAGACGGATCGTGGCGGTTTTGTACCGATTACTGTGCTCTCAATGCCGTCATAGTGAAGGACAGATTCCCCATACCCACCGTCGAAGACATGCTGGATGAATTGCACGGCGCCACCATCTTTTCGAAGCTGGAGTTGACTGGTGGTTACCATCAAGTTCGGGTGCATTCACCAGACATTCCCAAGACCGCTTTTCGTACTCACAATTGCCATTACGAGTATTTGGTGATGCCGTTCGGGTTATGCAATGCGCCATCGACATTCCAGGCATTAATGAACTCCATTTTCCGCAGTCACCTACGAAAATTCGTTCTGGTATTTTTCGATGATATTTTGATTTATAGCCGTTCTACTGATGAGCATTTGGAGCATGTGCGTGTGGTTTTGGAGATACTGCAGCACAACAGGTTGTTTGTTAAGCTCCAGAAATGTGAGTTCGGTAAAACGGAACTAGAGTGTCTTGGCCATATCATCTCAGCCGAAGGAGTGAAAGTGGATCAGCATAAGATAAAGGCTATGACTGATTGGCCAGCGCCAACGAACGTGACGGAGCTGCGTGGGTTCCTCGGTCTCACAGGATATTATCGAAAGTTCGTAAAAGACTACGGCATCATCGCAAGACCCCTCACGAATCTGTTAAAAAAGGGAAAGTTTGAATGGAGTGGAGAAGCTGAAACGGCCTTTACAAGCTTGAAAGCAGCTATGACATCAACTCCTACGCTGGCCTTACCCAATTTTTCTATTCCTTTTGTGATACAGACAGATGCTTCCGGAGATGGAATTGGAGCAATCTTATCACAAGAAAGAAAGCCAATAGCGTTCATGAGCAGGTCTCTTGGTGTAGCAAAACGAAACTGGTCCACATACGCGCGAGAAATGCTAGCTATAGTGATCGCCATACGAACGTGGCGGCCTTATATCTTGGGGAGACGGTTCACTATACAAACAGATCAACGAAGCTTGCGGTTCATCTTAGAACAGCGTATCCTCACGCCGGAGCAGCAAAAGTGGATGGCAAAACTCGTGGGATATGACTATGAGATAACCTATAAACCAGGCTCGGCAAATGCTGCCACTGATGCTCTTTCTTGACGCTTTGGAAGTCCTTGCCTTCTCGCTATTAGCAGCCAGCACACTGCCTTGTGGGACGAACTCAGACAACTACAGGTGACTGAGCCATATCTGATCAGAATTGGGAAACTGGCAACAACAGCTCCAGGACAGCCTTATTCCACTCGCAATGGCCTGCTTTGCTTTCACAATCGAGTGGTAATTCCTCCTGGTTCTCCTTTTATCACTTCATTGTTGCAAGAGTATCACAACACTCCTAGTGGCGGTCATTCTGGTGTTTTGCGCACGTTTAAACGTCTTGCGCAACAGTTCTTTTGGCCAGCCATGCATAAGACGGTCAGAGATTATGTAGCAGAGTGTGATACATGCCAGCGCGCTATATACGAGAGTATCTCTCCCGCAGGGTTACTTCAGCCATTACCGGTACCAAATCAGATATGAGAGGATATATCTATGGATTTTGTTGATGGTCTCCCACGCTCAAACAATCATACATCAATTCTGGTGGTGGTCGATCGTCTTTCAAAATCAGCTCACCTCGTTCCACTCTCTCACCCTTATACGGCCAGGTCTGTGGTATCCATATTCATTGATTTCATTGTCAAGCTTCATGGTATTCCTAAGTCTATTGTGAGTAACCGTGATCCAGTGTTTGTGAGCTCATTTTGGCGTGAATTGTGGCGTTTGTCGGGTACAAAATTACGCATGGCATCAGCCTATCATCCGCAAACGGATGGACAGACCGAGGTCGTCAATCGTTGTATCGAACAGTTTCTGCGCTGCTTTGTTCATAACCGGCCAAAACAATGGAGTTTCATGCTTCCATGGGATGAGTATTGGTATAACACAACATATCATTCATCTATTGGTATGACGCCTTTCAAGGCTCTCTATGGACGTGATCCGCCTTCACTTGCTGGGTATGAATTGGGTAATACAAATATTCAAGAGTTGGATGAGCAATTAATGGAACGTGACGAGATTCTTAAGGAGCTGAAGACTCACTTGGAAGCTGCAAATAATCGAATGAAACAACATGCAGATTCTAAGAGAAGGGACATCAGTTTCGACGTTGGTGATTGGGTCTTTCTCAAGTTACAACCGTATCGACAACACACCATCTTCAGAAGGACTTCACAGAAGCTGTCAACAAGGTATTTTTGTCCTTTTCAAGTTGCAGAACGCATCGGACCAGTTGCTTACAGATTGAAGTTGCCTGAAGGTACACGAGTCCACTCTGTTTTTCATGTGTCACTTTTGAAAAATTGAGTGGGTTCTGATGAACCAACGGCGGGGTCATTACCTCCTCTGCGTGCAAATGGGCTGTTGCGTTTGATCCCATAACGTGTTCTCCAAGTTCGTGAGGTTCTCAAGGATGGCAACAAGACACATGAGGTTTTGGTTCTTTGGAGGGCTTACAACGTGCGGATGCAACTTGGGAGAATCTCCAGCAACTCAAGGAAAGCTTCCCAACACTTAATCTTGAGGACAAGATTCATCTCGACCGGGGGAGTAATGATGGAGTTACGTTGGCTAAACCAGAAAGACGAGTCTCGAATCGTACCAAAGTGCCGAACCGGAGATACGTGCAGTAATTGGTTTTCTTTCAATTATTTTGTTATGTCTTTATATTCTTGCTGAGTCAGTAAGTGCTGAGTCAATAAGAAGAAGTGGTCTTCCAATTGTTTAGGAACCAACTTCTTCCACTTTTCCATTTCCGTTTGTTTAGGAGCTACGACTCCTTCTTTGATTTGATTCCTGTGAGAGTCTATATATATATCTATGAGAAAGCCAAAAAGAGCCAATGTTCATTGCCCAACAAAGTGTTCTTGTGTCTACTGTTTATTGCTCTAAATCTGGGACCAACATTATCCAATATCTTTTGGACCAAAGCTTTTGGTACCATTTGAATGAGAAGTTTTGTGTAAGGCATTAATAATGTATTGGTGATTTTCACTTGACTCTTACAAGTCTTTGGTCTTCGTGGTAGCCAAGAGGGAGATATCTCCAAATAGACACAAAGAGTAAATCTTTATACTATAGGCATCAAATCCATATGATATGAAGATTTCTTAGGATCTACAAGATTCTTGTAAATATTTGCATAAGTAACGACAAATGCATGCTAAATTATTTTTTGAGCTAGGACTGTAACTTTATCTTTGGTTTCACTTTCGGTTGGAGTGTAAATTCATATTTGGCTTCATATATAGCTCAAAGTTGTTGAACTAGAATCAAATTTGGTCACCACATCTCTCTGATTTAGTAATATTTATAACACATAGAAAGCTTCGATCAAATTTGAGGCTCCATGTCTCTTTTATTTTGTAAATCTATCTTACTCTAGCTCTTTTAAACTTTGGAGTTGATGGAAATTTTAACTTCATATATTGGACTCCTTAGGTCCACAGAACCACACAAGTTATATAATCTGAAAGTGACCGATTGAAAAAAGATTAGTACTACATCACACCGAGATTTCTACTTATCTGAGCGTAATAAAAAAAACTTCACTCTCATTTTCTTCCCTGCATTATTGTATAAACTTTATACTAAAATCTAAAGCTATAGTCGTAAAATGGAAAGTCGGGTGAAATTAAATTTTAGCTTTTTATGTACAAATTTATTAATGAATCGGAATCGTAATCAAGTTCTTTACGTGTCTTATATTTGTCAACCTAACGTGTCTTTTTGTGGTAAATTCCATCTTGAAGCACTAAACAAGAAGAGTCAACATAGCGAATGTTATCCATTATAAAGAGGACCAAGCTTGCTTCTCCACAAACACACTCATAAACAATCATCTCTCTCACACACACACTCTTTCTCTCTCTCTCTCTCTCAGTCATTAACACACAAAATTATGGAAACAACAAGATGTTCTTCAAGATTCATACCATGTTTAACAAGAATGGGTTCTTGATTCTTCTCTCCATAGTAGAGGAGAAATTCCGCTTCGAGCTAGAACCGGAGCTTGGAGAGTGGCCTAGGTGATGTAGCGACATATCATTATGGGCTGAAGTATACGTTTTTAGCTTTGGATTTTAATTGGGCTTTTAATTAGTTCCTTATTTCCTTTCTTCGATTGATTCACCGTCATAGTTTTAAGGTTTTAACTCTTCTTTCAAGTTGTTTAAATACTTTAGCTTCAGCTCAATTGTTCTTTGGTTTTTGATAGATAAAGAAAAGAGAAGTTCTTCTCAATCTCTTCTGTAAACAGAGTCTTGCGTCTACGTTTACTACAAGATCTTTCGATAATTAACTTAGAGTTGCAAACTCTAGTTTCTTGTCTTTTACGCTTCTAGCTGCTGCAACAGTTGGTATCACAGACAGCAACGTTCCCATGCCGCCTAAGAAGAATCTTCAACAACAACTTGATGAGCAAACCAATGCTCTTCGTGGGGTGATGGTCGAGTTTCAACAGGATTTGCGTCAAGTACTCCAAGACTCGATTGAAGCTGTCTTGCGAGTGGTGCTTCCAGCTCCGCCACAACAGGTTCGTCCTAATCGGAACGCTCCTGTGTTGGATGATGATTCAAAAGTCGATGAGGAGAATCCGCTTGCCGTCGGTAATCAACCACGTCAACAACAACAACGAGCAGTAGGTGATGTTCTTCGAGGGGAAAATCACCGGTGGGAGTCGGGTTTTCGAATCGATCTTCCTGAGTTCGCCGGCGGTTTGCAGGCGGATGAGTTTCTTGATTGGCTCAATACGACGGAGGAGCTTTTGACGTTCAAAGCTGTGCCACATGATATGCGAGTCTCCCTTGTGGCGACGCGTTTTAAGGGTAGAGCTTCGGCGTGGTGGCAACAGCTCAAAGTTCAACGTGCTAACTCGGGCAAGGGTCGGATCAGTTCTTGGGAGAAGATGAAGAAACATATGCGCCGTTACTTTTTACCGTATAATTATGCTCGGACGATTTATACCCAATTTCATAATCTGCGCCAAGGTAGCAAAAGTGTCGAAGATTATGCTACATAATTTTTCTCGTTGTTGGCTCGAAACAGTTTACGTGAAATAGAAGAGCAATTTGTTTCTCGCTTTATTGGAGGCTTAAGACAACAGATACAGAATCAACTTCTTCAATTCAACCCGGCATCTATTTCCGAAGCACACCAACGAGCAGTATTAATCGAACAAAACTTGAGAAGTTCTTCGTGGGCAGCTAATTCTAGCTCGCGTTTTCGAACCAGTACCTCGGGGGAATCAGGTATTACAGCCAAAACGGAACAGCCAACATCATCAGAAAACAACGGAGTCATCACGGTACCAAAGGCGACTCGCACAATCACATTTAAATGCTTCAATTGTGGCGAAACAGAGCATCATCAATCCGCCTGTCCTAAACGGTTTTTTTCGGTGACGATGAGATTGTATTTGCTGAGGAGGTTGAGGAGCAGCAACAAATCGAACCTGGAGAACGTGTCACGGGCGATACAGGTGATGTGTTAGTTATTCGGAGAAATTTTCTTCTACCACAGGTTGAAGAGTCTTGGTTACGAAGCAACATTTTTCGTTCTACATGTACGATTCGAGGCAAAGTCTGTCGCCTTATAGTGGATTTGGGAAGTTGTACGAATGTTATTTCGGAAGAAGCTGTGACTAAATGAGCTCTTTTTACATAGCCTCACCCAACCCCGTATCGACTTGCATGGTTGAATAGCAAGACCGATATGTGAATTTCCAGAAGATGCCGCGTCCCCTTTTCGATTGGATCAAGTTACAAGGATTTGATATATTGTGATGTGGTTCCAATGGACGCTTGTCACTTGCTCCTAGGTCGTCCATGGCAGTACGACCGACTAACGGTTCATGATGGTTTCCATAACACTTACACTTTCAGCTTTGAAGGGAAACGTATTATATTACTCTCCTCCCGTCGCAGGAAACTACGACTCCTACTACGTCTGAACAAAGCATTATGTCATCTCCAGAACTAGTGGAACAATCTCAGCCTGTGCTATTTGTTAACCATGCACAGTTTCTTGAAGAGTGTGCAAAAGCTGATGGTGGTGTGGTTCTAATTCTTAAACCATCTTCGACTCCGTCGCATTGCGAGATTCCGCCAGCATTCAAAGATCTGGTCACTGAGTTTGAAGGCGTTTTTCCAGAGGAGCTTCCATCGGGTCTTCCTCCCTTGAGAGACATTCAACATTGCATTGACTTGGCTCCCAACGCTGCACTTCCGAATCGACCGCATTATCGTATGTCTCCACAAGAACACGATGAACTTCGACGACAAGTGGAAGAACTACTGTCCAAAGGGTACTTGCGTGAGAGCCTTAGTCCTTGTGCCGTGCCCGTTCTTCTCATCCCGAAGAAAGATGGATCGTGGCGTATGTGTGTTGACAGCCGTGCGATCAACAAAATCAATGTTCGTTATCGGTTTCCAATACCACGTTTAGATGATCTTCTTGATCAAATCGGATCGGCAACCATCTTTACCAAACTCGATCTTAAAAGCGGATACCACCAAATTCGTATTCAGACTGGAGACGAATGGAAAACGGCGTTTAAAACGCGTGAAGGGTTATTTGAGTGGCTGGTGATGCCCTTCGGTTTGTCCAATGCGCCAAGCACATTTATGAGGGTTATGAACCAAGCTTTACGGTCATTCATAGGTCATTGTGTTGTCGTATATTTTGATGATATACTAATTTTTAGCTTATCTATTTCAGATCATTTGGAACACTTACGAGATGTCTTACTAGTTTTGAGGCGCGAAAAACTGTTCGGAGCCATTAAAAAGTGTGCCTTTGGCGTGTCTCAAGTGTTGTTTCTCGGCTACATTGTTTCAGAGAAGGGACTAGCGGTTTTTCCAGCCAAAGTGGAAGCCATTCAGTACTCTTGGCCAACACCTCGTACAGTGACTGAAATTCGTAGCTTTCACGGTTTGGCCTCTTTTTATCGGCGATGTATTCATCATTTCAGTAGCATTATGGCGCCGATTACTGATTGTATTAAGACCACTCAGTTCACATGGACGCCTGAAGCGGAGACAGCTTTTCAACTCATCAAAACGAAGCTTATGACAGCTCTTGTATTGATGCTTCCTAACTTTGATCTCGCTTTCGAATTACATTGCGATGCTTCCAAGTCCGGTATTGGCGCTGTCTTAAGTCAAGAGGGCAAACCAATCGCATTTTTCAGTGAGAAGATAGCGGGTTCGCGTGTCAGATATAGCATTTACGATGTGGAATTGTATGCGGTGGTGCAAGCCGTCAAACATTGGAGACATTATCTCTTTCACCGTGAATTTGTTCTATACACGGATCATGACGCTCTTAAGCATATGGGTTCCCAAGATAAGGTCTCATCGCGACATGCTGCTTGGTTTGCTTACCTACAACAATTCACTTTCGTTATTAAGCATAAGGCTGGTACACTTAATCGCGTTGCAGATGCTCTTAGTCGTCGTCATACGTTGTTGTCATCAATGCATGTTTCAGTGGTGGGATTTTTGGTTCTTCCTGATCTTTATCCCGTCGATCCTTTTTTTGGTAAGATTTGGAGTGATGTTCAGCTAGGTCGTAGTCATGAGTACGTGATTGTGAATGGATTTTTATTTCGTGGAAATCGTCTTTGTATTCCGGATTGTAGCCTTCGTCTACAAGTGATTCGTGAGCTACACAATGAAGGACACATTGAGCGTGATCGAACACTTCACTTGGTGGCAGCATCTTATTTTTGGCCTTCTTTACGGCGGGATGTTGAATGATTTATTGTGCGTTGTGGGATTTGTCAAGCTTCTAAAGGACACGCCTCCAATGCGGGATTGTATCTACCGTTACCAATTCCCTCCCAGCCTTGGACTGACATCAGCATGGATTTCGTCTTGGGTCTCCCTCGTACTCAACGCGGACATGATTCCATATTTGTTGTGGTGGATCGATTTTCTAAAATGGTCCATTTTGTGCCTTGCAGAAAGACGACGAATGCGGTTCAGGTGGCTACGTTGTTCTTTCGAGAGATTTATAAACTTCATGGCCTTCCGTTGTCTATTGTATCCGACATGGACTCCTGCTTTTTGAGCCACTTTTGAGTTTCTATGTTTTCTTCGTGTTCCTGCAGGTTGAACAAAGCGCCAAAGTGGAATTACCTTTCTGGCTTGCTCATGAGGTGCATTTGAGACAAAGTGGAATATTTCGATAAGTTAGCTTTGTTTTTTTTTCCTGTTTTCTTTCTTCGTGTTAATCTGGCTCCATGAATTGTTGAAAGTTCAAATATCCTTAAATGCAATTGTTTGTTAATTGTCCCCTCGAAGTCTTTTCATGGCTTTAATTTGTTTATGCAAGACGAGGCTAGAAATACAGGCTGATGCAGCATGTGTAGATCTTAGATCACGTTGTCCTTACTTCTACGAATTCAGATGCAAGTTACAGCCAGTGTGAGTGTTTCCCATTTTTTGTTCATCTTTCACTTGGTTTCAAGAGTAAGCTTATGTTTTTGGCGCATTTAGCTTTTATTACAAGATTTCATTGTTTTTCAAAAGGCCATTTTATGTTTAATCTGGCACATGACATGATATTTCATTGTGAAACGGTTAAGAAGAAATTACCAAACAACTTATTGTTTTTTTCCATCTATTATATCACTGCTGTTTTATGAAAACAAGATCACAATTTTCTGGAAGTAAATCAACTAATCTTCGAGTCTTTGTCGGTAATAGGACTGGTTTGGTCTACATCTGCTTGATTTCACATTTTGTTTGTCTCTTTGATCTGGGATTAGGGTTGCAGATAGAATGATTGGAATCTTGCTATCGACTACATTTAAGATGAGATACAAGGAGAGACTGACAAAAGTTTAAACTGCAGCTCATATTACAGCTTCCAAGTTCTTGATTAATGCTATTTAAGCAGAATCAACTCATGTACGAGTCGCTAAACAACCTCCAAATAAAGGTACTTTAAAATCATTTCCATCTCTCAAATTGTGTGTGTGTGTGTGTGGACACCGGCTATGTCTTTGCATGGAACTTCTTAACCATGCCCATCACCTTTTTGGTATTTCCTTGGAAATGCAGAGAACTCCCAAGAAGGATGCTTACTCCAATGGAGAAACGAAGTTTGATAAATGTGATATCATAATATTCAAAATAAAGATCACGTTTAGACAAGATTAGAAAAAATATGTTGCTTTTTAGAACATAAGATTAATAGTGAAGAGACCTGTGACCTCTCTCTATGGTGCCTTTGCACGAATGTGACACGTGAGCATTAGAGACATCTCTCTACTTTTCATCAAAAACGTGAGCATGGTGGTACATTATAGACGAAGCTACCCTCTTCCTTGCTTCTATTATTGAGTTGTTGTGTCCTCAAGGTACATCTTCCTAAGGCATAGTCTCTTTCTTGGGGGTTTTCAATGATTTTGATCTATAAAAGAAAAGGGTACTTTCTCTTATGGGCATTGCTACCTAACAAAAAAAAAGTGTTGTTTGATGCCATATTTTTTGAAAATTTTTGTTGTGGTTGCAGGGAGTGTTGGTGGAGTAGTCAAATATGTGTCTCTAACTGAAGCCTTAGAATCTGTAGTTGGTGATAATGATCAGTTGGGAAGGTTACAAGCAGCATAGCTTGACGCTGAGGTATTTGATACGCGTTATGGTCTCGTTTACAACTGTAGGCAAAAAGGAAAAGTTAATTAAGTAATGATTTTCCTTTTCGTACTAGGATTAAGTTTTGGTTTTCCTTTTTATTGGTTTTAAGTTTTAGAATCTTTTCCTTTTTAAATTAGGAAAATTGATTTGTAGCATGGCCTATATATAGGGCCTTTTATATTCAATAAGAAACCATCTTCCAACAATTAACCTTATTCTCAAAAGAGACTAGGGTTAAAGAGGAAGTTAAATTCGTTCTTCTTGCTTTCACCATAACGACCAAATACACAGGACCGATCACTAGAGCTAAAGCGAGAGATTTAGCTCATATCAATTTGGTATCAGAGCCCTCTGATTCAATGGGAGACACAGACTCAATGGTTGCGTTTGCAGCGCAACTTGCGAAACTAATGGAGATGGTACAAGCAATGCAATCTTCGCTGGGGTGTCTTTAAGAGAAGACTGCAGCTCAACAGAAGGCGTTGGAAGCAACTGATGCAGCTCAAAAAGAGATGTTTGAACAGACCCACGAGGCGATTACACAAATTCAAGAGCAGATGGTGTTGCGCAACAAGCTAGCAGTAGGAGGCCAAGCTGTAATTACAGATTCAGCAACAGAAGACCAAGCAATGGGTGAAAAGAGTGTCACACCAACATCTAAAGGTGATCACAACATCATTATACCACTGGAAGGCGGGGGTGTGAAGTCCACTCATAAGGCTGTTACAGGAAACTTATCGCTAGAAAGTATCAGAATGGTGGGAGGCGAGCGACAACACGCTTACTCCGGTGGACCATGGCCGATACGTTCAGTGGGTAAGGAACGAGGGCACCGCCGTGCAGATGGAGGTGGTGACTGGACCGTCGGACCAATCGGAGTGATGCAAGATGAATTTCACAATGATTCCTCGACAAGAGATTTCCAAGGGGCTGCTGAATTTGGAAGGGACGGTGGTTACAACCCTAACAGTGGTGGAGGTGGTCACTCGGGCTCATGGGTGCCACAGCCCTCAAAGATGGAGTCTCCACCGTATGATGGAACAACTAATGTTGTGGAGTGGTTACAAAAATGCGATGACTACTTTGCTGATCAAAGAGTTTTCAATGATGATGCGAAGGTACGACAAGCCACATTCGTGCTGACTGGACAGGCATATCATTGGAACAACAATCTCCGACGACTGGTCACTCACTGGTTAGGTTGGGCAGAATTCAAAAAAATATGCAAAAGCCGTTTTGGGAGAGCTGATGCAGTGAATTCGGTAGGAGAATTGTCTAACTTACGACATATTGGAACCGTCGACGAGTATTGCAATCAATTTGAAGAATGTCTAGGGCGACAAACCAGGTTGACCAGCAACCAACAATTGTGGCAATTTTGTGCTGGCTTATCAGACAATTTGCGCAAGGAGGTGGAATATCTTCGTCCTGAGACCATTTTTGAGGCAATGGAATACGCTCGAGATAATGAATATAAAATTGAAGGAGACAAGCGCGTACGAACATTTGGAGGACATTTAGCCCCATTAGTTCGACAGCCCACTCCAATAACTAAGCCAGGGATACCTGGAAATCGTGGCAGTCCAAACACGAGATATGTAGAAAAATCGTCATCACGACCAGTAGGTCCTAAGACAGCTCCACCAAAGAAGTTCTAGAAGAAATTAACCCGAGCAGAAGTAGTATAGCGTCGTGCACAAGGATTGTGTTTCAACTGTGATGAAATTTATACACAAGATCATATTTGTAAACCAATCCTGTTTCACATCATGCCAGTTCTTGATGGAGAAGACCAAGACGACGAGCCATTTGAGGAAGCAGACGTGGAGATTTCTTTGAATGCCATGAATGGAACGCAGACTAAAACAACATTCCAGGTGCGAGCTAATATTGCCACGGAAACGGGATGGGTATTACTCGACACTGGCAGTACCCACAATTTCATCAAGAGCAGCATGGCAGAGAAATTAGGGATTACAATGAAACGGCGACCTGGACGGTTTGTGGCGCTTCCTGATGGAGGAAAGTGTCCAATTGACAAATTTTGCAAAGGGCTCCCATTGTGCGTGCAAGGACATCAATTTGAGGTGGACTGTTTCGCGATCCCATTAACTGGTTTTGATATTTTCCTTGGGATTCGTTGGCTGAACGCACTGGGGCGTGTTGTGTGGGATGGAACAACACACGCAGTGGAATTTCAACAGGGAGGTTCTGCAATTAAATGGCACGGTGAAGCAGCAGCACGTGAGTGCGACGGTGTTGGCCTGAATGCTATCGGTAAACGGGATCGACCACCTGGAGAATTGGTTCACATATGAGGAAGAAATTTTCACAACCCCTGGCATCAACAAACTAACAGGGTCAACACCACATACATCGCAACCGCGAGCTATCTGGTCACTAAGTTCTGAAATAGCGTCAGGGATGCTTACTATTTTGTTGCAAGAGTACAACGATGTGTTTTCCAAACCAGCAAGTTTACCTCCTAAGAGAGATTGTGACCATGGAATCAGACTTATACAAGGGGCTAATCCGGTGGCGGTGAGACCCTACCGTTACCCACATCTACTCAAGGATGAGATTGAGAAACAGTGCGCAGAGATGCTTCGTACGAGCATTATTCGCCCCATCAGCTCACCATTCTCGTCACCCGTTCTGCTAGTGAAGAAAGTAGATAACTCTTGGCGATTCTGCATCGACTTCCGTGAACTTAATAAAATTAATGTCAAGGACAAGTTTCCAATACCAGTAGTTGATGAGCTATTAGACGAATTATATGGAGCCTTTTTCTTCACAAAACTCGACTTAGCATCAGGGTATCATCATGTCCGTGTATTCGAAAAGGACATTGAGAAATCTGCTTTCCGAACGCACCATGGCCACTATGAGTTTCTCGTTATACCGTTTGGGCTTTCGAACGCTCCATCCACTTTTCAAAGCCTCATGAATTCGGTGTTCAGTGGAACGCTGCGGAAGTTTGTCTTGGTGTTCTTTGACGACATTCTCATCTACAACGCTACATGGGCGAACCACATGGCACATGTACGACAGGTTTTTGAACTCTTAAGGAAGCACGGTTTATTACCGAAGCATTCAAAGTGTTCATTCGGTCAAGAGGAAGTGGGTTATCTTGGACATGTCATCTCTCAAAATGGGGTGAAAGTTGATCAGTCAAAGATTACAGCCATTACTGAGTGGCCGTGACCCGAGTCAATCCGAGCAGTTCGGGGGTTTCTTGGTCTTTCTGGTTACTACAGGAATTTATTCGGGATTATGCCATTATCGCAGCTCCACTAACCAGTCTACTTCGCAAAACAGGATTCGCGTGGAATGACGCCGCTGACATTGCATTTAACACCCTCAAAAAAAATCTATCGGAATCTCCGGTTCTAGCACTGCCATATTTTTCGAAGGACTTTGTAGTCGAATGCGATGCGTCGGGAAGTGGGATTAGTGTTGTCCTTCAACAAGATGGGCATCCAATTGCATTTTTTAGTCGCAAGTTAGCAGATGGGCATCTAAAGCTTGCTGCATATGAACGAGAACTTATTGGGCTTGCTAAAGCAGTATTACATTGGCGCCCGTATCTATGGGGACGACGTTTTTTAATTCGTATTGATCATTACAGTCTTAAGTTTCTTTTGGAACAACGCATGTATACGTCTCCCCAGATACATTGGATAAGCAAGCTTTTAGGTTTCGACTTTGGGGTGTAATTCCGCTCTGGTTCGTCCAATAAAGTTGCTGATGCATTATCTCGACGGGATGAGAATGTACCAGAATCAGAATGTATGGTGTATAGCCTCAGCAAATCCGACAAAGGGATTTTTGCGCGTCTCCGGAAGGAAGTCAATACCAACACTACACTCACGAGTCTCCGGGATCGAATAATTCGCGGTGACGAGCCAGCCAGTTGAGAGGCTCGAGACGGGTTGATTTTTTACAAAGGTCGTGCTTACATGAAATCTGACTCGACGTTAGTGCAAGAGGTTGTGTCGGGATTCCATAATTTTGGTCATGAAGGGGTCCAAAAGACGATGGATCGGATTAGGCGAGATTTTTATTGGAAAGGATGGAAGAAGACCTTTCAAGACTTCGTTGGGAATTGTCAGATTTGTCAACAAAATAAGTGGGAAACCCTTCAACCAGCCGGGTTAATGCAACCATTACCAATTCCGACACAAATTTGGTCTGACATTTCGATGGATTTTATTGAGGAGCTGCCTAAAGTTTCTGGGAAGACTGTTATCTTGGTTGTGGTGGACCGTTTCTCAAAATACACGCATTTCATTGCGTTAAGTCATCCATACACGGCTATTACAGTAGCACAAGCGTTCTTTCGGGATATTGTGCGTTTACATGGGATTCCTGAAACAATTGTCTCTGACAGGGATAAAGTCTTTAGGAGTCTCTTTTGGCGAGAACTGTTTCGGCTGCTTGGTACCGATTTGTGTTTTACAACAGCTTATCATTCACAGTCTGACGGACAGACAGAGGTGGTCAACCAAACTTTAGAAATATATCTTCGGTGTTTAACAGGGGATGCTCCGCGAAAATGGCTCACTTGGCTTCCATGGGTGGAGTATTGTTTCAACACCTCGTTTCACACAAGCCTCAAGACAACACCATTTCGGATGGTGTATGGGCGTGAGCCTCCACGACTTTTGAACTATCGTTCAGGGAGCTCGCGAATGGAAGCAGTGGACATGGCGTTGGAGAGACGCGATGAGATCCTTGCAATGGCTCGAGAAAGACTTCAGGAAGCTCAACTCCGGATGAAGACCAATTATGATAACGGCCATAGAGCGGTTGAATTTGGCGAGGGAGATTGGGTGTGGCTCAAGCTTCAACCATATCGCCAATTGACGGTGGAGAAGTTCTATGGACCATTTGAAGTGGTTGCTCGCATCGGTACAGTTTCATATCGACTTCGTCTTCAAGAAGGAAAACAGATTCATGATGTTTTTCATGTCTCACTTCTGAAAGCACATAAAGGGCCTCTTCCCAGCAATGGCCCTAGTCTTCCATCCATTTTGCAAGGACGAGTTGTGCCGACGAAACCGTTAAAACTGCTCCGGGCTAGGCTGCGAGGCGGAGTTCGACATGTATTGACAAAATGGACTGAAGATACAACAGATGATGCGACATGGGAAGACGCGGAGAAACTACTAGAGGTTTACCCGGAATTGGAGCTTGAGGACAAGCTCCTATTCGAGGAGGGGAGTAATGAAACGCGTTATGGTCTCATATACAACCGTAGGCAAAAAGGAAAAGTTAATTAAGTAATGATTTTCCTTTTCGTACTAGGATTAAGTTTGGTTTTCCTTTTTAGTGGTTTTAAGTTTTAGAATCTTTTCCTTTTTAAATTAGGACAATTGATTTGTAGCATGGCCTATATATAGGGCCTTTTATATTCAATAAGAAACCATCTTCCAACAATTAACCTTATTCTCAAAAGAGACTAGGGTTAAAGAGGAAGTTAAATTCGTTCTTCTTGCTTTTAGCATACCGACCAAATACACATGCCCGATCACTAGAGCTAAAGCGGGGATTTAGCTCATATCAGTATTATAACCTTATGTGACTTTGTGATGAAACCATTATTACCGGTTTCTGAAAAACTTTCTTCTCCAGTGGCCTGATGTGGAATATCTGATCAAAGAGCTGGAAATGGTTGAAGAATCCAAATCAGTTTCAAAAAGTCGTTTCTTCTTGACCCTGGGACTTGCTCCTACGTTTCAGGTACACAGGTTAATGAAACACATGCATATATTAAAACAAGAAAAGACATCTAACAGACCAAATTGCTGAGATTTGAATACTGTTGTGACTTCCTTAGCGAGAAATGTGAACTCTCTATGTTTTGATTGGAATTTAAGATCTCTGGTTTGCTTTTTTTCTCTGTGTGTAGGTTTACATGGCGCCAATGTTTGAGAACCAATACAAACTACGCTCGAGCTGGAAACAGAGTGCAAGAGGTAAAGAAAGAAACAGAAAAAAACTAAATCATACTGCATGTTTTTGAATCTTGGATTGTTTATTAATTGCAGCTTATTGTTGAAGCATCGTTGAGCAAAGAAGAGATGAAATCTACAATCATGTCTTTCACCAACAGAGTATAATGAGAATATTTGAGGAATGACTGATTCCACTATTTTGTTTATTCTTCAAAGTGTTAACTAGCCGAANAAAAGATAATGCCTGTTCAAGTTATATTTCTTATTAGCTGCACAAATATATTTCTAAATTGGCTAATGTTTTTAACCTTTAATTTAAAATGGGTTTAAATAGTGGATATCTTGGCCAAAAAAATAATTAATTGTCATGCTAACTAGGATCCAAACTACTGTAACAATTTAGTAATGTGATTGCAATACGTATTAACATGATCATTATACAAGTTGGATATAATATATGACACAATCATAAAGAAAGCTGTTTAAAACTACATTGGACTTATTTAACACTTTTCTCTTCCAAAGGCGATGATGAAGGTTCAGTTTGCAAATTAGGTGGTCCAGAAAGTCTTAGAGATCAGTAAAGATCAGCAAAGGGAGATTCTGGTGCAGCGAATGAAAATTCATCTCCAGAGTTTGAGGAAATACACAATAAACCAAAGGAATATTAGATTGAAAGAGTAAAGCCGCCACATTAATTAAGTAAATGATGATGCTTTTGTTCAACTACTGAATTATGTTGAGGTGTATATGCGCATGAGAAATAATGAATCATTCCATGTTCTTTAACCAAAGCATTAAAAGCAAGTTCTGGTGCATTATCAGTTCTAATGGCCTTAACAATTGTTTGATATTGAGTAGAAACATGCTTTAAGAAAATAGGAAAAATAGTAGCAACATCACTTTTATTGCTTAGCATTAATACCCAAGTAACACGAGTACAATCATCAACAATAGTAAGAAAATACCTATAACCATCAACAGACTCAACTGAAAAAGGACCTCATATATCTAGATGAAGAAGGTCAAATGAATGAGATGACATGTTATTATGAAAAGGAAAAAACATATGCCGTTGTTTAGCTAATGGACAAATAGGACAATGACTATCTGAAGATATATGTGACGGAGGAATGGAAAGAGTATCAGATAAAACGTGTAACTTGGCAGATGATGGATGTCCAAGGCGTTGATGCCAAAGTGTCCCATCAACTGTCAAGGATCCACATAAAGCATGAGAAGGAGCAGGTGTTGAGAGGGCATGAACATCAAGAATGTAGAGATTATGGATTAGATCACCCCTCCCAATCATCAAGTCTTGAGTAAGGTCCTGAATAGTACAAGAATTAGGATAGAAATAAGCAGAACAATTGTTATCACGTAGAAGAGTACTAACACTAATCAGATTGAAATGAAAAGATGGCACATGCAAAACATCATATAAAATCAGAGAATAAGACAAGTAGATGGTGCCAGTATGAGTAAAGATTCTTCATAAAGTTTAATTCTTATATTTTATGTAGGTTTTTTAGTTAGAATCCAACCAGAATGTTGATATACAAGGAAATCGGTGCAAGAACTACATCAATTGCAAGAGGAAGATAAACTTGAAAATAGTCTTGCAATAATTAGAAATAAATGACTTGAAAATATATCCGATTACATTTATATAATTATTGTTCAACTTTTATTCACAACCTTAAGTTACTATTTCATTATGTAATGCACTAAAATAAGTAAGGTGAACTTTGTGTTTACGCATAATATTTTTACTAACAATATTTATCTTTCTACAAAGTAGTGGTTGATACGATGATGCATGGTCTTTGTGGTGAAGCAAACAAAAAATATGTTTGTAGGGGTGCATTAATAAAAATAAGGAACTATCATATATTCGCAATATTTTATGTAACCTATAATTAATAGTTAAATATACTCAAATATTCATTTTCCATATATACGTTCCAGGTTATGTCAATGTTTTCCATATCAACAATGAAGCATTAATAAAAAATAACCGATCTATAATCGCAAATTTGATACAGTAAGAAAAACAAATATAATTCACAGTTATGATAATAAATTTAACCAACCTCTAATAATAATATACACAAGATACATAAAATCTCAACAATAAACATACACAATATCCGCAAAATCTTTAAATATTACGAAACTAATATTATTTTTTAAAAATACTTTTTCGCCCGCGCATGCCGCGGACGAGTCACCTAGTAATAAGTAAAACATCATCGTCGTTTCGACAGGAAAATAAATTAAAGGAATTAACCAGCCATAAACCAATAGATCAATGAACTAATCTTAGACCTAAACCGCTTCCAACTTATGTTGACTTCTTCACCAAGCTGATTTGACCGGAACTGGAAACACTCGATTAACAAACTCCACCCTCAAGTCACGTCTTCGATGATCTCCTGTGGAACACACTTGAGACAATAAAAAAAAAAATCCACAAATCTGACATGCAGGAACATTGCAACGATGGCAAATATAGCCATAACCATTAGCACCTTGCCTGCAACATAAATGAAAAATAAAGAAGGTTGTGCAAAATGTATCCTCAATATCCTAAATTCACAATGCCCATCAGTTTAGAGAAACTACTACTGCTGCCAGTCTAATGCTGAAGTGTCTCCTCTTTTTTTTTTTTTGTTAGTGCCCAAAAGCGCATTATGGAATGGATAAATGGTTTCCAGATTCTCAACACTACCATCAAATCAAACAAACAATGAAAACAAAATGATTTATGCTAAAGTTCTCTATATTATATAGACTAAGAACATGAAATGTATCAAGGCAATCGTACCTAGTTGCATCATATTGAGCGTTTGATTTAGGTCCCTCCGGCACCGGAACAACGCAGAACACCGGCGGTTGTGAATCTAGAGCGTTTCGGCCTCTTCGCTGCCTCTAGTCTCAATCGATACGGAGAACCGACTCCAGCCGACGATTTCGAGTCCCACGAAGCGCCTAATCCGTACTCCTTCTCCCCGACGCCAACATATTCCAGTTTAGGAGTCCCACGGCCAACGCCGGATGAAACCACGCCAAGGCGAGCCTCCGACTCAGCTTCCAACACCAGATCCCGAATCTCAGCTCGCCGCTCCTCCACCAACAAACCGATTCCTCAAACCTAACCCTCAATCCGGCCAGAAGAGGAAATCTAGGCGTTCCGGCAAGCGAGCAGGTGGGGAGCAAGAGCCCACCAGTCGCCGTCTCCGTTTTCCGCCTGAAGATGCTTAGGTCGAACAACCGACCACAACAACAAATCTTGAATGTTTTCCTCCAGTGTCCACCGCCGTCCTCAAAGCGTACCGGAACTACGGAGTAGTAGCGCTTCTCGACTCATCTCTGCATCACCGGACACAGCTCGCCTCGATGCCGCGATTATCCACGCCTCGCACTGCCGGAGAGGAAAAGGTCGAGTCTCGAAGCTTCCTGTTGTAACCACGAGCCGTCAATTAAGATCAATTAACAGAAAAAGAAGAGGTCCTCTCGCCTGAGAGGCCTCGGAGAAGCTAACGAAGAAGGCGGCGGCTAGGGCGAACAGGGGAACGATTGTCTTGTATGGATGATTCAAATTGTAATCTTCGGGTAAAGTCTTTAACATGTAATTACAAAGTGAACCGGCTTCTGCTCAACATGTTCCAGTTATATGAGTATTTTGGAAGAAGTTCAGCATTTTCATAAATTATTGAAGAATTTTTAGGAATAATGCTGCCGCATAAAGCAATAAGTGTGAATCACATCATCGTTACGAATGATTATTCCCTTAGTAGCTAGACAAGGATTGAAATGTAAGACGAGATTTTAAGATTTTAAATTTGGGATAAGTGCACCGGAAGTTATCAAAATTTGCTTACGAAGATGATTTACGTCCAGTTTTGACATGTTGTCTTTGACAGATATATATGGGCTCAAAACACTTGTGAAAAGCTTTTTGCCTCGTCATGGTCATGGTCAAGTCGTAAGGAAAATCGTTGACTTGTTAAACATTTTTGAAGAAAACACTAAAACGATCATTGTCCTAAGTCAGGGAGCTTTGCTACCATTGCTCTCTTAGTTGAATGAGCATGCTAAACGATCTCGATGCTGAAAAATGCTACATGGACCCTCTCAAATTTCTGCAGGGGCAAGCCACAGCCTCCTTTTGACTAGGTTTGTCTCTCATTTCAGCATGACTTTTTCTTATTGATCAAGGAAGATTTTTTGACATCTCTTAAGAACAAGTTCGTCCAGCACTTCTAATGCCTTGAACGCCTGATTCATTCGACTGATGAGCAAGTGTTAACGGATGCCTGGTGGGCCTGTAACGTCCCCGGTCCGCAATAGGATCGCCGGGACGGACCATGGTCGAGAAGTGGGGAAACATGGCCGAGAGTGTAAGTTAAAGACTTGAGCCATGGTCCAAAATGATCGGCTAAGTTGGAAAGTCTAAGACTTAATTAGCCGGATAAAACGAGGAAAAGACCGAGAAGATATGCGGAATAAGCTCAATAAGTTTGGGCTGAGCTAAAATGAGGTGGATGGTTGAGCTAAGCTAGCTGGGTCAGTGATAGTAGGTTTTTTTGGTCTCTAGAATTAATTAACTCTAGATGCTATGTAGCATAAGAAGTATTAATCCAATGGGTTGAGTTCCAAATACTAAGAATACATAAGACTTCTTAATTCAAGCAAACAAAGTTGTTTTTGAGTTTTATTCTATCAACCTAATTTAAATGAAAAGCAAACAAGACAAGAAACTAAGCAATGCTAATCGATATTAATGCAATGATAAAAAGCGAATCCAAGGGTGAGGCTATGGATTAGAGATGACCTTATAGCTAATTTATGATGCCTAATTACTCAAACAATGTTAATCCCTAGGTTAAGACCACTAATTATGAATAATCCTTTCTCGAGGCACTAATCACTTTGCTAATCACTTAATAAAGAACAAATTCTCATTTGTGATTAAATGACTAACAAGCATTAAAAGCATACATCCAATCAACCAATAAACATCTTAAACATCCATTCTCATGTGCTAAGTATGTTTATCTCTTAAGAAGTTCTTTGGAGAATTTCATCAAACACATTGTGTGCATGAAATTCTCTAAGTTCTAGATTAACATGATCAAGGCTAATCTAGCATTAAGAGCACTTAATAAAAAGGGAAATCGACAATCTAAACCCTAAGCATCATAAATCATCCATTAAATCACTCAAATCAACCTCACCCCATGGATCCTAAAAGACTACTCATTAATCATATTGAAACCCACAAATCCTATGAAAGAAGTGTTAGATTTCATGATTAGAGATTAGAAAAGATGAAAGATTAATAGAAATAAACTCTAAATTGCATTCAAATCAAAAGATCTCTTACAAAAAGCTCTTGTCTCTCAAAAGGGAATTGTTTTTCTAAGAGAAAACAAGATAGATCATAAAAATTAGGTCTAAAATATTTATAGGGAAAGCCACCTAACCGGGTCAACCCGGAACAAACCGGGTCTTGACCCGGTGGGTTTGGGTCTGAGAGGCTCCACACCGGCCAGCCTCAGCCGGTGTACCCGTCCGATATTTGGTCAGCCTCTTCAGCACCGGCTGGTGTGGCTTCGGGTCTTCAACCGGTGTGAAGGCGAGGAGGTGGAGAAGTGCAGCACCGGCTGGCATTGGCCGGTGTGGTATGGCCGATATTTGCTCAGTTTTGGATCTTGATCAACACCGGCCGGTGTGGCTTCAAGTCTTCAGCCGGTGTGTAGGCGAGGGGATGGAGAAGTGCAGCACCGGCCAGCCTCAGCCGGTGTGCATAGCCGATATATGCTCAGTTTTTGGAGCTTCCTCAACACTGGCCAAAGACTAGAGAGAGAGCTTGGCCGGTGTAACTTGGCCAAGCTTCATACTTCTCCAAATCTTCTCTTTTGGTTCAATCTTCAAGTGTCCTTAGCTCCATGGTCTTCAAGCATCTCCAAAGTACCTAAAAACACTCCAAAACTCTCTAAGACCTAATGCATACTAGCTAAACTCAAAATAAGATCAAAACACAAAAGAAACTATGAAGAACATATGCATAAGACCTAAAGAACTAAGCTATATGCATGCTAAAACAATAAAAAGTATGCATATATCAACTCCCCCAAACTTATATCTTGCTTGCCCTCAAGCAAACTAACAAGAACAAAAAGAGAGAGAGGTTTGAAGGTGGGAACTCATATCCACAAGTATCATTAAAAGAATTCAAAGCTCAATGTCCAAGTTGCTAGTTCTAGGATGCAATCAAACAAGTCTACTAAAAAAGAGCTAGCCATATTCATCCCTACATGAATCAAGCTCAAACCTCAACCTACACAAGCATTCCTAATTCCAACCTTTTGACATTGATTAATGGTTTCTAGTGAATCATGTTCATGCAAGACAAGTGAATTCATTTGGCTATGGGTATAGGTTTTGAGATGAAGATGATCTCAAACAACATATGGTTACTCCAATGCAAGGGATCTCTCTATGAATGAGCAAGCTTTAGCAAAATGCTAAAAGTAAAAGGCAACCGATGCATACAAGGATAAATCTACATCTACCCATTGCCCAATTGTCTTTAACTCATAATCATAAACCCATGAAGCTTTTCTCTTAGATTACCCTTTTTTCTTTCAAGCATTTGGCTTTCACGTCCACCACTTTTCCTTTTCGTTCCTTCTTTATCTCACTTGGGGAGTTGTCTTTCTTCATGCTTGACTCATGGTATGGTGTTTTCACTTCATATCCTTTAGCTCTTCTTGTTGACTTCTTGTCTTGCCTCATTCCTCATCACTTTGATGCTTTAGCCATCTTTTTGGCTTCTTTTCTTTTCTTTCAAATACTTGGAGGCTAATCTTAATGCTTAGAGCTATTTCAAAACTTTTCTACCAACCATATAAACTTGACATTCTCCCCATCTTTACCTTTTCATTCCTTTGGTCTAACTTCTCATCTCCACCACATTCTCATCGATTATGTATTTTCATTCACACCAAACCCCAAAATTTCCCATCCTAGCTAGCCTAGCCTAGTATAACTCTTGATGTTGAGCTAGATCTACATGCAAACCTATCCTTGTCGCCCTAAACTCAACACTTTTTGCCAAGCTTGCTCGAAAAATTAGGCCTTACAATCACACACTAAAGATTAGAGGCTTGAAAGGAGGGTAAGTTAAGGGTATGATTAACCGTTCCAATGATGATAATCGGCTATTTGAGCTAACAAGAGAGTGATGAAGTGGATAAGAAAGCCCAAAAAAGTATATGGTATCCATGAATTCACTATGAAATGCATAAACATGATAATTAAAGTGTCAAAATTAAGGTTCTCACTTAAGTAGGGTTGGTATTATTCACAACTTGCTTCAGCTAAGATAAGAGCAATGAAACGCAAGATCAAAATAGGGTTCATCCTTGATTTCAAACTCACTTAAAAGCATCAAACAACTAACAACTTGGGCGTTGAACCAAACTCTTAAAATGATACCCTACAAGGAAGTTAAATCATTGTTCCCAATGCATAATGAATGCAAACCTATATGTAAATAGACTCAATCCTAAACATGAGATGTAACTACATGATTGTCTTTTTGTGTTTCAAATTTTCAAAAAATTTCAAATTTTTGTTGTGTTTGTCTATGCCATATATGTATGCATGAAATGTATGAGACTCAATATGCAAAATTGAAAATAAAAACACAAGAAACAAGGTTAGCTAACATGAATCCCTCCCCCAAACTTAAATGACACGGTCCCTTGTGTAATAAAAGCTTGAGAGAAGGTGAAAAATGCATGAAAAAATTGAAAATCTAAATGCTATTTACAAAGTTTGGAGTGTTACCTTAGAAGCTTTGAGATGGGGAAGAAGACCCCATGGAGTATGATGGATTGCTAGAGCAGGTTGATGGAGATCTCATGGCTTTCCTCTTGGCTCTAAGCTCTTCATTAGACAAGGAGTGATGCTCTTGGCCGTGGACCACCATCTCATTGTCATGCATTCGGTGGTTTTGCTCTTTTGGCGCGCCGCTGTCTCCAATAATCTTCAATGCTAGAATTACCATTGCTAGCTTCCATCACGTCCTCACCTTGCTCAACATCCAAAGCAAACCCTTTGTCAAACCATTTCCACTCCTTGTCCCTTGATGACCCAAGTCCACGAATGATGTTTCTTCAACAATGGGCTTGTGTGAGTCCAAAAGCTTCTTGTAACCCTCACTTGCACCATGTAAGTACCCATGCTCTCCATGCTCTTTAGACAAGGTCACTTGCAAATGATCTTCAAGGTTCAACTCTTCCAAGAGTTCGTCCGCCAACTCATCCATTGCTTCGATGTAGAAAACTTGGCCACCAATGGTGGGTCTCTTCATAACATCGTTTATATCGAACTCAAGTATCTCATCTTTGCCCAAGTGGAGATCAATCTTCCCCTTCCTGACATCAATGATTGCACCGGCGGTGGCTAAGAAGGGTCTACCAAAGATTATAGGGTCCTTGGGCTCCTCATCCATTTCTAGAACAACAAAATCGGTTGGCACCACGAAATCTCCAACCATCACCGACAAGTCTTCAAGAAGTCCAATGGGGACTCTTATGCTTCTATCCGCAAGGACTAGGGAGATCCTACATGTCTTGTACTTGGTGAAACCCAAACTTTTGGCAATGGAGAATGGCATGAGGCTCACGCTTGCTCCAAGGTCGCAAAGACAATTGTTGAACACCAAAGTTCCTAGAGTACATGGGAGAGTGAAGCTTCCCGGATCCCCTAGCTTCTTTAGTACAACTTTCTTTTGAATAATTGCACTACACTCATGAGTGAGTACAACCATACTCTCTACTTCCTTGGTTCTATCCTTGATGGCATCTTTGAGAAACTTCGCATATTGAGGCACAAGAAGAATGACATCCATCAAAGGAATATTGACATCTACCTTCTCCATTTGCTTATCAAAGACCGCTCTATATTTTTCCAAGAGTTGCTTCTTGAAGCGACCCGGAAATGGGAGCTTGGGCTTGTATGGTGGTGGAACAAACAATGTCTCTTTCCTCTTAGGCTTATCCTTGATCTTGTCCTCTTCAACCCTTTTACCCTTGTCTTTAGTCACAATCACATCATCAACTACCACATCGTCTTCGGCTTCAAGTTCCGCCCCCCCCCTACTTTGTTTCTCAATGTCCGCATTGAGATTAGAGGGAGGCTCTCAAGAGGAAAGTTCCGTTCCACTCCTTAGTGTAATGACATTGATGTATTCCTTGGGATTAGTTCTGGGTTTGCATGGCAATGTACCTTGAGGACAAGATGATGAAGAGGCACTCTTGCCTTCAATTTGCTTGATCTTAGAATTCAATGTCTCAAACTTAGACGTGAGATCATTGTATGAGCAATCCACTTTGTTATGGATTTCCGCCATCTTCTTACTCATATCCAGTACTCCATAAGCTTGGCCTTGAAGAATTTGTTGAAGCATGTTTTTCATATCAAAGTCTTGAGGCATAGAGTTGTTTCCTTGAGCTTGTGGCCCGAAACCGGGTGGAGCAAAAGGTTGCTTAGGTTGAAACTCGCCTTGGTTCCCTTGAAAGTTGTTCTTGGGAACATAGCCTTGTTGTTGATTGTTGGAGGCTTGACCTTGGTTAGAAGGGATTAAAGACTTTTGTGGAGCCCCTTGACCATGTGTGTTTTGTTGTGGATACACTTGGTCTTGAGGGTTCTCCACATTCGGGTTACGGTAAGAGAAGTTGGGGTGGTTTCGGTAGTTGTTATTGAATCTGCCCCTTTGGTATCCATCTTGGTTACCCACATAGTTGATTTCTTCTTGTGTGCTCAAGTCCACATTTTCCTCTTGGTAGCTTTGGTTATCATCAAAATCGCTAACAAAATGAACCGACTTTTGAGAAGCATTGAGAAGCTTGTCGATCATGGTGGATTGCTTGTCCATCATGGTAGATTGCTTGTCCATTTTTTCGTTTAGAGCCTTGATTTCTTTGGTTCTCCTTTGCTCCTCAAAATCACTTGTGGTCCTTGTAACCCGATCATACTCGTCACCATAGGTTCCATCACTTTGTGCAAGATTTTCCACTACCTCCATCGCTTCATTGACGTCCTTGGCTAAGAAATTACCATTTGAGGCCGTGTCTAGAAGCATTCGGATCTTAGGTAATGCTCCACGGTAGAGAGTGCTCAATAGAGAAGCATTCGAGAAACCATGATGGGGACATTGCATTGTGTAGCTTCGAAACCTTTCCCATGCTTCATTGAAGGCCTCATTTCCTCTTTGGGTGAAGCTTGAAATCTCATTTCTCAACTTGGCCGTCCTAGATGGTGAGAAAAACTTTGCAAGGAAAGCCCTTTTGCATTCATCCCATGAGGTAATGGATCCTTGAGGCAAATTCTTCTCCCATTGATGTGCTTTATCTCCAAGTGAGAATGAGAATAATCGGAGTTTGAAACCATCTTCGGAGACTCCATTCATCTTGGTGAGACCACAAATTCTATCAAATTGATCAAGATGATCCAATGGGTCTTCCATTGCAAGACCGTGGAATTTGTTGCTTTGAACCATATTGATCAAACCTGTCTTAACCTCAAAGTTGTTATTCTCAACGGGTGGGGCTTGAATTCCTTGACGGTTTTAGTGAGCATTAGCGGCATCACCCGCTCCAACAACGTTTTGAGCTCGTGGAGGGTGAATTGGTGCACGGTTAACCCTTGCTCCTTGGGCGGCCACTTGAGATTGGTGGCCATTTTCCTCTTGAGCTTGGTGTTGCCCGTTATTCCCAACTGGTGGTTCTTCAATGTTTTCCATACCCTACCTCTCAATGTGTTGAGTTCGTTCTCTTGATTTCCTTGCTCTAATCCCTCAGTCCAAAAGGTGTATATCGTCCCTTGGCTCAACTAAGTCAGTGTGGCCTCTAGAACGTGTATGCATGCACCTATAAGAGAGAAATAGCAATACGAAGTGAAAGAGATTAGTAACCAAAAGAAAAATAAAGCTTAATGTCAAGAAGATTTAAAATCCTAATGTTGAAAGCTAAACCCAATTGGCAACGGCGCCAAATTGATAGTAGGTTTTTTCGGTCTCTAGAATCAATTAACTACATATGCTATGTAACATAAGAGGTATCAATCCAATGAGTTGAGTTCCAAACACTAAGAATACATAAGACTTCTTAATTCAAGCAAACAAAGTTGTTTTTGAGTTTTATTCTATCAACCTAATTTAAATGAAAAGCAAACAAGACAAGAAACTAAGGAATGCTAATCGATATTAATGCAATGATAAAAAGCGAATCCAATGGTGAGGCTATGGATTAGAGATGACCTTATAGCTAATTTATGATGCCTAATTACTCAAACAATGCTAATCCCTAGGTTAAGACCACTAATTATGAATAATCATTTCTCAAGGCACTAATCACTTAATCAAGAACAAATTCTCATTTGTGATTAAATGACTAACAAGCATTAAAAGCATACATCCAATCAACCAATAAACATCTTAAACATCCATTCTCATGTGCTAAGTATGTTTATCTCTTAAGAAGTTCTTTGGGAAATTTCATCAAACACCTTGTGTGCATGAAATTCTTTAAGTTCTAGATTAACATGATCAAGGATAATCTAGCATTAAGAGCACTTAATAAGAAGGGAAATCAACAATCTAAACCCTAAGCATCATAAATCATCCATTAAATCACTCAAATCAACCTCACCCCATACCCTAAAAGACTACTAACTAATCATATTGAAACCCACAAATCCTATGAAAAAATTGTTAGATTTCATGATTAGAGATTAGAAAAGATGAAAGATTAATATAAATAAACTCTAAATTGCATTCAAATCAAAAGATCTCCAACAAAAAGCTCTTGTCTTTCCAAAGGGAATTGTTTTTCTAAGAGAAAACAAAATATATCATAAAAATTAGGTCTAAAATATTTATAGGGAAAGCCACTAAACGGGGTCAACCCGGAACAAATCAGGTCTTGACCCGATGGGTTTGGGTCTGAGAGGCTCCACACCGGCCAGCCTCAGCCGATGTATCCGTCCGATATTTGGTCAGCGTCTTCAGCACCGGCCGGTGTGGCTTCGTGTCTTCAACCGGTGTGAAGGGGAGGAGGTGGAGAAGTGCAGCACCGGCTGGAATTAGTCGGTGTGGTCTGGCCGATATTTGCTCAGTTTTGGAGCTTGATCAACACCGGCCGGTGTGGCTTCAAGTCTTCAGCCGGTGTGTAGGCGAGGGGATGGAGAAGTGCAGCACCGGCCAGCCTCAGCCGGTGTGCACAACCGATATATGCTCAGTTTTTGGAGCTTCCTCAACACCGGCCAAAGACTAGAGAGAGAGCTTGGCCGGTGTAACTTGGCAAAGCTTCATGCTTCTCTAAATCTTCTCCTTTGGTTCAATCTTCAAGTGTCCTTAGCTCCATGGTCTTCAAGCATCTCCAAAGTACCTAGAAACACTCCAAAACATGCAAAACTCTCTAGGACCTAATGCATACTAGCTAAACTCAAAATAAGAACAAAACACTAAAGAAACTATGAAGAACATATGCATAAGACCTAAAGAACTAAGCTATATGCATGCTAAAACAAGTAAAAGTATGCATATATAAGTCAGCTGCCGGGAAGCTCAGTTCAGCTAGGCTAAGTGAACGGTTGTTGGGTTAGTTGAGTGATGGGGAGCTAGCTAGACCATGGACGGCTATGGGCGGTTGAGCGGTTATTGGCCGAAGGGTTGTCACGCATGTTTGGCCAAACAACACATCTGTTTAGCTATGGAGCGGTTATGAAACAAGGAAACCTATAAATAGGCCCCTTGGATCACAATTTCACGCACGCACAAATTGGGGATATTTTCCCAAGAGACTAAGGAAAATATCGAGAGAATGAGAGTTTGACTGGAGAAGAGTTAGCCAAGGCCGGAAGCGGTTACTGTGCAGATCGCGAAGGCTTGTTGCGCGTGAGGAGAACGGTTGATCGAGGGAGAAATAATCGAGGGAAAAGGGATTTGCGGGTAGCAATGGACTCTACTCGACTGTGTGGCTAAGGTGAGTGCTTTATATGGGTTAAGCGCACTGATCTAGATCACCGGCTCGGCCGGAAAACTCTAAGGGTCGGTTAAGTGCACGCTTGATCCATTTTAATGGGCTACTTAGATAATAATCTTAATCTGCTTATTGGCCAGGAATTGATAAATTCTGGTCGGTAATTCTTATTGGTTAACGCGGGCAAGATAATTGGCCGGATAAGAAGTGGTCGCGGTAAGGCGAGTGGCTTGGGGATCAGATTGAATCTACAAAGGCTCGGCCAAACTTGAGCGGTTGATTCCTGATCCTGCTAAAATGAATTGTCGTGGGAAACATGATTGTTTGGGGATAAAAGCATATTCACGCATAGAACATGCATGCATCACTAAGTTAAAAGTGGAAATACTTATACTCTTGGCTTTTAGGTAAAGATGGTGATTGCGGGAAGGATTTGGCTTAGGCGCGTGAGACGATTTGGCCGGGAGATGGGTGGTGTTAGATTCAGATTGTAGGATTGATCGTAACTTGTAATAACCTGAGGCAAACTCATAAGTTGTATCGAATCCTTTCCTATACCAATAAAATATCCGGATCGTTTTCTTTACTATTGCATATTGACTCTAACTTAATGAATCTCAGAATATATCATATTGAAAATGGATTAAACTAAGGATTGGCCCTAAAAACGGACTGAATAGTTCCGAGTCACATAGTGATCTGAACGGGAACAACCTCCACGGACTTAGAGTCTGGGATGGGGTGTTTCAAGTTGGTATCAAAGCATGCTTGCTCCTATGACGGTTTAGTGTTGGGTTTTGGGAACACCACTCATCGGCTAAAGGGGTCTCGTGCTAGGTTGTGTCTTAAACTCATCTAAAAATCTCGGTTAAAGTTAGGGTGCACTAACTTGTTGGACTTTGCAGATGGGTAAAAGCACTAAGGCTGGAAAAAGCAAGAAAGATAAGGAAGTCGCCGAAACAAGTTGAGCCGAGGCTGACTTGGTGGATCAGACCACTCTTAATCCACTCGGACCTGAGGGTGGATTGAAGGAGACGGATCAGGAGATCCCGGCGGTGCACGGCAGGACTACAATCTTGAAACCAGGGGATAAGGCTCTGGTGGTGAATGCTGAAATTCACAATGATAAGAATCAGTATGTAGTTGCGGAGTCATCGACCGCGGCTCGTCCATCGGTTCAGGCTAAGGAAATGGACGGTGGTAAAGCGGCTGGAAGGAAAAAGCAGACCACAACCCCAATCGCTGCGGAGATGTGGCAAACACTCCAGACCATTATGACGCAGTTGGCGGTTCTGAGCCAAACTGTAACACCGACGGAAAACCCGACCGTTGGGAAATCTACTAGGATCCGCACAGCTATGCCATTGATGGGGGAAAAGGAGAGAGTGACTCCAGAGGTGGTGGAATTAGATCCTAAAAAGGCTAAGCCAGCCCGAAAAGTGGATTACTTAATCATTCTAGATCACATGTCCAGGTTGGAGACTAGGCATTTCAATGGCAGTTCCGACCCGATAGAGGCGGACGAATGGAGGAGCCGCTTAGTGAGAAACTTTCGGTCCACAAGGTGCCCAGAAGATTACAAGAAGGATATTGCGGTCCAGTTCCTAAAAGGGGATGCGCATAGCTGGTGGGTTGCGATCGAGAAATGCGCCGGGAGCATTGAGACCTTTGCGGAATTCGAAGCCGACTTCAATTAGAAGTACTTTCCTTCGGAGGCGTGGAATAAACTTGAGAAAAACTTGACTCCAGAGGTGGAGGAAACCGAACGGTTTAGCAGTACGAAGAAGAATTTAATCGCCTTCCGCGATATGTGGGAGGAGAGTTGGTGGACGAGAACGTGCAGATTTGTCGGTTCCTCCGTGGATTACGGGGAGACATTCGGAGTCACTGCTCCGAACGCACCTTTAGCTCCCTCTCGGAATTGATGGAAAGGGCCGCGTTGGTCGAATCGAGCATGGAAGAAGAAAACCGGATAAAGGCTTCGATCCGTCCTACCTTGGCGGGTAAAATCGTGGATAACAGAAAGCGTAAGTGGGATCAGGTCGAGGAAGGCAACCAATCCTTGGCTAAACGGGGCGAATGTGCTACTTGTGGAAAGAGGGACGGGGGCGCATGCTGGAAAATATCTGGGGCATGCGCTAGGTGCGGTTGTAAGGATCACACGATCTAAAACTGTCCGCAGATGGAACAAGGACCGCTCAGGGCAAACAATGAGGAAAAATCTTGCTACCATTGCGGAAAGGCCGGACATTACAAGAGGGAGTGTCCCAAGCTGCAAGTTGAAAAGCGAGTGGAACAAAGGGGAACCGTGGAGGAATGGACTCACAACAAGCCAAGAGACAGGTTGTGGCGCCCCGGGTTTTTAAGTTGTCCAAGGAAGTTAGCGAGGCCGTAAATTACAGTGCGATCACTAGTAAGTTCCTAGCCCATTTAATTAACTTAAAGACGAGCATTGCATTGCATCGGGGTAAAAAGGAAGGAACTTAGCATTCTGGGATGAATGTGTAGGGACCTTGGAAATAGGTGGTGAACACACACCTTGTTTGATTATGGGGCCACGCATAGTTTTGTGAGCCCAAAAATGATTGGAAAAGGCAGGTTCCGTAGAGAACCTGGGAAAGACTATGGAATAGTCAATGCTGTGGGTGGTCAGGTCATGTTATCTCTTGGAACAGTTAGTGACATCCTAGTGATAATTGGCGGGGTAAATATGCCAATTGATCTAATCATAGTTCAACTCAAGAATCACGAGGTGATTTTGGGAATGGATTGGCTAGGGAAATACAAAGCGATGTTAGACTGTCACCGGGGGCGAGTGCGGTTTGAACGGGACGAGGGAAAGTTGGAATTCCAAGGGATTCACCAACCTCGGGGAGTTTAGTGGTTTAGGCAATTCAGGCAGAAAGGATGCTCGAAAATGGGTGTGAGGCTTACTTAGCCACAATCACCACGGCCGAAATGGGAATTGGGTGCTTAGATAAAGAACATTCTGATAGTTAATGAATTCGAGGATGTGTTCCAAGGCTTACCTCCTGATAGGTCGGATCCATTCACAATCGAACTTGAACCCGGAACTGCTCCGCTCTCAAAGGCGCCTTATCGGATGGCTCCGACATAAATGGCCGAGCTAAAGAAGCAATTGGAGGAACTTCTCGAGAAGGAATTTATCAGGCCGAGTAGCTCACCTTGGGAAGCACCGGTTCTGTTTGTGAAGAAGAAAGACGGGAGCTTTAGGCTATGCATCAACTACCAAGGGTTGAACCGGGTGACTGTTAAGATTAAGTACCCTTTGCCTCAGATAGATGAGTTGCTATACCATCTAAAAGGGGCGACCGTGTTCTCAAAGGTGGATTTGGCTTCGGGATATCATCAGATTCCCATAGAGCCCTCGGATGTGCACAAGACGATCTTCCGGACCAGATATGGCCACTATGAATTCGTGGTCATACCTTTTGGCTTAACCAATGCGCCGACAACCTTTATGAAAATGATGAACGAAATAATCCATGATTGTTTGGACGAGTATGTTATCATCTTCATAGACGACATACTTGTCTATTCAAAAGACCGGGAAACGCATCAAGGTCATCTAAGGGCGGTGTTGCAACGGTTAAGGGACCAAATGCTATACGCTAAGCTAAGCAAGTGTAGTTTTTGGCAAAGAAGTATTGGGTTCTTAGGACACATTGTGTCGGACCAAGGTGTATCAGTTGATCCGGAAAAGATCAAGGCCATAGAAGAATGGCCGAGACCAAAGAATGCTTCCGAGATAAGGAGTTTTCTCGGATTGGCGAGATATTACAGAAAGTTTGTAAATGGATTCTCGAGTTTGGCCTAGTCAATGACTCGGCTAACCGGCAAGGATGTAAATGTCACATGGACGGAGGAATGTGAGAAGAGTTTCTCCGGGTTAACAAACATGCTCATGAGTGCACCAGTCTTGGCTCTACCGGAACCGAATGAGCCATATGTGGTTTATACGGACACATCTATTACTGGGCTTGAGTGTGTTATGATGCAGAAAGTCAAAGTGATTGCATATGCTTCAAGGCAATTGCGTAAACACGAAGGGAATTATCCAACTCATGACTTAAAGATGGCGGCAATGGTTTTTGCACTTAAGATATGGCAATCATATCTCTATGGGGCTAAAGTGCAAATTTTCACCGACCATAAGAGCTTGAAGTACATCTTCACTCAGCCCGAATTAAACTTGAGGCAAAAAAGGTGGATGGAGCTTGTGGCGGACTACGACTTAGATATAGCCTACCATCTCGAGAAGGCAAATCTGGTCGCAGATGCCTTAAGCAGAAGACGGACCGAAGTGGCCGCGGGAAAAGATGCGGAAGTGTTGGTAAACATGATCGGGACATTGCATCTCAATGCCTTGTCCGATCTGGAACCATTGGATTTAGGAGCGGCGAACCAAGACGACTTGCTTACCCGGATCCAAATCGCTCAAGGAAAAGATGAGATCCTGATCAAGGCTGTGCAAAATGAGAAGACGGAGTACCAAACCTCAAAAAATGGCACAATAGTAGTCAATGGGCGGGTCAGTGTGCCGGATGTGAAGGAATTAAAGGAAGAAATCTTAAGGGAAACGCATCAGTCTAAGTTCTCGATTCATCCCGGGCTTAACAAGATGTACCAAGATCTCAAATGGTATTATCATTTGGTCGGAATGAAAAGAGACGTGGCTGAGTAGGTCGCAAGGTGTCCTACTTGTCAATTGGTCAAGGCCGAACATCAAGTCATGAGCGGGTTGTTATAGAGTTTACCCATTCCGGAGTGGAAATGGGATCATGTACCGATGGATTTCGTTACTGGTTTTCCCCGGACAAGGACGGGGCGAGATGTAGTCTGGGTAGTGGTCGATCGATTAACTAAGCCAGCTCACTTCATTGCAATCAAGAAGACTGATGGGGTAGAACAGATAGTGGCCAGATATCTTGACGAGATAGTCCAGTTACATGGAGTTCCAGCGAGCATAGTGTCGGATAGGGATTCGCGGTTCACGTCTTATTTCTGGAAGGCTTTCCAAAAAGCCTTAGGAACGAGAGTGAACATAAACACGGCTTATCATCCGCAGACTGATGGGCAATCAGAACAGACCATACAAACTCTTGAGGACATGTTATAGGCTTGCGTTTTGGACTGGGGCGGTTCATGGGAGAAGTATTTACCCTTAGCTAAATTCGCCTACAACAACAGTTTCCAAGCAAGCATTGGAATGTCGCCATATGAAGCATTATATGGGTGGCCATGCCGAACACCGCTTTGTTGGACCCAAGTGGGGGAATAGAGTGTAATTGGGCCATACATTGTAGAAGAAACCACAGAGAGGATCAAGTTCCTAAGGATTAAAATGAAGGAAGCCCAAGATAGACAGAAAAGTTACGCGGATAAGTGTCAAAAAGACATTGAGTTTGCGATAGATGATCTAGTCTATCTAAAGATGATCACGTTCAAAGGAAGGGCACGCACTTCGAAGAGAGGGAAACTTGATCCGAGATACATAGGACCATTCAGAATTGTGGAAAGGGTTGGAGCAGTCGCGTACAAACTAGACTTGCCCCCGAAGATGAATGCATTTAACAATGTCTTCCATGTATCACAATTAAGGAAGTGCCTCACGGATCAAGACAAAGTGATCCACGGAGTGCCATCGGATCTAAAGGAAAACTTTCTGGTGGAAGCAAGACTTGTTCAAGTCGTGGATAAGATGGGAAAAGCAACAAGGCGAAAGATAATTCCAATGATCAAAGTCGTTTGGGATTGCAATTGTTCGCTAGAAGAAACTTGGGAAACAGAGAATCGGATGAAGGCTAATTACCCCCAAGTGGTTCGAGGAATGGAACAAGGGTCTACCACTTAGTCCAGACTTGTAACGTCTCCGATCCGCAATAGGATCGCCGGGACAGACCATGGTCGAGAAGTGGGGAAAATGGCTGAGAGTCTAAGTTAAAGACTCGAGCCATGGTCCAAAATGACCGGCTAAGTTGGAAAGTCTAAGACTTAGCCGGATAAAAAGAGGAAAATACCGAAAAGATATGCATAATAAGCTCAATAAGTTTGGGCTGAACTAAAATGAGCTATATGGTTAAGCTAAGCTAAGCTAGCTGGGTCAGCTACCGGGAAGCTCAGTTCAGCTAGTGATAAGAATCCTTCCCGGGACTCGGCACTTGAAGGTGGTAACGGGGATAATCCTTGACTCAAAATCGGATTGCTCCAAAAACGAACAAGGCGGTGATGATCTAGGCTGATGATTCTGTGATGCCAAGGTAATGAGGGACGAGATTCCACTCGGTTTTCCTCACGCTAGACACGCTTTAGACGTTACAACAGATTTGAACGGTATAATGGTTGGTACGAAAGGGGATGGAAATTCCTCTCGAGATAACCGGTTTGATCACTTGGAAATCCACCAAGTAAATCAATTTACTAGCTCACAAAGAGCTAAACAAGAGAATCCACTCTTAGAGAAAATGCACAAGGCAAGGTTTTAATTTCAAAGTTCTTAGCTTCTTATTTCACAAAAACACACGTACATATAGAAACAAAGCAAGAGAAATTAAACTAACCTTAGTTACAATCTTACTCTAGTTAAATAAAACACACAGCAGAAATTATGCAGTAATTAAAGGAAATGATTAACAACTTGCACAAGTTGTAATCAAAGAAAAACACACTAGTCAACTTGCACATAAGAGTTGCGTATGCTACAGTGATTTTGCTACAGTACCCCACGTTTTGAAACTGTTTGGAGCAGTGTTTGGCTGTTGGTTTATTTGCTTTAGATCATGGGTTTTGTGGCTTGCTCTTGGGCTGGGAAACACTTGTTTTGGGCTCCTGGATTGTGATCATGGCTTTAGTTTTTGTATGGATGATTTTGGGCTTGCAACACACAAAATCAGATGGTGGATCAGTTTTGGGCATGAGAATGGTTTTGGGCTGCTGTGTGATCTTCATGATCTTTGGGGTCTTGTAGCTGGGCTTGGACTTCATATGAGCAAGTGAATGACACAGCTGGGCTGCTGTACTTGGCTCATGATTTTTGATGGAGGTGTTTTTGGGCTTGTACTTCACAAAAACGAAAACAGACTCTCTCTTGGGCTCCCTTGGTCTTCTTGCTTGAATTTGTTGTTGCTGGGCCAAGACTTGATTATGATTCATGTTCCTAATGCCCTTAGTCAGCCCATCACGTGCCTTAGCTGATTTCTTGGTGTTTGCATTCGTTTTAATCACCAAGACTACAAGCGGTTGTGTTGTTGCTTCATGCTCCACGGTTTTAAGCTCTTTGGCTACAGGCTCAGTTGCTAACTTCTTCTCATGGCTGATGCTGTCTATGATCACGTTCATGATCACATCAGCTAGGCTAAGTGAACGACAAATGGGTTAGCTGAGTGATGGGGAGCTAGCTAGACCATGGGCGGTTATGTGCGGTTGAGCGGTTATTGGCCGAAGGGTTGTCACACATGTTTGGCCAAACAACACATTTGTTTAGCTATGGAGCGGTTATGAAACAAGGAAACCTATAAATAGGCCCCTTGGATCACAATTTCGCGTACGCACAAATTGGGGATATTTTTCCAAGAGACTAAGGAAAATATCGAGAGAAGGAGAGTTTGGCCGGAGAAGAGTTAGCCAAGGTCGGAAGCGGTTACTGTGCGGATCGCGAAGGCCTGTTGCGTGTGAGGAGAATGGTTGATCGAGGGAGAAGTAATCGAGGGAAAAGGGATTCGCGGCGAGCAAGGGACTCTACTCGACCGTGTGGCTAAGGTGAGTGCTTGATATGGGTTAAGCGCACAGATCTAGATCACCGGCTCGGACGGAACAGTCTAAGGGTCAGTTAAGTGCACGCTTGATCCATTTTAATCATACTACTTAGATAATATTCTTAATCTGCTTATTGTCCAGGGATTGATAAATCCTGGCCGGCTAATTCGTATTGGTCAACGCGGGCAAGATAGTTGGTCGGATAGAAAGTGGTCGCGGTAAGGCGAGTGGCTTAGGGATCGGATTGAATCTACCAAGGCTCGGCAAAACTTGAGCTTTTGATTCCTAATCCGGCTAAAATGAATTGTCGCGGGAAACATGATTGTTTGAGGATAAAAGCATATTCACGCATAGAACATGCATGCATCACTAAGTTAAAAGTGGAAATACTTATACTCTTGGCTTTCAGGTAAAGATGGTGATCGCGGGAAGGATTTGGCTTAGGCGCGTGAAACGATTTGGCCGGGAGATGGGTGGTGTTAGATTCGGATTGTAGGATTGATATTAACTTGTAATAGCTTGAGGCAAACTCTTAAGTTGTATCGAATCCTTTACTATATCAATAAAATATATGGATCATTTTCTTTACTATTGCATATTGACTCTAACTTAATGAATCTCAGAATATATCATATTGAAAATGGATTAAACTAAGGATTGGCCCTAAAACCGGACTGAATGGTTCAGCGTCACTTAGTGATCCGAACGGGAACAACCTCCACGGACTTAGAGTCCGGGATGGAGTGTTTCAAGTTGGTATCAGAGCATGCTTGCTCCTAGGCCGGTTTAGTGTTGGGTTTTGGGAACACCACTCATCGGCTAAAGGGGTCTCGCGCAAGGTTATGTCTTAAACTCTTCAAAAAATATCGCCCACCCATTGATGTTTTCTTCTTGCTCTCCGATTCAGCCGGGGTGGATTGGTAATGTTTGATTTCGTCGATGCGGGTGTTATCTCGTCGGACGGATACTCGGAGTTCGTCCAGATCATCTTTTCGGCTTGTTCTTCGTGGCTTGCCGTATTCGTCCCAGCTTATTCTCCTTTGCTCCTCGGTATACTGTTCTTGCTGCATCCAAAGGAGATTTTTCTCTTCCTCCGTCAGGTCTCTGGTTCGTTCCGAGCCGAACTGTTCGATTCCTATCCTTGCTCATGCACCATCGTCGGTATGCTGTTCGCGTTCATCGAGCCAAAGCTTATTACACGCAAACATTGAGTTTGGCTCTCCGCCTTTCGCGTCTCCAGCTGCTTCGTCAGCGAGCCACTCAGTTTCTCCAATTCCTCCGCCTTCTTCGTCAGCGTGGCCAACGTGCTCCTTCCTTCGGTCAGGGGCGCCGAGACTGCTTCCGTGTCTCCTAGAGGAAAATCGTCAGTAAGTCCTTTTGCTCTTGGGAGATCCACACCGTTGTTGTTCGCGTCGTCGCCTCTCCTTGTCGAGGGCTATCGGGTTGAGGCCGAATTTCCTTGTGACTCCTCTAGATGGATTCATCATCGAACCGAGGCTTCCAGTGCGCCGAACTTGGGCTCGGCTCGTTGTCAGCGCCTCGAGTCTCTCCGACAGAGAGTTGTTCAGCTTGTCCTACTCGTCGGCCTTGTTCGTCGGCGCGGCCAACATGTTCTCGATCCTAGCTATGGACGCCGTGAATGCTTTTGCGCCTTCTGGTCTCTGGTTCCGGTTGGGTTGTCACCATTGTTGCTCACGTCTTCTCCTCTTCGTTCGCCAGAAGATGGTTCGCCGTGTTGTCTTTGTCGCCAGTGAGATCGTCGCCGTTGTTGTTTAGGATGTTTGTTTACTCGTCGAGGGCCATCTCGGATCTCGTTTGTGGTGATTCTTGGTGTAAGAAAGCTTTGATTCCCCACAGTCGGCGCCAAATTGTGGGAGCCAAAACTCGCACAATCAAATTTTGTAAAGGAATTTAGAGGGAACCAAAGCTTCTAGAGATAATCACAAGAACATAGATCCAAAGATAGTTTTGTTATTGATTCATAGTTGTGCCTTGTGAGGGCTGCCTACGTACCCTTTGAATCGGGATCAAGCCATTCGTAGTTCATGTTACAAAGGATTTAGGTCGTCGGAAAGACGAGAAAATGATGTAAAAGATGTGATCTTGGATCCTTCTCCAAAAGTCCCCCTTTCTTCAATGACTTCGTCTCCTATTTATACAAGTGTAGTAAACTGCCTAGGCGAGAATCTCGGGGATAGATTTTGGAAGATTTCCTTTTCTCTTCGCACGGCCGCCGACTTGACTTGTCTCCTAGGGCAAACATCGATTTGGTTCGTCTAATGGGCCTTTGTATACTCTCGGTTCGGCCCATCACGCTCTGCTCCGTCTTGGGCTTGACCTCAGCTCGGTCCATGACGAGTTGGTTCGGGTTGGTCTGTGACGAGTTTCCTTCTCCTTCAGTTCAGCTCGGTTTGGCCGAGCTTCCTTCTCCTTCGGTTCAGCTCGGTTCGGCCAAGCTTCCTTCTTCTTCGGTTCAGCTCGGTTTGGCCGAGGTCTCCTTGGTTCGGTTGAGCTTCCTTCTTCTTCGGTCCAGCTCGGTTTGGCCGAGGTCTCCTTCGGTTCGGCTCGGTTCGGCCGAGCTTTCTTCTTCTTCGGTTTAGCTCGGTTTGGCCGAGGTCTCCTTCGGTTCAGTTCGGCTCAGTTCGGCTCGGTTAGGCCGAGCTTCCTTCTTCTTCGATTCAGCTCGGTTTGGCCGAGGTCTCCTTCGGTTCATATCGGTTCGGCCGAGGTTCCTTCTAATCGGCTCGGTTCGGCCGAGAGCACTTTGGTTTGGCTTTGGTCGAGGCATTTACTTACTCTCCTTCGACCGTTGATGACTCCGGTGTGCATTCCAGCTCGGAGCCTCACCCCATTTATATATTTCACTTGTCTTGAGTTCTTACCATTGTATAACAAGCCCAATTTAGTGGACCGGGATTTTCTCTCCACAAATTATAACTAAAAACATAAAATCAATTTAATGTATTCCAAAAAAAAAAAGCAAAAAATTGTCGGCCCTTGAGTAATGGGCCACGTGCGTCGGCCCATATGAACGGGATTTCATCTCCTATAGCACTATGAGGAAAACAAAAACCTTGACTACCCTAAGTTAATCTCAATACCCATCTCTCTTTTAATGAGTGTGTGAAATGACAAATTTGCCCTATCCAAACCCAACCAAATACTTGTCTGGTCGTCGTTTCTATTGGGCAAAAGAAAAAAAAAACAAAAAAAACAAGAAAACGGAAAACTCGACGCGGGAGGAATCCATCCAGCTCCGACGTCGGCGCCGTTGCGTCTCCGGCCAGCAGTCATTGCCTCTGTCGCGAGTCCGTCGATCTCCAGCGAGGTTTGTGCTTCTCCGTCGATCTCCATTGAGCTCCATTGGGTTTAGGGATTGGATTGGTATATTCAATTGATGAGTTTGCACATTGTTGTTTAGCCAATGATTCTGGGTCGATTGGGACTTTAAATTGAGTAGAAATGCATTTTAGAGATAGAGTCGTTGTGGATTGTATGCAGATTGGAACCCAAAATCGAATAAAATTTGTGTTCCTGCGCGAGGAGAACTAGGGACAACTAGTAGAACTGGCGAACGTAGTATAACTAGTAAAACTGGTATCACTGAGAATAATCATTTATTAATTAAAAATGGTGCAACTAGTATAACTGAGGACAACTGCGTATAACTGTGGACAGCTAAAGTATACCTGGGAACAACTAGTGTAAAACTGGGTACAACTATAAGTATATATTGAGTTGTTTGGTGTTGTTTTCGCAGGATAGAATGAGCAACAGCGTCTGCATCTATTATAAATGTCAGGGGCGCATTTATAGTGTAGTGTTGAAAGAGGAGATAACTTTGGAGAAGATAGAAGGTAGGTTATACAAGAAGCATGCGTTAGATGAAAGTAAGGTTAGATCGGAATTGAGTTACTTTCCTATGGTGGTTGGATGTGAAGAACATTTGAGTATTTCTGATGATGAAGATCTTGCTGGTTATGTAATGACCGTTGATAAAGAGAACCGTAGACCTGTTTTGAATGTGGAGGTCATGACTAGACCGGAGTTGCCCTCGCAACAGTCGAGAGCGGGGAAAAGCTCGTATGGTATGAACTATGACCATAGAAGTGATGATGAAATAGGACCTAATGCCTTGACGTTGTACGTAGACAACGGACAAGCAAATGAAGAAGAGGAGGTGAAAGAGGATGATGATGATGTATTGGAGGATAAAAATATGGATACATCGGGTATGCGTGATGAATATTATGAGGAAGCACCCGTTGTTGAAGGTAGTCAGTTTGTTGCTCCATGGGAAGACGGTTTTGGTGTGAGTGTGCGTCAAGAATTCCGAGATAAGAAGGCGGTTATAGAGTTGGTCCAGAAATTGTCTTTTCTTAACTCTTTTGATTATGTTATAAAACATTCTGATAGAATGCGGTGGGTGGTTAAATGTTCTATACGAAGATGTAGTTGGGGTCTACGAGCAGCAAGGATTGATAACACGGATATGTTCTCGATTAGAACGTACACGAAGATGCACACATGCAACCGGGCTGATAAGAGTGCAAGCGTTGATAAGAGGAGAGGCTCATCACAGCTAGTTTCATCTTTTTTGAGTGAGAAATATCCCGGGAAACTCGAAACTCCAAGGCCTAATGTCATCAGGGAACTAGTTAAGCAAGAATATGGTGTAGAAATATCATACTCGACGGCGTTGAGAGGGAAAAATCAAGCAGTTTGTGATTTGCGTGGTAGTCCGGAAGATGGGTACAAGATGTTGTATAGTTATTTGTACGTGTTAGAGGAGGTCAATCCTGGAACGATAACTAGTGTGGAACTGGATGAGGCGGGAAAATTCAAGTATCTATTCATAGCTTTGGGAGCTAGCATTGAAGGGTTTGCATGAATGAGGAAAGTGATAATTGTGGATGCAACTTTCTTGAAGAACGAATATGGTGGAGTACTAGTTTTCGCCATTGCTCAAGATCCTAATCGTCACATTTATCCCATAGCGTTCAGTGTACTCGACGGTGAGAACAATGCAAGTTGGACATGGTTTTTCGAGATGTTGAAAAGCGTTTTAGGCAACCTAGGGGACTCCTCTGAATTGGTATTTGTGAGTGATAGAAATCCAAGCCTCATCAACGCAATAGCAAACGTGTTCCCACAAGCTCGGCATGGGTATTGTTTATGGCATTTGGCCCAAAACGTGAAAGGTAATGCTTCTAATGCAAACAAATCCGTAGTGGCTTTCAGATTCCAGGAGTGCGGTTGGGCTCACACAGAGGCTGAGTTCCACAGTCGTTACAACATGTTTAAGAGGAGATTTCCTTCCGCGGCAAAGTATGTGGAGGAAAGCACCGTGAAGGAAAAATGGTCAAGATGTTTTTTTCCCGGTGCCCGATACAACCTAGACACGAGCAATTCTGCGGAATCTCTGAACAACACTTTTAACAACGCGAGGAAGTACTCCTTAATACCCATGCTGGATACTATCATTGCAAAGTTTTCTGATTGGTTTAACGACCATAGGAAAGAGACCGTGTCAGGACATGTTGATAACAAACTGGTGCCTTTGGTTGAGAACTTCTTGCATGATAACTGGGCTACTGCTAAGAAATCAAACGTGAGGGAGGTAAACAGTTACGAGCTCGAATACGAAGTCGTTGATATTGATACTAAGGTTTATTTGGTGAACTTGGAAAGGAAGAGTTGCTCTTGTAGGTTCTTCGATATTCAGAAGTATACTTGTCTCCACGCACTAGCAGCATACATCTCATTCAGAAAAAATGGTGGTGGGGTTAGTTGTCGTGATACCCAAATAGAAGTCCATGAGTTGTGTTCGAAATAATATTGGACGGAGTTGTGGGCATTGGCTTATCACAGGTCCATGTATGTTGTCCCGGATATGTCTGCATGGATTGTCCCCGATTACATCAAAGAGAAGCAAATCCTACCTCCGGATCGCAAGATAAAAAAGGGTAGGAGGAGAGTGACGAGGTTTCCATCAGCAGGAGAAAGGCGTCGTCGAAGGACACCGAATCAATGGCGTCGAAGAACACTACCCTGGATTTTATTTAGATATAAGAACTTGTGATTTTTGTTAGCTTTTGTTCTGCAAAACAACTTAGTACAACTGTTATTTCATTATGTAAAACTACTTATGTCATGAAAATTGATTATGTTCTGTTAGAAACAACTAGGTTTTTCCTTACGTAATACTATGTATTGGTTGTAAAACTGGTTTTTCCTTATGTAATACAAAGCCAAGAACGTGCAACTGGTACAACTTGTATAATAAAAAAAATTTGGTTAATCTAAAATAGCTAAAATTACTCTACAGATTTGGGATTTTAATGTACAAACCAAAAATGTTATCAAATGTATTAAGTAGGAAATTACAAAATAATATCATATTAGAATGTTAATTGTATAATCTATCCTTATATCTCCTTATACTTTTAAGATCATTTTGTAAATAAGAACCAACATAGGATGCAAAAGTTACACCAAAATTGATTTTAAACATATTCCTGCATAGTTCAATTAGAAATAGATTCTAATCGACTAAAATCATCTGTAAAACTACAAAAAAAAAAATTAGGGTAAGTAATACTAATTTAAGTGGAAAACACCCAAAGTAAAACTATTTGAAACTTTCGTACAACTACTATATTTTGTATAACTACGTCTAAATGTTTGGCGCTAAACCCAAAAATTCCCCAAACTTTTGGCGCCCAATACTCATTTCACTTCTCTCCCTCTCGAAATTTTTGGAATTATCTACTTTTATTTCTTTTTCCTCTCTCTCTCATTTCACTTCTCTCCCTCTCATCCACGATTTCTCTCTCTTTCACTTCTCTCCCTCTCGAGACTCATTCCCGATTCTTCTCTTTTTCATTACTCTAAAACTCTTGATTATGGACCCGAGCTATAGCGATGACAAGAGAACCAAGAGGCAAATCGACATGCTTTATTTCATAGCCGACGGTGACTATGGCATTCCGAAAAGTTGTCCATGTGGTGGACGAATCATCCATGAGACCTCTCAAGGGATGATATACTTCACCTGCAATGTGTATGAGGTATAGTTTCTAAATTTCGTTTTAGGGTTTACTATTTATAATTTCTGGGTTTAGGATAGATAAAACCAGTACGATTCTGTCTTTATGTGTAGAATGATGGCTACCACATTCGGAAAAAATGGGTTGAGGCTTTCGAAGAAGAGGTGGCTATGTTAAAGAAAGAGGTTTGAAGCATGCTAAACCATGAATTCCATATCAAGCAAATGCGTATGGAGCTGAACAACAATACTGAAGAGATTGCAAAGCTGAAGGAATTATTGGCGGATGTTGTAGGTCGAAATGTTTAGCTTATCTTTGTTTTCCAAGACATTTCTATATTCTCCTAATTTTTTGTAAGACTATCCAATGTTTTTCTAATGTTTTTGCGTAAAACTATGTTGTTTGTTTTGTAAGACATTTCTATATTCTCCTAGTATTACCAGTTGCACTAATGTTTTCAAATAGTTATACCTAGTATTACCAGTTGCACTAATGTTATCAAATAGTTATACTTAGTATTACCAGTTGCACGAAATCGAATACTCAAAACAAACAACATAGTTTTACGCAGTCATACCAGTTGTACGAAATAAAATACAAAAACAAACTTAGTTTTTGATATACTCATACTTTACATGTTCCAGCATGCATTTATGTTAGTGTTTTTGGTCCCATGCATGTATTTCCCATAGATTTCTTAGTGTTTTGGTCTAAATTAGAGTATTAGGTGTTTGCATTAGGTCCTAGTGAGTCTTGCATACATTTGGAGCGTTTCTAGGTGTTTTGGAGATATTTGGAGCAATGAAGAAAAGTAGGAAGCAAGGGTCATTCGAACCGTCCAAAAGAACCTGCCGAACGAAGGCTCTCTGATCTGATTTAGCTTCGGAGCTGTTCATGAAAGTTGTAGAGGGATGAGTTATCTTTCTATCGGATTTTGAATCAAGTCATTCAGACGAGTGCTTTGGAAAATATGGTCGATTTTCTAAGGAGTCTCCGTCTGGCCGCCGAAAAGAAGAATGGACTTTCCAAAAGACTGTACCGACCCGTTCTGGGTCGGTATGCTGGATCGGTATCAGCACAGGAGGAAACACCAACCCAGATCAGCTCGGAATGAAGGCAAAGGAAGATTAGTACCGACCCATTCTAGGTCGGTACTACGGCTCGGTACTAATCTCTCCGAGACCAGTTTGATCCAGACCCGACGTGCCTGAAAGACCTGACTAAAAAAAGGGTTTCCATTCCGAATTAGCCTCGACGGTCTTCATAAAGATTGTAGAAGAATAAGTTATCTTGCCAGAGGAGTTGGAATCAGGTCATTCTGACATGCATTCCAGGAGATATCCCGATTTTACCGAAGGTGTGTCCGTCTGGCCGCGAGACCAACGCCGACCAGCATTGGATCGACACAAGAAAGATTAGTACCAACCTGTTCTGGACCGGTACTAACTGGTCGGTAGAAAGGCAAATATTAGTACCGACCTGTCCTAGCTCGGTACACTTGGTCGGTACAAAGCCACTTCCAAATCCGTCCCCATGAAGCCAGCCGTAGTGTCTTGAAGATCCGGCAGAACGAAGGGGTTACGGTCAGATTCAGCGTCAATGATCTTCATAAAAGATGTAGCCAGATGAGTTATCTGTCTACTAGAGGTGTTTTGAGGTCATTCGAACATGTATTCGAGGAGATATTGCGAGTTTACCGAAGGTATATCCCTCTGGCCGCGAGACCAACGCGGAGCAGCATTGGATCAGCACAAGCAAACCCAGTACCGACCTGTTCTGGAGCAGTACATCTTGATCGTTACTAGGGCAGGGAGTTGTACCGACCCAGATCACTCCCCATACCGACCCAGAACCGACCGGTACAAAACCCAATCTTTCCTCATCGAAGCCAGCCAAAGTCACCCAAAGATCATGCCAAATGGACAATTTACGTTCGGAATTAGCTTTGGAAGTCTTCATAGAAGTTATAGATAATTGAGTTATCTGTCGTTTGATAGTAGGTTGAAGTCATTCGGAGCGGTGGTTCGAAAGATACATCAGATTTAGCGAGGACGTGTCTGTCTGGCGCCCAAAGGAGTTATGCGCAGAGAGTAGTACCGACCCAGGACTGGTCGGTACAGATCTCCAGAATCAGCAAAAACCAGTTTTAGCTGGGTCAATACCCGGTTTGTCCCGGGTTGACCCGGTTCGCCCACCTTCTTTTAAATAGTCCAAAAACCTAATTTTCATGATCTAACCTTTATTTTCTCTCTTTCTCCTTGCACAAAAACGTGGTCACCTTGATTCCTCTTAGGATTTGAATGATTTTGTAAGAGATATCTTGAGTTTTATGCAATTGGAAGTTTAATCTCTTTAATCTTTCATCTCTTATTCACTTAACCATGAGATTTGACATCTCTTTCATAAGATTTGTTTGGTTCTTCATGGTAAGTGAGTAGAAACTCTTTGGATCATTGGGCTTGGTAGATTAGGGATTTCTTTTGTTAATCTTTGATGTCTAGAGCTTAATGATGTTATTTCCTTTCTTATTTAGTGGTTTTAATGCTAGATTAGGCTAGAGATAGTTAATCTAGATCATAGGGAATTTCATGCACACAAAGTGTTTGATGAAATTCCCCAATGAACTAAATAAGAGATTTTCGTACTTAGCTCATGAGAGTGAATGTCTAAGGTGAATCTTGGCTAATAGAACTTATGATTAATGCTTGCTAATTATATTTTCACAAATGAGAATTTGATCTTGATTTTATAATTAGTGAAGTGATTAGTGCTAAGAGATTAGGCTAATCTTGATTAGTGTTCTAGGCTTAAGGAAATGCACTTTTGTGATTGGATAGACATCATTGCTTAATCCAAGATTTCCCCAAATCAATTTCTTTGCCCAAAGATCCTCTTTTTAATCATTGTCTTAATCATTTTTAGTGCTATTACTTGTCCACTTGTTTAATTTCAATCATTAGGTTGTTAGAAAACCAAAACCACACTTGTTTGCTTGGATTAAAGAGTTTCTTGCATTCTTGTTGCATTGAACAAACCCCAATTGGATTGACACCTAAAATATTGCAATGACATGAGCATATTTAGGATTGATTCTTAGGAAAAATCTTAATTATCAGTTTTACTTAGTAATACTAGTTGCACGAAATCGAATACCCAAAACAAAAACATAGTTATACTTAGTATACTTAGTATTACCAGTTGCACGAAATCGAATACCTAAAACAAAAACATAGTTCTACGGAGTCATACCAGTTGTACGAAATAAAATACAAAAACAAACAAAGATTTAGTCTTCTACTCTTCATATCTTCTTGACCTTGTCATCCGCTTCCTCTTTCCAGCAGCCTGCAATCAAATACAGTTATACTTTAGTATTACCAACTAAACCCAGAGTTTAATAATACAAGATGGTTACCTTTGACGTCTCTCCTTCTTCTACTTGCTCATTCACAAAAGATTCCAACAGTTGGACTCTTTCGGCCAATCCACCAACCTTGCCCTCAATTACATTCAACTGTTCTCCCATATCTGCTTTCATAGTGTTTAACAGTTCCACCAATTCAGTTACAGGCGTGTTTACCGGGCTTTCATTGGCGGTATTCTCATTTAAAGGCAGGTTTGGTGGTCTTAATCGAGAAGCCACATCTTGGTTGCGTAACTCTTCAAACAGTACGGTATATCCTTGGCGAAGATGCTGCATCCAACCGTTAACAACCATATCATGCTTATCATCGTCGTCATCTTTTTCTGTGATTCGAGCCAGAAGAGAATATTCTTCATCTCTAACTACCACGATACTTTCAATGTCATGTGAATGTAAACAATGAATATAAACATTTACATGAACAATGTAAACATATGCAAAGGATAACTAACCGTGGTTTCACCAAGTTCTGCATTTATTTTCTCAAGAGGAAACCCTTTCAATTCGCTTTTCTTAAACTTTGTCTTGCACATCCTAGGACAATTCATGTCTGCGCCTGGAATACTTTCTCGGAATCTAATCCCCAAATATGTAATTGCCTCGAATGCTAAAAGCTACACAACACACATATAGTTAGAGTTAGCTTCAATATAAGAAGTAATAACAATGACTAATACCTCAATCAAATTTTACTTACCTCTAAGGGAATACAGAAATCTGGAATCGGCCACAATACACCCTCTTTGACGACCCCTTCAAAATGACTCATAGTGTGAGAGATCTCCCTTAGCATGTGATCAAATGACAATCTCCCCCAAGGAAAGGTCTTACATAACTGAAGATCATCCACCGCTCTTTGAAAGAATTCCAACACGGGCGTAGCATCTGGTCCAGTCTTTGTCTGCCCTATAACAATGCTGGATAAGAAGTAGAGGACCAACATCTTTAACCTATCTCGAGAAGGTTCCATTTCCTCTAACTTTTCTTTCACGTCTTGATGTCTAATTGTTGATTTCCCAAAATGCTTAGTCACGAAGTCTGTACTGCCCGCTTGCATATAATCCAGTGGATAGTTGCGGCAGTCTAATCCCGAAATCAATGCGTGTTCCCGTAGACCATAGCATATGGGAACGCCATTCACGACGAACCAAACTTCCTTCTCCTTCTCGATGCATGCCGTTCAAAGTAGGAGCATCCACATGCCCATAAGCTTGTGGTTTTTGTCTTTTGGCAAGTGGAAAATGTGTTTGAACTGCGGATGCTTCTCAAACCATTTCTTCTCAACACTATTGAGTGGATGCTTCAACCTCTTTAACGTTTCCAGGAAATCGGAGATATAACACCTCGTCGATATCTTAATTTTCTTCTTGTACTCCGTTGGCGGGAAGTACATTCACATAGGTTGTACTGCTATCGTTTCCTCCTCGGAATCCTGCAACAAACATTCATTTGTACCAAGTTATGCCAGTATTACATATTAAATACGCCTAGTTCTACTAGCATTACTTAGAAAATCAACATAGTTATACCTAGATCTACCAGTATTACTTAAAACTCACAAATTAGTTTTCCTTAATTCTACTTAACTGCAAATCGAATCCAAGTACTTACCGTTTCATCCATGTCTGAGATTTCTCTCGAGTTTTATTCTTCTTCTTCTTCTTCATTCGCGTCATTCTCTGACTTTTCTCTTTCTTCTTCTTCTTCTTCTTCTTCATTCGTGTCATTCTCTGACTTTTCTCTTTCATTCGCGTCCTTCTCTGACTTTTCTCTTTCTTCTTCTTCTTCTTCTTCTTCTTCATTCGCGTCCTTCTCTGAGTTTTCCCTTTCTTCTTCTTCTTCTTCTTCTTCTTCTTCTTCCTTCCGTTCTTCACTAATCGGAAGTAGAGTTCGCTCCATCTCTACTTTTTCAACCTCATTGTTCGGTGTGATGCCTCAACAATCGCCGGATCTGAACTCCTCTCCGCCGTATCTTTTGGAGCAGTCTTTTTCTTTTTCCTCGTCCATCTTGTTTTAGCCATCTTAGGATCGGATCGGAAGCACGAGTGAGCTTAGGATCGGAAGATCGATCGAAAACGGACAGTGGTTGTCCCTAGTTTCACGAAGAGATCAAAAGATGAATTATGAGAATTCTGTTGTCAAAAATTAGGGATTTGATTTGGGTGGGGAAGGGGAATCAATAGTTTTTTAAAAAATGTAATATTCGTCGGGTTAGATCTGAATTGTTTGGATGGGCGGGATGAAACCCAGGTAGAGTGGTAAATCAAGTTAATTCGTTTGGTTTTTAAGTAATTTACCAATTTTAAGGATTAAAAATAATTGTAAACGAAATTAAAATTAATAGAGCGAGATATGGGATTGGTTTTTTATAAGAGTGGTAAATAAGGTGTTGCCCCATATGAACCAGCCACAAGTATTGGTCAACATGTATAGTTTGCCCTAAAAGAGTCGATAGAAACCTTGTTTCGTCGCTCCATCCATCTTCCCCTTTGTTCTCTCTCTGGCGTTTCAGATTCGATTGTAAACGATCGAGGTCGGTGATTTTGATTTAACCTTGTCAATCTCTCTCTCCGAATTCTCATCTGAGAAAGTTTCCGTTTTCAAAAGTAAAGACCTAACTGCGATTTGTTTTTCCCAATTTTGGATCTTATTGATTTTTTTTTTTTTTTTT